>JAXQQM020066193.1:0-66067 GCA_034641835.2 Pinus albicaulis
CGCTTGCAGTACTTTCCTCGCCATCGGTTTTTCTCTTACTTGTCCTCCCGCAACACCACAGTGGCATTCCCACAGTATAGCCTCCATTTCGTGGTCCAGGACACATCTTCGTAAAATTTGGTCTAGCCCCATCTTATACAGGTGTCCTGCTATGAGTTGATACTTTGTAGCTCAGACTACTAGGTGTATTTTTTGGACTGATGTATATCCTTTTGGACACTTTCCCATTGTCAGGTAGGTTGCTATTTGGTCCAAGTATTCTGGGATGGATTATACTCTGAAGAGATCAGCGTCCGATAACTGATCATCCAGAGACCCTCCATTTTCTCCATTTTCTAGTCTGGTAGGTGGTCAAGCCCTACGTTTAGTCCCCCGGGCTTTACTATCACCTCAAAGGTGAACTCCTGAAAGAGTAGGAGCCATCTGTAGATTCTTCCTTCTAATATCGACTTGTTTACTAGGTACTTTAAAGATGAGTGGTCTGTGAAAAATTTAAACATACCTCCTAGTAGGTAGTGGCAGAACTTTTGAAGGGAACACACCATTGTCAATGCCTCCCACTCTGTTGTAGTGTAGTTCCGTTCCATTGTGAACAAATTTCGACTTGCAAAGTATACAGGGTAATCAACTGAAGTGTCCCCTGGTTGAGCCAGAACTGCTCCAAGTGCGATGCTGGAAGCATGAATGTGGACATGAAATTGTTTATTTCAATCCAGGTGAACCAATATTGGGGCACTTGCCAATATTTCCTTCAAGGTATTCAGGGTTGTCATGCAACCCTCTGTTTAGTTGAACTGCTCCAATTTCCACAAAAAATTCTCCAATGGGTTTGTTATCTTCGCGTAGTTGCGGATGAATCGCCTGTAGTAACCTGTGTGGCCCAGCAGTGACCTCAATTGTTTCACAGTTTCTGGAGCCACCATGTTAATTATCACTGTTACCTTTGTTGGATCCATGCAAACTCGTTGTTTACATACTACGTGTCCTAGCAGTGTTCCAAAAGGTATTGAAAAGATACACTTCTTTACGTTTAACGAGATCTGAAGTTGCCTACACCTATCAAACATTATTCTCAATAACATTGCATGTTCTCTTAATAGTTTGTAGACTGTCTAGTCATCCATATAGACTTCCAGGAACTTGTGGATGTACTCCCGGAATGCTGCTATCACGATGTGTGAAAATACCACTGGCACATTTTTCAATATGAATGGCATCATATGATATGCGAAAGAGCCCCATTCAATGGTGAAAGTTTTCTTTTTCTTATCTTCTTCGGCTATCCTTACTTGATGGTATCTCGAGAATCCATATGTAAAGTAATACGCCTCATTCCCTGAAACATTGTCGAGGACTTCGTCACTGAATGAAGTGGGGAATGGTTCATGTATACAAGCATTATTCAAGCTTCTATAGTCAACACAAACTCAAATTTCAGACTTATCCTTCTTGCTCTATATGACTATGGGACTTACCCATTCTGCTTCTTCTACCTGGAATATTAAACCTGCCTTTAACATTTTGTCAATTTTCTGCCTTAACCTTTTCTTTCACCCTTGGATTTAACCAATAGGGTCTATGCTTGATTGGTCTTGCCTCAGGCTTCAATATGATACACATCTCCCCCATGTCTCCTTTTATTCCCTTCAATTCCACTACTGATGATGGGAACAAGTCTTCATATTCCTGTAGCAGACTAAATATCTCCTTAGTTGTCTTTTCATCCCAATAATCACCGATTGATGCAAGTTTGGGCATCTCTTCTATCCCAATATTTATTTTCTTGGTCCTTAATTGTAGCAAGTGAATTCCTTCTGTCGTCGGGTCTTCTTTGATATCCTGCTCCCCCTCCTTTTCTTCGAAATACAGGTGTCTGAGACCTTCTAGATCATCATCATCCATCTCGTTGTTTATATTTTTACATGTTACCGACTGTCTGACGCTTTGATTTGGGAGCAGTTGCTCATCCTCCTCCTGAACCACCGGGAAGAATAGTAACTTCTTGATAGCTTTCAATGCTTGTGTGACTGGTTCTATTTTTCCTTCAAACAAGAAGCATTGTGTAAATTTCTCCGCAACAGGTTTCCACAACTGGTTTCCCTCTTCCTCTCTTCCGTTAGGTACCAGGCTTGTGGAATCAAATCCAGTGAATGTATAAACCTGTGTACCCATAGCTCTTCCAGATATCATGCGGTTTTCCATTGACCCTCACATTCCTTCATATGTTTTCTGGGGTCTGAGTCTCCTTGGTATTTTTTATTGAAGAATGGTCCTTCTTCTTCCTTGAACCTGGCTTTCAATGTTGCCACAATTTTGTCCCATCGCGACAGTGAGTTGCGGTGGTTACTCCACCATCTTGCAGATGTGGATTGTAAAGACATGTCCATGAGTGGGACCCTATCGTACTCTGGTACCATATCTTCTATTTTGGTAATGAAAGTATTTACAGTGTTCATATTGGATAAAGTTGGGTAATCTCTTACCTCAGTCCCGATCCAATTGATTCTTCCGATGTTGGCACATCTTCTTGTATTGGTTTCATATCCCCCTTGCTGCTAATCATCCCAGGCTATCTTTGAGCCTAAGTCTGAACTTTGAATGCTTCTCCAACTCATAGAGCCCCCTGCTGTTGGGTTGATGTAATCTTCCCTTTTTCTTGCAGTCATTTGATAAAGATGATCAAGAAGTTGAGCATAATCTCTGTGATCAACAGACTCTGTGTGTCAGGGACCTTGATACGGGTCGAGTGGCTGAGTGACTCTGACCTCCCCATCCTCAAATATCATCAGTTCCTTCTTTAAATCTATTACTGCGTAATTTTCAAAGGCCCAGTCAATCCCCAATAATGCGGGATAGGGATATTTATCCACCATGATGTCGATGACCTCAAAGTCCGTATACGTCTTTACCCCCGCAACATTGACTTCGACCTCCTCCAGTCTGCCTATGGACACAATACAGTACTGGTTCGCCATACGGAGTTGGATTGGTGAGTATGTTAGCCTCAGCCTTCCCAATGCTTCCCATGTCTTTCTTGGCAAAATATTGACATCGGACCCCAGGTCAAGCATGGTGTCCTTTATTTGGAATCCCGCAACTTGAGTATTCACTCGAAACTATTTTCTTGTCTTTATCTTATTTATTTTCACCCTTCATATGTATTTATGTGTTGCATCGATTGATTCCCCTGGTCCTGTGGCCTTCTACACTACTCCTTCCAAGTTCTTCTTTAATTGTTCCAACATTGGCGTGTTGTTAACAATTTTTATAAATAGACGGAACCATTCTTGAATCATAATACTTGAACTAGCTTGGTTCTCTTTGTCTTCCTCGATCTGTGGAAATTCAATGCCTTTGCTTCCCCCAAGCTGGGAAAAGGTTTTCACTTCTTCTTTAAATAATTGCTTATGTCTTTTCAGTATGAACAGTGGCTTTTGGGATGCTGGCTTTATCAATTTTATCGGGTCCATCATGTGTGCATCCTCCCTAGTTCTTTTCCCTCCTTATGTCACTATGGCCATGTTCTGCATCACTTGAGTCTCCATTATCCTTGGCTTTGCGTTTACCAGATTTGTTCCTCTTTATCTAGCTCTTTCTTCCCAACTTTTAATGAGCTCTGGACAATCTTTTGTTGTGTGCGTGTTAACTCTGCACTGAGAGCACCAGGGTCTTCTAGGAAGTGGACATTCCCTAGCCACCTGACCTTCTTGGTCACAGTTGTAACATCCTACTGGGCCTCTCCCTCTAGTTCGGCCTCCTCTCATGCCTCCCCCCCGTCCTCGGGGAGCCTCATTCACTCTATATGAAGACCTGTCCAATCGTTCCACTAATGCATCCAGAGCCCTACACTAGTCTGTGTTGTGTGTTGTAGAAGCACATAAATCATAGTATATGTTATTCAGAACATTGGAGTATTTATGTAATATGGGGCATAGGCGGGGTGGATGTCCCATGCTTTTGTATATCTCACAATACTCAGTTGTGGTTGTATTCTATTGCGCAGGGAACCCTGTGTATTGGTGTTGCGGCAGATATATTCCCTGGGTGTTTATTAGCACAACTCCTCCTATCAATGGAGCTCCCTGTGTCCCTGTTTCTGATGTTCCCACATTCTGACCCCACAACTTAGGACATTCGGTTATGACGTGTCCTTCCATTAGACAGTGTGTACACCATACATTTGGCATTGCTAGGTGCATCGGTTGAATTTCCTTCAGTTTCTTTATTAGGCTAGCTATTTGATGTTGTAACCCCATTATGGAGGGGTCTTGAGCCGATCCTCCTCATTTAATTTTTGCGGATATCCCACCATGGCATCTATCTTCATCGCTTGCTCCAGTGTGTCTTGTAATGTCTAGATCTTCTGTTGAGTTAATGGAGTTCTTGTTAATGGAAGAAGGGCCTTGATGAACCAATCTTTCTAATGGTTTGGATCGATTGGATAGCTGAGTTTTCCAAATGCATCCTTGAATCTCCTCATTAGATCCCATGCAGTTTCCCCTTCTCACTTCTTGATCTCCCACATCTGTGACAAACCCTGCTGATATGTTTGGGGTAGTTTGAACTCCTTAATGAAATCCCTCTTTACATCTGCTATTTCCAGGTTCTGATGAGCCTCAAACCATTTTATAAACCAGCGTAAAGCTCTCTCCCTGAGAGTATTTTGAAATTCTATCAACTTTCCTGCCTCTGGTGTCTGTTGTGCCCTCTATATGGCCTCATAGAGGTACTAGTTTTGTTCCACATCGTCATTACCCATCCCAAAGAACTCTGGGTACCAGGTAAATGATCCTGCCATGCTTCCTTGTGTGGGGGTTACTAGAAAAAAACCCTTGACTCCCAGTTGTGAAACAATGTTACTAGCACTGCTACTAGTGTGTATTACTACTGTAGACTAAACACTCTTCAACTTACCCAATTCTCATAGCTTAAAAAAAAATTCACCTAGTGGCTGATAGAGTACTAGGGGGAGGTCAGGACTAGAGCTACTTGAACTTTGGGGAATATAGTTACCAGGGATTATGGGTGCCTACCCCTCTCGGAATAGCTGCTCCATCGCAACATGCAACTCCATATCAGACGTCTCCTCGGGGTGCACGTCATCTCCATCGTACTTCTTTCCCTTCTCTACTTGGGCTGGGCTCCTATACACCTACCGCACTTCCTTGATGGTCCCCTCTATGTCTTGGGAAAACTTCTGTCCTTCCATCTCCTTTTTCATATGAGGCGCCTCCTCCTTGTCTTTTCTATTCCTTTCTTGTCTTTCCAACTCTTTCATCACCCTTTCTCACCACTTATCTGTGAGTTGCGCCATCCAATGTGCTCGTCGTTCCCTCAACCTACTGGAGGTCTCGTCATCCATATCCATATTCCCCTTTCAACGTACTTGTAGCATCTTTCACTCAAATCCTTCCCCCAGTACTGGAGGTTTAGGTCTCCATCTCAGATTTTTGGAACTCCATTAATCCTTTGTCTACCATCAAAGCCTTGATCCACAAAGGGATCTCCTTCAACAGCTCTCCGCGCAGCCCTGATCTGAATATATCCTTCTCTTTAGAGAAATACTAGTAGCATTCAACTACAAACTCTACGATGTATCCTTCCAAGGTAGATTTCACCTAGAAATCTACAGCTTGGGTGAAATCAGTATCTAACCGATGGAGAGATACCAGATCTACGTGCACCCACTTTCTAAAGACCTTCTGCGAGCTTCTTTGGAATGTCTTGGCCTGTAGTCTTCACAACCAGTTGTAGGGCTCCTTTGGAAATTTTCCCCAGGAGATCTCATAAATATCACTAGTGAATTCAGAGAATAGAACCTGATTTTTAACAACTTTCTTCCTTTGTTGTCTCAACTCCACTTGCTGAGCAATGAATTGATCTAGATGGTTATCCCACCAGTTTCGTATTTCCTTCTCGAAGATCCGTGATACCATGATCTAACTCCAAGAGGGACTTTCAGGTCCCGATAATGGAACCATTTGTTGGTAAGGGAAAAGGTCTCTTGGGCAAGACCCAGGTTTAGGATGGAGGCCAATAAGGTTTTCTGTAGTAGTCTAGCACAACGCCGACATTTTCACCCTACTCTGAGGAGAAGAGACTCTCACCTGAGGCATGTCGCGACCTTACTAAGGTTAGGAGCAGATCAGGTATCGATCAATCATAACAGATGCATAAACTAGGCATAATCAAGTGCTCTAATTAAGTGTAAACACTCCGCAGATGACAATACTTATGAACAAATTCAGGTTTTCCATTGTAGTCTAGCTGGTCAGGATACTCGGCTCTCACTTGAGAGACCCAGGTTCGGGTCCCGGCTACGGAACCATTTGTTGGTGAGGGAAAATGTCTCTTGGGCAAGACCCAGGTTCAGGATGGAGGCCAACAAGGTTTTCTGCAGTAGTCTAGCACAACACCAGCATTTTCACCCTACTATGAGGAGAAGAGAGTCTCACCCGAGGCATGCCATGACCTTACTCAGGTTAGGAGTAGATCAAGTATCGATCAAGCATAACAGATTGATAAACCAGGCATAATCAAGTGCTCTAAGTAAGTGTAAACACTCCGCAGATGACAATAATTATGAACACATTCAGAATGATAATAAAAAATTTAAAATAACCCGCACATTCAAATAAACCAGAACATAACACAGAAATCAGAATCAACAACCTTAGATCATGATATATTTCATTAATAAAAAAAATACCATTACAATGCTCCTCAAAGCGATCCTAGAAGAACTGATTACAATAGTGTCACATAAAACAGAACAGAACGAACACAGAGAGAGAGAGAGAGAGAGAACAGAATGAACAGCACGAATAGAGCTCTCCTATGGGTCCTGTTCTCTGATCCCTACTATGTTAACCTCCTTTCTCCGCTGGTCGGCTGCCTATTTGTTTCGTCGCCAGCGCAACTAAAAATTCTTCCTTTCTTTACGTTCGGTTGTTTGCTGCTTCTCTCTGATCATAAGGAGTTTTACTGCTTGTCTTCTGTTTCTCCCTTCTTCCATATGTTCTTACTTCCGCAAAAATTGTGCCACCTGTTCTTTAGTTCTTTGCAACCATGACATCTCTCTGCCTACCGTGGTTGCGTTCTGCCACCTGTTATCTACAACTCAAAACTGTTTAATTTCAAAACAAGGGCCCCAACATTGTTCTAAGCTCTGCACTGGTTCTTGCAAAATGAAATTTTCTTTGTTTTTGTCCACTAACTCTCTCATAAATAGTTCCTTCTCTTTCTCAACCTGAGCTAGTTCAGTTGTTTGAGTGTTCTCATTCCTAGGAATTTTCAACTTCTTCCTTAATGACTGCATCTCAGATTATGCGCTTCGAAAAATGTTTTTGATATCTTCCTTGTTTTATGGATCTATTCCCTATTTAATAGTTGGCTTCTTATACTCCTCATTTTGAATATCTACTGCTCTATAATTTTCCTTTTCTTGCTTGAGCTGATTTGAAACTTTCTTTAAAATATTTTCTACTTTACTTAATATCAAAGAGATTTTTCTTAGGTCATTATAGAGCATTTCCCTTGCTTGTATATGAAAATTAATCTTATCAAGCAGTAGGATGTCAGCTACATTTGTGGATAGATCTAATGTTTTAAAATCTGGTCCTTAATGAAGAGATTGAGAAACTAGATGCATGAGGGACAATTTTAATTGGTTCCTTTCTAAATCCATTGCAGACAGCCTTGTTTGATATTTTGGAGTTACTTGTGTTGTTGGGTGATTTTTCATGTTTCTTCTCACCTTATGACTCCTTTCTTCAATTTTTTGATAATTCCTCTATAAAAAATTTGTGGTGGAGGGAGTTTATTCAATTGTGAATGCTTCCAAATCAGTGGAAATGACGGAGGAGGTAAAGAAATTTGGGTTTCCCAACTGCATTTAAAAACCCGGTTGATTTGAGGGTCCCTTTGTTAATTTACCTTGTGCCTCTGCATCTTCTTCTCTTTAAACCTGTGCTCTCTTTTGCAATTGTGATTCTTCTATTTCAACATCCAATTGTTTAGGTATATTTCTCTTAAATATCTTCTCCCTCACTACAGGGGTTTAGACATCTATTCTTTGTTGCATTTTGAATCCTAGCCATATTTCCTGATTTGATAGTTTCTAAATTTTTGGCTTGCTTTCATGAATATAAGGTGCAGAACTGATTTCCCCTTTGTTATTTGAAATTATATGATGAGGGTCATATTTCCACTTCTCTCCTTGATCAAATAGAGACTTCTTAATAATTTCTTCAACTTGGAGGAGGTTTTGTCTACTATTTAATATGATTGTCCCAACAATTCTCTCTAACTTAAAATTATACCATTTGCATGTAGGAACAAAAAGAACTCAATCAACATTTAGACTTCGCCTCATAATTTAAAGATAAAATATCCTCATATGAAAAAATATTGGCAAATGATATGGTGGTACTTCAACCCCATAAATTCTTATCTCAATTTAGTATACAAAAACATATGAGTCCCCCACTTTGGTGTCCTTGTTGCAACAACTCTTTTGCTTCAATAAAAAATCTTAGAGGTTGTTGATTGTTTAAAAAAGTACATACAGTGGCCATGAATGATGACAAGCAATGCGAAAATCCATCATTATTTTCCTTATTCTTAACAACACTAGTCCATTCAACCATAGATTTCATTTGATTATTTGAACCCACATATTTAGATCAGATGGCCAAACTTATCAACATGTACATATAAGAACATATATACCAGGACAAAGGGATATCTAAAATAACCATAAATATGATAGTTCTGAAATTGAGAAATGATAGAATTGGCTAGGTAAGAAGGGATATCCAAAACAATATATGGTTGCAACATCAAACTCAAAAAACCTAGGGATTGTTCACTTACTATCCAGTATCATATTCTACCAAAAGAAAAAAATTTAACTAATACATGTTGTGCAACTTCATAAAATAAGGTTATTTAATAATTAACTGCAGGTGGAGGAATTTAGGAATTTGGTGGTAGAATGAGTTTAAAAAAACCTTCCTTATTCTCTTTAGAAATATTTCTATAAGGAAGGAGTAAGGATTCATCTAGAAATATCTTGGGATTATTGACTATACAAAAATTAGTAGCTTTGTATATTAACTCTGAAGTGACCTCAAAAATATTCTCCCTTAGGGAATTCATAACATAATTCCTCTATGGGATGAGGGAAGACACTAACCAACTAACAAAATCAGGGAAATTTTAGGCATGCGGGACAATTACATGGTAAAGGACAGATTGGATGACTCGAAAAATATTATCTGAGTCACTAGAACGGTCAAGAATGTCACGTCGAATCCCCAAAAAGTCCAAGGAGCAACACGAATCATGTGACTTCAACTTATTTGTCCACAAGGGGTATATGAACAAATGCTATAGAGATTGCAAATTTTTTAGTTGATGTCAAGGTTTTCTCCATGTTTACAACGTGAAAGAAAGATAAGGAATAAATGTGGAATTATGAGTTACCAGGTAACCAGATACAATGAATATTTGAATGTTGATGTGGAATCGACAATGTACACTTTGGACGCTGGTTACCATAACTCTGCAACTGGAGGATAGTGAAACGACCTTTTATCTTTTTTGTAGTGCGCAGGAAAAATGAAAAATATTGATGATGTAAGGAGTATGAAAGGGTGACATGGATTTATAGGAGATCATGTGGAGGGATGAGTTGGATTGATGCCGTGTAAGTGCCCACTGGCTTTCCTGGCTCACATGACGGGTACATGAGTTGTTACCAACTTTGCATGTGTGGTTTTAATAAAAACCATTAACCACTTCTAAGGGGTCCCCATAGTGATTTGTGAAAAGTGAAGGGTACCTATGGGAATGAATCATGATCATCTATCTAGAGATGAGATGTTTATCCATCGTTATTTCCAATGGGTCCTCATCAGATAACTTCTTATTGCTTTAACCTGTCAGATTTTCTTTGATTCCTTAGGTTCATTTCAATGAGTGATATCCGATCCAAAACTTGTGTGCTCTTGAATTTCCAATTTATAAAAGTTTTGAACCCACTTTTATGTAGTTTAAGGTTGTGCTTTTCATCCTAAAAGGTTAGGCTTGTATACAAAATAGAAATAAAACTTTTGAAAAGGGATTGTTGTATCAGAATTTTCATATATATATATATATATATATATATATATATATTGGTGTGTGTGTGTGTGATTTTTTGGTAGGAAAAGTAAAATGTAACCTTTGACTACAACATCTTGCATTAAATAACTAGGGTCCTTGAATTCTTTACCCTTCCAACTCTTCATTATTATTCATTTGGGACTCCATCTGGGTAAAAATGTAGGCCCTGGCCTTATGTAGCACTTCCAATTGTCTGGATAGGTGTCTCATTTCCTTCCTTATCTCATGCTTCTTGTAACATTAACACCCTCTAGGAGGAGGAGATTTAACCTTGGAATGATTGTATCTAGGAATTTCCAAAATCCAAGACTCCAAGTATTACTAGTATTAAGACTACCACCACATCAAAAAAATAAAAAAACTACAGTATTGGAGGGACAAAGCCTTTTTGAGTATTTGACAAGACCAATCAACTAAAAAATCACTTTAAAATCCAAATAGAAACAAAAAACCAAAATTGAAAACCTATCCATACTTTCAATAGGGAAAATAGGTTCATTACCATCGAAAGGTGACTTATAATTTTTCCTCTCTCCACACATGCATGTTTAAGTTTATGGAGTAGATTTGACAATCATATAATTTATTTCATTTTTCAACATTTACACAAGCATATTCATCATCAACCATTAACCAATAGAGTAATAACAGTGCTAATTTTCTTAGGTCTAGAAGTCTCTCTTGTAGATAATTTTATTTAAAAAAAAAATTCAACATTTTCACATTATATTCACCTTGTATCATCATAATCAATTACATAGATATAACATTATCAATAATAATGCAGCGCAACAGTCATAGGTTTGTCATGATATCTCTACCATATGTTTTTCATGGTATCTCTATCATAGGTATGTCATGATATCTTTTTCATAATGTCTTCTCATATCATAGATAAGAAGGCCCAAATAGGTTGTTGTCATACCCAAGAATTGAGGCCCATTAGGGTGTTGTTACACCACAAGACTAAGGCCCATTAGGTCATTGTTACATCACAAGGCTGAGGTACAATTTCCTAGACCCATAGGATGAAATGATCATTATATATTTTCCAATTAATTATGGGTCCTCGTGTGCATTTATTTGAGACGCACAAATCTTGCCTTTTACCCTATGAAATCCATGCAATTTGGATTATTCTTGAACAAAAAAATTATATATGTAAAAAATTTGAAAAATTTAATTGTATTATTGTTAGTGATGAGTAAAAAAAAATGCTCTCCAAGTTGAATCATTCAATTTTTCCTTGAAATGAAGGTTTGGCGTGCATTTTTTGTGAAGTAGGAAAAAATTTCCTTGCTCCACTAAAATGCATGCCCAAGTTTAATTTCTTAGCGAATTTGATTGATTCAAATTGTATACTATTTAATTAGTAATTACTGGTCCTGGTATGCATTTATTTGAGGCACATAATCCCTGAATTTTACCATATAAAATCAATCAATTTGGAGTATTCATGCACAATAGAAATTTAATGAGGATGAGTTATTGTCCACCTAAATTTAATGAGGATGTAATTCATGCTATGTGAGAATCAATGTTCCACACACATTTCAAAGGTCTCTTACGTCATGTATAAATAATAAGAGACTTCTAATTTGTAAATCATAACACATTGGTGATGTCGTCCCCCTAGAGATAATTCTTGGCTGAAAAGGAACCAATGCCTAGGACATCTACATAATTTCTTGAAAAAAATTAAAAGATTGTTAAACACTTGTTAAAACATGCCCAAAGATGATATATTCCCTTGTACTGTAACAGAACTTAATCTTAGAGATGATTGGCCTTATATTAGCAACTATTGACTTTAATTATTTTGTTGGAAAGAAGAACTAAAAGGAGACTACGGTTTATAATTTGGGCCTTTAAAACAGTCCAAATTGAAAACTCTAAGATGAAATTATGAATAATTTAGATTAATAGTGTAAGTGCAGAAGTAGTGGAGAGCCTATTAATATTACATTGAATAGAACTTACATGTATTCTGTGTAACTGTTAAATATACATAAAATAAATCTATAAATTTCTCAAATAAATCTACTATGACCATACATGTGCTTCATAGACGAAAAATGAATATGGAATTCACATAAGAGAAACAACAGATACTACAATATACAAACATATATTGGAATCAACCTGGTGACCATTATTATTCTCTCCAAGGAATCCAAAATTATTACACAAGTGTGAAAAATGATAAAAATCCAAACCCTTTCCTAGTGGTTCTCATGTCTTTTAAATATTACATCAAAATTAGCAACAAAGGTAACTGTCAAAACTTCTATAACTACTTAACTATTCATAAATTTCACAAAACTTAGCTAAATTAAAATAATAATAATAA
Organism: Pinus albicaulis; assembly: GCA_034641835.2. Taxonomy (NCBI): domain Eukaryota; kingdom Viridiplantae; phylum Streptophyta; class Pinopsida; order Pinales; family Pinaceae; genus Pinus; species Pinus albicaulis. Next base: position 12,518 of record JAXQQM020066193.1, read on the forward strand.
TAATAATTAATTTAAAAAAAAAAAAAAAATCTAGGCTCCAACCGTACCCCCATCAAAAAAATGTGGCTCCTCCTTGAACCACTCAATCCTCCTCTTATCCCCATGGATCTGGTAACCATTGTTCTTACAGAGGTTATCTTCAAGCCTTTGGTACAACAGAAGTAGGGGCGGTTAGGGAGACTGGTTGCTCTAAATCTCATACAACAACGTAGGTGGGAAGTGCCACGTCCCCCCTCTCCACAATGGCATGCTCTGGAAAAAATAATCCATGCCACCAATTTTTCTCTAGGGCCAAGTTCTATGTATGTCCTTGAACCTTTCCCCTTTCTTTATGCCACACATGTTTCTTCCTCTAGCAAGGGGTGGCTAGATTTTGATCCTCTATCCTTCTCCATGGTAACATGAACATCGCTATGGCGGGGCAGTTCATATTTTTTCGTGCAACCGCCATGCTCCCTCAAGGCATTTTCAATTCCATCCACTCGCCAAAGTAGGATATTTTCCCCTGATGTCCTCGCATCATGTCATCATGCATGGGGTAAATAGTTTTCTAGCTACTACAACCCCCATAATGAGATTTTCCTGACATTAGTCTACTGAATATACTTACAAATCCTTCCCAAAATTATTGTTGAGCTAAATAACTAGTGAGACTATATCATAATGTGAAAACCATCCTTGTGAGTGAAGGAGGCCCTCCCTTGTTTAGGTTTCCTGATGTAAGATAACCACCTCCTTTGGACGAAATATGCTTTTGTCATTCTTCCATCACATGCTCTTTCGATGCAGTCTCTTCTTCCATAGTTGCATCACCTTTCAATCGTATATATCAATACTTTGGGCTCCTTCTATTTTCACTTCCTTAACCTTTTCATTCCCCCTTGATCTCCCTCTATGCACTTCATCATATCCTCTTTACGCCACCCTTTCACTTCTCCTCCTACTTCAAACATGAACGATCTATGTCTCCTCCAATTTTCTACTACTCTAAAACTTCATCTCAACAATTACTCTATTCCTTATGTGTCCCCCGGGTGGTATTTTACAACACTTCACACCTCCCGCTCCCTTCTTCTATATGATTGCGACATTGGTTCAATCATTATGGCTCACATATTTGAATCACTATCTATGTTCAAGCCATGTGAAATATCCTCCTTCGACTCATCCTGATGAGATGGTTTACATGTGCCACATCTCGTGTCCCAGTTAGTTTCAACTTACTTTATGTTTTTAACTCATTATTATCCATATTTTGTCCCATCTTCCCAATAATCCATGGCTCATCTTGACTACTCACGTGCACTCTTCTATAATCTAAATCATATTCGGCATCTTGCCCAACCATTTTCTCTCATCTCAGTTGATATTTCCATGTGTGGAATGGCCATTTCTATATAATTCTTATCACGTGTTTCTAAGATCCACTTGAGTTTATGAGCTTCCATATGCTACAATACACTGCCACTAATGCATATGAACTACAAGAATGTGACTCATGGATCCCATATTAATTTTTCACATGAATTTTCTTCAATAGGGCTACCCCCAACATGGCATGTTGTCTATATTTCACAGTACCATTGCACTAACATTCCACTAGCTCATGCTTCTTCCTTCTAGCATGCCAAGGTGTTTTGCTCTATACCTCTTTAATAGGCCTGGTTGATAATCTAGTTGGTCAACTCTAAAACCTACTTAATCCTAACCTATGTAAATCAGTCTATATTTATATACATTAGGAGTAACACCCCTTTCCATTAACTCTAGGTGTGTTATTATTAGTATTTTAATTATTTTATTTCTCATTGTTTTTAACTTTCCAATTACATCAGTCGATACAGTCTTTTAAAGTTCACAATTCTTTGTTTCTTTATGGATGATTAGAAACGGGTTTTTCTCAGTCAGTCTTGAAATCTTCAGCTCTATGTTGTTACACTGGTAGAATTTTCTTTCAAAATTTGTTAATTTGTAATAACAACAAGAACTTGTACATTTTTTTATTCTAAGGAATAACAAAAAAGTAATTTTCATTGTTAAAAAAAATAGTACATGAGCTAGTTATATTCTTGGAAGGTGGTGCAACTTCTGATTGTACCCACCTTCTTCATAAGTGTAGCCACGATACTTACCTCCTCAGGTTCATCCTTGGGTTGGGTAATCATCTTCATTTCTCAAAAGTGTTGGGGAACAATTTATTCCATATGTGGACCTTAAATTCATCCAAGGCATATGCATTTGCAACACAAGAAACTAAGAATGACAAGTAAATTGTATAGAAAATTTTTTATGATCTTTACTAATGTTTATTAGACTTGTTGCATGTTTTACATCATTGAAATGACATATTTTCTATAAATTAATTGAAATTTTTTTATGGTATATAAGTACACTTAGATATGATGTAATATTATTATGGTTTTATTTCATATCTTGTACTATTAGAAATATATAAAAATATTAAATATTGCATGAAATAAATAATAACTTTTCATTTTGAATGTTTTTTTTTGTAGAACATAGATCTTTCAGAAGTTCTAGTTGACCAAGAGATCAAACCAGATTATGTTGGGCCTAGTTCAGACATTTGAGATTATTATGATGAGTTATATGGAGAGGACACCGAGGTAGATGATAAAGATGATGACACTGATGACGATCATGATGCTGATGATGATGAGAAATTTGCTAGTAGTAGCCAGTGACATTGATCATATAGAATCCATCATGGATCATTGTTTATAAATCGTTATGATGCCTATTTTGATTTTTATTATCATATGTATCATTTTCACCTTCGGTACCATATTGAGTTGTATCATTTTTACATGTATCATTTTGACTTATATCATTTGGAAATGTATTATCTAGGCCTAAATTATGTGTAGTTGGTCACAAACCAACACTTTTTTTTATAAATAATAAAAAAATACTCATTGTAGTTAAAAAAAATTATCTTTTTATTTTATTCAAATGTTTTGGTGTGGTTTGTATCTATAAGAAACCTGAAAGCTTTGCTTTGGAAATCTCTATGATGTGAATCTAGAATTGCATTCTGTGTAGTTGGTTACAACCAAAATTTTTTTTTATTAATAATATAAAAATATCGGTTATAGTTTAAAAAATGTTGTTAGTTTGTATGAATGCCCATTTCCCTAAAACTGGTATGTTATAAAATATTTCAAATGCAATATGACTTACTCTATAATAATATAAGCTATTTAAGAGGCATGATATACTTAACTAATTTAGTTGAAATAAAAATATTAAATCAATAAATGGAAGCTATAAAGTAAGCATCATGAGTTGTTAAAATGGAAGTAGATTGTGTCTCTAAAATGGAAGTAAAATCCGGCATTAAATTTGAAGCCATACTTGGAGCTATTACTAGTTCTAAATAGGAATTTAAACCGGTTTCTTAATAGAAAGAAAAATTACAAACTAATCAAGAAGAAGATCCCAACACTAAATGGAAGTATGCCATAGAACTAAAAAAGAAGAAAACCCAGGCCCTAAACAGGAAGCAAACCTTGCAACTAAAAGGAAGCAAGCGATGAGGATAATGAGGAAGAAATTCTGAAAGAAAAATATAAAGAAACAATGGAATCCAAAATAGAAACACACCACAATCAATCTTGGAAGCAAAACTTAGAGTTACTTAAGAAGCAATTTAGGTAGCAAAAAAAGAAGTAATAATGGAAGAAATACTAGCAGCCAAACTTGGTGCTACCCGAGAAGAAAAAATAGAATAAATTCAAGTAGCAAAAAAACATATAATAATGGAAGCAATATTAGAAACCAAACTTGGTGTTCGCTTAGTAGAAAAAAAATAAGTCATTCAAGTAGTCAACCAAGAAGTAATAATGGAAGAAATACTATAAGCAACATAAGACACTATAATGGAAGCAATATTAGAAGCTAAATAATATGCCATAATGGGAGAAAATCTATATGCAACAATTGATGCCATATTAGAAGCAAAAATAGAAGCAATGAATGATGTTATAATGGAAGCATAAGTTGGCATAAATTACGAAGCCAAAATATAAGCTATTTTTGATGCCATACCAGAAGCGAAATAGGAAGCGCAATTGGGAGAAAAACTAGAAGTACAAATGGATGTGACAATGGAAGCAAGAATGGAAGAAAGAGTTATCGGCGCTAAACCTGGCTTTATTTATGACACCCAAGTGAAGATGCAGTGTAGCATCAATTTTTTCTCTACCAATTTAACCCAATTCATAGCCTCAAATTTACTGATTTTCGACATTATTTCCAGCATTAATGGCCTATTTTTTTTAGTGGATATACTGATTTATATGATTTTACAAATATAATCCTTGGTATTCATATTCATATCTACAATACCACAATATTGTATTGATTTTCCAAGAGGATTAAACTATATCAAATATAACACATATGATATATATATATATATATATATATATATATACATCTATGTTTTGCATTGTGTTAATATACTTTGGACATGTATATATTATTTCCATCTAATTTTTTCATGTCGTTTCAGTGTGGTATAATTATTCTCACTACTGAAATCATATTTAAATATTGTATATAATGTATTATGTGTGTTTACTCTTCAGATACTTCTATGTGTACACATGTTTTTTTTACACTACCATGAAGATCCTTCCAACCTACCAGATCAATAGATATTAAGAGTTTGCATTTGATCAACGGTGTTACAGAGTTTAGGGTCTAGTTGTGAAACAATGATCATTCATTTCGATGTTTCATTGCTCATTTTTCTTTATTTCCACTAGGGTTTTTCAATTTTGTAACTTAGTTCTTTCTCAAATTGTTTCCATTATTTTTTTATTTTCTTTGGTGCGTGAATACCTCCATTAACTGTTTCGCTAGGGTATTTCTTGAATGCTTTTCTTTATTCATTTCCATGGAATACTTCTCTCAAACATTCAGATACCATTCAAGTAAATATTTACATTATGTTAGATTTTTTCATAGTTGGAGAGATGTATTTAACTTACTAATGGATTTCATCAAATTGTTCGACTCATTTTTCTACATAAATAATAGACAAGTTCATTTATAGTGTTCAAAGTTTTGACAAGGCAATCCCTTATATAAACCCTGAGGACTTTGAAGGAATTCTCTTGGAATTTTACAATAATAAGTTACTGGTCTCACACTGGTCAAGGAAGAAATTTTGAAGGGTTTAAGCCACTATAGACAGGTAATTTTTTGAAAACCCTTTTTTCTGAAGACTCTTCTTAACATTTCGAAATGGGGTATAGAATTCTCTGTTGTATTTAACTATTTTTCTTTTCATAAATATGGAAGTTCCTATAAGTGCTTTTACTCTTAATTGATTCTTATTTTTCTTTGAAATTCTTTTGTACCATGTTAAATGTATATACATATTCCTTGTCAGAATACTTCTCGATGATAAAATTATGCTCTGCAAGGATTTATCACTAAGGGTTTTCGAACTTAGTCATATTTAGGTTGTGATAATCAACATCCATTTTTTTTATGCCTCTTACCTGCCTTGGTTCTAGCCAAAGCGATAGAATTTCAACTCTGTGGCCACATAATTCATACCACATTTAGAATTTGTTATAAAACCCTACCTATGGTTGATGTATAATCATTCATTTCCATATTAAATGCATAACTCATAAATTAATTGCATCATAAATTTTGTTTGATCTGAAAGGGTGCAATTATATTTTTTATTATATACCCTAGCAAGGTATGAAATACATTATTATTACATTAACAACTCTATTAACGGTTTGAATTATGTGCCTAGTTTTTTTCTTTTTTATATATGTATAAATTCACGACTTAGCCGAGTAGCTTGATGGAAACTAGATCACTAATGGGGGGGTGAATCAGTAGTGTGGCACTTTTATATTTTTTCTCAAATTATTTAATATTTAAGCATGCATGAATTGAAACACATAAACATAGATCATAGCATCAGAAATACACATGCAACCGTGAACAAAAATCAACACAAGGACACAAGTGTTTCTGGTGGAAAATCCATCCTAGGAAAAAAACACCTTGTTGTTACGGTGCTATTCAATTTTTTTATTAATGCTTGAACAAATTATACATGGATCAACTCACTCCTATGAGCCGAAAGACTTGACTTATTCCATAGTATGTTGGCACTATCATACATGAAACAGTTTGTCTCACGGATCTATCGACTACCATCCCTTGAAGGCCACCATGATCAATGATCCTCGTCCGGTTACTCCTGAACTAACACTCGACTCTACAAAATTTGATCTGTTGGTACTATCATGACCAATGATCCTTTCCCAGTTTATACCGAACTATGCAACCACCATTGGATGGAGAAAAATATTCCATCTACTGAATCTGCCAAGTCACTGTATACTCAAAACATCCATGTCTTCACTTCCTCCATGTGAGCCTCATTTCATATATTTTCAAACTGAACTCTTAAAACTTTCTCAACATGAGCACTGCAGCAACATATCATCAAAACTCAATCAAATGATAAAATTGCGGCACTAGCTACCATAAAAAATATCCACACAATGAGAAAAACAATATCCTCAAACTCTACTCCAAATCACACTTCCACACCTCACTGACTACATAATGTAATGGCTGAAATATGTTTTAGATATCTATTGCTACAATTGCAAAATAATTCAGAAATTATGCATAATAAATCTCACACAGTTTACAGGGTCTTCTCCAAGCTCACACCAACTCCATACACTAGTGTAATCAACCAAATCACAATGAGCTTCCTCTACTATGTAGATGAACTCAAGTGCTCAACTCAAAAATTACTCAAAACTATTAGGCATCATAACTTTGTTCATATGCTTGATTGGATCTAGATTCATCTCATTGACTCAATCAACCACTAACTCCATTATCATTTTTTATATTTTCAACTTTAATCAACTTATGGAGGTCCCACGAACTTTTCAGGCAATGAACCGAAAATTTATGATCAAGGATGTCACCAAAACACAAAAATTATGACAACAACATGAGGAATGCAGACCGATTCTATTGAAAACACCATAGTTTCTCCCTTAGCACTATCTTGCATGTGACTTTAGCATATTGGGGCCATAACCGCTCTTTTGAGCCTACCCTGTGAGTGATTGAAGCCTAAAACCTCTCCCTTGACCCATCATGCACGTGAATGGGGATAAAAATAAAGTAAAACATCATTTCTTCAGTCCAGAACCTATGCCACCCAATGGAACATCTTCTCTAGTGTCTGAACACTCCTCCAAGCCACTGACATAAGTCTACAACTGATGAATAGGAAAGGTACAGGTCAATGGCATGATAGGCCTATTCTGCTAACCTTAGAACCAAGACCAACACCTCCAACTCCTCGAGAAACAACCACAACATATCTAACACCTTCAACATTTGTAGCAGCATCTCTGACCCCTGTAGTAGCATATCCAACTCCTGTAGAAACAACATCATGCCATAAAAATACCTCCAACACTATTGGAAGCACATCCAACACAAGCATCCACAACTCATCTCGTGAAGAAAAAATCAATTGTCTCTAATGCATGAAGAGACATATTCAGAAACTAGAGCAACATGCAAACACCTTGTAGTAGTAGCATATCCAATAAACACAACATGAGAAACTATCCAACCTCCTGCAACAGTAGTATATCACCCCAACAAATCATATAAACCTCAAACCAACATCACATATGGAATCCATCTCCAATTTAGCAACCACTAGGTCTATTCATAGGTATGTTGACATCAATGCCAACTAACAAGAACATCACCCAAACGTACACCACCAAGCATTCATTACTCATGCATATAGCCAGCAGCACCAAGAGCTTGTTGACATCAATGCCAACATAACTATATTACTATAATTAAATGGGTTATTTCCATAGTTTTTTCTCTTCGTGATATATTGATTTGTTTAAAGTTTCCTCTCCACCGTGAATACATATAAACCATTCTTTCTCCATTCATAATTATTTTATCGATTAATACATATATGTTTTTCATTACTTAACTGTTTATTGATTATAGTTCTATAGTTATAGGGTTTACAGTATTCATTACATTCAATTTATAAGAATATAGTTTTAATGATGCCTATAACCATACTCTTAAATTTTATTTTAAGAGATATATTTCCTTTTATTTATATGCATAATTAACTTGTTTGTCCCTTTTGCAAGTGGAGAATAATATGAATCTAAAAAAATTTCCAATTTATTGATTATGAATACCTTTTTATTTACTTGCCTACTATCAATTCTCCATTCCCAATTTACATCCTCTTTTAGGTTATTAATTATTATTACCATGTTTATGTTTTCCATGTAATAATGTTTATCCAAAGTGTGTAACTTTTTCCTTAATCATTCCAACGCTCAGTCACCTATACCATTTACTAGTTATTGGGTTGTGTTCCTTACTAGGTCGGAGATTCCAACACCTTGGTCTCTCACTCCTCCTGGTGTGAATGCAATGTTTGAGATTGATTTCTCTCTGTTTGATTTAATTTTTTATTCCTAAATGGAAGATACTTCTCATGGTTGCGGTCGTTTTTTAATTATAAATTATTCATAGTTCTTGAGTAGAAGACTTGATAATGGTATGTTTCTAAATAATATTTATAAAAAAAAATTGAGGCCATTAATGTCTAATATGAGATTTTTCAATATTGTTAGTTTACGAAGATACGGAGAATATCTTTTAGACTTGCAAGAGACACCAATCGCATCATATTTCTAAACTAATATGTTTTGTAGTATTTATTAAATATTTTTTTGCTCACCAACATGATTTTTGACACACTAAACTACTCAGATCCTCTTTTTCATCACAATTTCAAACTAGATCTTTACACGAACTCTTGTTAACTCTGCATTTTTATACTCCACAATCTTTGATAATTTTCTTCTAATATTTTCTTCAACAACTTTTTTTTCATACTTGGCTAACTATAAAGCATCAATGAGACTCACACAACACAACTCTTTTATTTTTACATGCACATATCTCTCACACTGGAGAATCTCAGTTTACAAACCAGATTCACACACACAATTCTCATGTTCATCGCCATTTTTATTAATCAACACATTCATATATATAATGGCACCACCTTTAACTTTATTTTGTTTCTCTACTTTGTGATATTCAAGACGATCACTTTATTTCACTTGTATAGTGCTCTTTCTTATGTTTAACTTCCTTTCATCCAACTTCTTGAAACATACGCAATTGAGCCCTTTACTTCTTCATGACCATACTCTATGACCATGTCCTCTGCATATAAATGTGATAGCTAGAACCTTTACCATTCATGTTGAATACTAAAGACCTAATATTATCCACTATCGAGTATTAGTACTTAGCGCTTAAGAGCTAAACCATGATGGCATGCAACCATGTATCATGACCATGGTCTTAACTTGTCATTTCAATGAATTCATAGTTTTGGTGATTCATTGAAGTCACCCTTTGAACAAATCAAATACATGGAAACCCAAATTACATTCCATGACTCTTTATTTGCAAGTGCCAAACCATTAGGAACCCACAACCATGTGATGTAACCTCGGTCTAAACACACTGCTTTGGTATTTTCCATTCCTAACATCTTGTTACTGGTACGATATAGGAACCCATTAAACAAATATTTAATTGATGAACTCTTCCAAATTTCCTGCAATTGAAGGCATTTCCCCCATCATACTAGAACACGTCATACCCAAGTGTTATAGCTTGTTGGTCCATTCAGGTACCCTGGTACCCTAGTTGATAAATCATCTTTCAACATACTTTAAAAACAATCCAACTCTTGACAACGCTTTATTTGTCATAGAATACCACTACATACAAAATTCCTCATCGTTTTTCATTCATTTTGGTACCATGGTATATGTCCCATAATATTTTAGCTCTTGGTTCTTTGCAACCAAGGCTCGTAACCATGATCTTTTGAACATTCTACCCAGAAAAAAATACATAAGAAAACATTGTTGAGCCAAGTCCTAACATGGGTCCCAATTCTTCTATATCTACCATATCAATCCACTATGGACCAATCACTATTTTCCATGTGTTCCTTGTGTTATGTCATATCTCTACCATGCCACACCTTATAGTGGTCTTTTGTTTATTCTTTACACCTAGTTCCTGGTATCTCAATATGTAGCCCACCATTTCCACATCATCTACCACATGTCATCCACATGGTGCTATGTCATATGCCACATCACCTTAGTGCCACATTTCATGGTCTGTTGCTACAACATGTAATCCACAAATTTTCCATTTGGTCATCCAAAAAGGCCAAAATTGTGTGCTACATGTCACCTTCTCAGCCTACCACATCAACAATCCTGCTAATTTTTTTCCAAGTTACTACCACCTATTTTCTAACTGAGATCCATCCATACACCCATTATCCAGGACCAAATTTCAAAATCTAGTTCATTTCGTTAATTTTTAACTTAGTGAGCTATCAAATATTTGGATGTCCGGATATAAACTAAACAAGGTTGATTCTGATGTGCGATACCTGGTATGAGGCCCCAAAGGCTCTTCACAATTTGGTTCTATATCGTAACACTTCATGATCTAGGGCTACACTAGGTGCCTACTATGTTAGATATGAGGAAATTCCTTAATTTTTAGCTTTACAACATAGTCGAGATATGGTAAGTTTTAATTGCTCGCCTTGGCGAAATGTCGTCAGGGGGTGGGTCGAAGGTGGTTTCCAACGTAGCTATAGGACTCTAAACATTCTATAATTTTATTTCCTGGGTCACATATAGGACCCCTCAATCAATTAAGCAAAAAAATGTTGGGAGCCCATGAAATAAACAAGGGTCATTGATTTATCTTCATGTTATAAATGAGGACTCCCATGAACTTGACATCAATGACAACTTAATTTTCAATAGTGTCTTACATTTATATTCCCTTCACCTGTTACACACATAGATACATGTTCATATAATTATCATTCTTCTCACGAAGAAACCAAGTACAAGCTTTAATGTATCACTTTAATACTTCTCCCAAGTACCAACTCCGGGAAAAATACTATCTCAAATACATGAAAACATAGAATTGTTGTGATTTGAATTTCCATATGCTCAAGTATTCTTTTATTTAACAAAACTCACAAAGTTTTTTTTTCCACAAGCATTTAAATTTTGTTTCTACCACTAGAATTGTCACCAACATTCCTTGGATCAAACTCTAAGAAAAGAGCACTCTACTATACCCATGACATCTTTTTCTTTCGTTCTACAATATCACAATTCCATTTCATACTTAAGTTTGTGATCAACCATTAGCTTTTTTAGAAACATCATGAAACTTCTTTGTAATTTTATCTGCCATGATTAACCAACCAATAGTTATATACCCAAACAACTTACTTCCATCTCCAAACCAAAGGGTCCATTCTCCTCCATTCACTTATATAATTATTATCTCAAGTACAGTATTACCAATTCGAAACCAGCTATACTTTTGTTCCAAATACAAATATTGCACAAATTGATTAGGAAATTTTTACATTCTAGGGCCTAACACCAACCTGAATATAAAAATTGAACAAATGGTCATCGTAATATTTATGTTTACTGAGACACCTTGGTGCCCAACCATGGAGCTCACCAATTTTCTAGAATAATAGTTTAGATATAGGATGTAACCATGTTAAATTTATATTGTTTATGAACCTTTTGATAAGGATATAGTGCAACATTAATGAAACAATGCTTCTTCATAAAAGGGAAAAAATATGTAGCTAATTTTCCTTATAGCTACACCACACCTTACTAAGTATACTAAGGAATATTTTTTTCATCACAAAGTAATACCATGCAAAACTACAGAAAATATACAAGAGAGAATGATACATATGACATAATTTCATATACCTTCTTGTTCCTTGATATTCATTCACGTGTTTGGAGTTTTCATCTATTTCTTTAATCTTTGGAGCTTTAATTCCATTGTACAATAATTTTCTTGTATTTCCATATTTACTCACTTCTGATTTGTCAAAGTAGATAATTCTAACAAAACCAATACACTTCATATTGAGTTAGCTAAGCTCAATATATTGGTTAACTTCGGTGGATTCAAGAAACTTCCCACAACTCCATTAACAAGTCTATTCCAACATGTACCATTTGATCCAATGAACTCACTATGATTTTAACATGGACGAAAACCAAAACCACAATTTTACCATGCCTAATATATCACATGCCATATTTTTCATACATAAATGTTTATGAAGTGAAATTAAATTCACTTTGTATATTTTCAACATCCCAATGGTTTCTTTCCTATGCATTTATTTCAATGGCTCATATGACCATTTTAGACACTACAACTAGCATTCAAAATTCAAATTATCCTACCAAAAACAACATAAACAATGCTATAATATTTTCCACTTTTTAACTCATGCATTTATCAAAGACTAGACTCAAGATGATGCACTTTCACTATCCAATAGTCTTATGGTGCACATGAACTACTACATCACTGCATATTTTCCTTCAAGTTCATTACATATAGATTCATATGTGAGGGCCTCAAGATTCTCCATTGATATTCAACAATGACCTTTTATATAAAGAAATCAAGTCGCTTAGAATCACTAAGTAAGAGATTTCATTTTCCATTAAATGAAAGAGGCTCCATGCTCTTCTACAATCATATGTAGCTTTAGTGAGTCATATGAGTACACCCATGTTAACATGATTTCTGAAAAATTATCTGCAACTTCAAGAAGTTACAATTTCCTAATTCTCAAGATGTCATGACTATAACTTTTATTCAATAGAAAAAATCAGTCATTTTGTTTCTTCTTTAGTGAACTAAGGAGTCATACTAATTCCATACACTTATTAATTGTTTGGATTTAAAATATATAAATAAATGCAACATAGAAAATGGTATTATTTCTAATAAAAAATATTGAAATGTTTTTTCATATTCATTATGAAAATCAAATCACTTACACATGCACATGCATGGGATGATGTCATGTAAAATTGACATGGTGAAAGAGTTAAGGTTTTTATGTCAACAATGGTGTTTTTCACGAACTTGGTATTGGTGAAGTTTGGTATTAATATTGTGGTATTACATGTACTTAAAGCCTTTATAATGCTTGTGTTATTGTGGTAGAGTTGAGAAAGTGAAGCATTTCTTGGCCAGGGCCAAGGTGTTCACTAGGTTGACTACATTTAAGCTAAAAGTTAATAGATCTATTATTAGGTTGTTTTTTTCCTCGTTGGGATTTTCTAGGGTAAATTGTGGTGTGAATGGTTTATGAGTTATGTTGTTATGTATAATATATGATATTATTTCTTTCATATTATTTATCTCTAACAATTGGTTTTAGAGTTGAGGGATCACGTTGTAGAGAATGAGGAAATGGTTGCATATGCCAACACATTATATGTTGAGGTTGTTGATTTGTGTTAGCATCGGATGTACTATAAGTCTCAAACTTTGTGGAGAGGCTTAGACACATGCATTCCAGATAACCCAAAAATTGTTTTGGGAAAGTCCACCCAGAAACAACTTTAGTTGATAAATTGATTATTTTTAACGAGGACCCTAAGTCTAGCTTAGGAAACTAAAATAATTAATGGGTATTAATCTAAACTATGGATGTAACTTTAGAAAAAGCAGATCAAGTAAAAATGTAATCTTAATCATTGATTGGATATATAATATCGGTCGTAGAAGTCTCAACGATAATACTATAAAGGAAGGGTTGAAGGTCATTTTGAAAATACACTGAAAGGATCAACTGATCAAATTTTCTGATGGGGCAATGCTCAGATGAAAACTTCGCTCTAAGTGATTCTTCACCACAATTGAGGGGAAGAGACAGTTTTAGCAGGAGGATCTTCTCCGGGACAAGGATTAAAAATAGAGAGGTAGAGGAAGACAAAGAGGAGGTTGCGTAGAGCCTAGAGTGAGTGATGCAGCACCCAGAAGGGGTGTGCAGGGCCACACAAACCCCACGCAGAGGTAGCACAGTTCTTCATAAGAAATTTTGATTTCAGCTAGGGAAATCCATATTTGAGCCAGGAGGGTTGGATCGATTTTCTAGAAGGGCTGAAATATTACGCTGAAGGGGCAACACAGTTCCAGAGCTGACCCCACGCAAGCCTACGTAGCTACTGCACAAAGGCAGCACAGAGGGATTTGGGGTTTCATTAGTTCAGCTAGTGAATCAACCGGGACTTGCAGAGTGACGTATACTCACTGATTTATTTCTTTGTCAGTATTCTCTATAACTGATTTTTTCGATGAGACAATTAGAGTTGTATCCAATTTAAGTGCTTCTTATTAAATGAAACCCTTGGATCTACTGCACTGGTTTTCCTGCATTAGGTTTTTCCGGGGACATTTGTCCAAAAAAATGGCGTCCTGTGTGTGTTGTTTCTTTTGCTCATCTTTCCTTTTTCCACATGTAAATTAATTAAGTGAAGGCTACTTCAGGAATTGCTTCAATGTTTTCAGAAGTAATCTTTTAAATAACTTGTTAAATAATATTTGCAAGTAGGAGAAGTAGTTCGACTTGTTGCAGTAGGGATTCAAGATCCAGATCTTGGAATTTTCACATGGTTTCAAAGATTGTTTTGCGAAATAAAAAGAGAATATCTAGCGCGAGACGAAGGTTGAAAAGTTGCAGAAAGAAGAAATTCAAATCCCTAGAGGGATTGCGCAGTCTAGGCCAGGAGGGCTGAAATTTTTGAGAAGGTCTCTCTTTGAGTGAGTCAACAGAGAGGTAAGATCTCCAGATCAAAAATTTTCCAAGGTAGAGGGAGAAGCGCAGAGCCTCAATGCAGAGCTGGTGGGACGTAGTTTCTGCAGGAAGATTTTGATTTTTTTGGGTGGAGAGTCATCAGAAGAAGAAGAAGTAGCACGGTGAGGGAATTCTCTTCCTCAGGAAATTCCTAAATGGGGAATCAGTTTTTCCAATATCTGAGAAGCATATCCATGCAAGAGATCTATGAGCTCCACAAGGAGTGCATAAGCATGTCTAGTGTTGCGTAGAGGGGGAAGAAGAGGAGCATAATCGAAATTTTTGGCGTCCATGGAAGCTCACAGGCTTAGATATCTCGAATGGTTGGAGGGAGCCTCCAACTACGTAATCTGGAAGGAAATAATCACTTGTATTCTATATGAATATGCTCTCAAGCTCTTCATGACTAACACGGTAGTTTTCCCTACAAATCCATATCAGTTAAAGCAATACAAGGCTAATATGACCAAGGCAAAAATACTTCTCCTGGATGGAGTCAAAGATCTCATAGTGTTCCATATAGTCGACAAATATACTTCCAGGTAGATGTTAGAAGCTTTGGCCATGCTATATGAGGGATCTTCCGAGCAATGGAAGATGTACTTGGAGCAGCAACTGAGGATGGAAGATGTAGAAAGGGGAGCGTATTGTTCCATTCATGTCGAGACTTCAAGAGACCCATGAACAAATTGTAGCAGTTGGATCTACCCCTTCGCCTACATTGATGGTGATATTGTCATTGAATGTAGTCATTGATTATTGGTAGGTATTTTCCAAAGCATCCTAGGTAGAGAAACCTTGCTAGGCTAGGAAGAGAAATGGTTTTCTCTTCAGCAAGAAGTGGTAAGGAGAGACTAGGCCAAGTGTAAACTTGATGGTAGCAATGGTAGTGGAACGAATGTGAAGAAGTAAGAGGAAGAAAATGTAGCCCTTGCATCCAAAGGGTAGCAGGAGCAGCAGAGACGTAAGAAATACGTCTCGAAGATAAATTGCTTCAAGTTTGGTGAACTTGGTCAATACATTCCCATTGTCCTTTGAAGCAAAAGGATAAGGATGATAAACATGATCTGAAGGTTGCAACCGCGGAGATCGATGAGGATGAGTATGTCATCAGTGCCCACGCATCTCCAAGAGGGAGATGGGGTGACATTGAGATGTAAGTTCACAAGAAATTCAATTGGGCAGCATCACTGACGAGTCCACCTCTTGGATCATGACCTTACTACGGGTTCCCAAGATCAGCAGTAGCAGGTTAGAGGATTTTTTAGTGGTGCAGAGGAGTGTTTGAGCGACAGATGCAATGGTTAACAACACAAGAATATGAATAACACAAAGATTATTTATAGTATCATAGAGGGACACAGTGCAAAGCAACAACAACTTAGTGCTTTAGAGGGACATGGTGGGTCTAGAAGCAGTCAAAGTATCAGCATCGAGATGCATCCTGAACACTTGTTTAGAATTTTTAGATGTTTTTCAGTTTCTTCTCTCAGCATCTGAGTTGCAGTGCAGTGTTAGCATTGGCAGTGCTAGCAATAGATGCAAAATTTGAGAAGGAGTTGCAGTATGGATGCAGTGTTTATTAC
Organism: Pinus albicaulis; assembly: GCA_034641835.2. Taxonomy (NCBI): domain Eukaryota; kingdom Viridiplantae; phylum Streptophyta; class Pinopsida; order Pinales; family Pinaceae; genus Pinus; species Pinus albicaulis. The sequence goes on from JAXQQM020066193.1 coordinate 28,952, forward strand.
GGCAGGATCAGCAGCAGTACATTTGTAGCAAAAAGGCAATGGTTGGTGGATAGCATGTCAGACATCATCAACACAGAGGGATATTCTTCAAAGTTAGAGCATTATGTAGCAAGGCATAATTGCTAAATCACATTCCTTGCTAGGAGGGAGTGTTGATTTTTGGTAACATCAAATGTGCTCTAAGCCTCAAACTTTTTGGAGAGGCTTAGACACATGCATTCTAGATAACCCAGAAATTGTTTTGGGAAATTCCACCCATAAGTAGTTTTAATTGATAAATTAATTATTTTTAATGAGGACCCTAAGTATAATTTAGGAAATTAAATTATTTAATGAGTAGAAATATAAATTGTGGGTGTAACTTCTAGAAAAATTAGATCAATTCAAAATGTAATATTAGTCGTTGATTGGAGATCTAATCACAAATTTGAAGTCTCAACGAGAAGACTATAAAGGAAGGCTTGATGGCCATTTGGAAAATACACCGAAAGGATCAAGTGATCGAATTTCCTGACAAAGCAGTGCTCGGATGAAATATTTGCTCTAAGTGATTCTTCAGCGCAGTTGAGGGGCAGAGACATTTTTGGCAGGAAGATCTTCTCCAGGCCAAGGATTAGCAACAAGTGAGGAAAATGAAGAGGAGGCTACGCAAAGCCATAGTGAGTGACATAACACCCCGGAAGAGAGGGTGGCAGTACAATTTGCGTGAAATTTCTTATGATTCTTGGTAATTTGATTTAGTTTGAAATCAAATATGAGTTGGGAGGGCTGGATCGATTTTCCGTAAAGCTGAAAAGATCACACGAAGTGTTGGTCACAGTTCCATATCTTACCTCTACGGGCCTATACTTCCCGGCGTCTGGAGGAGAGTAGAGGTTTCATCAGATTTAGTTACGGATCAAATGAGACTTGTAATTGATATACTCTTGAATTATTTCTCTTTCTCGATATTCTCTTGTAACTAATTTATTCAGTCAGAACAATCGAGTTGTATCCAGATTAACTCTTTGCTTAAAGCAAAACCTGAATCTGTTATCGCAGTTTGCACCACGCATTAGGGTTTTCTAGGGATCTTTTTCCAAAAACAACGGCGTATTGTTTGTGTGTTATTTTTCTTACTCACAAATATTTTAATGGGTGAAGGCTGCTTTAGTAACTGCTTCAAAATTTTAAGAATTAATCTTTAAATAACTTGTCAAATCAAATTTGCAATTAGGAGAAGTAATTCGGCTTGTTGCAGTAGGGATTCCAGATCTAAATCTTGGAATTTTCACAGAGGTAGAAGCCAATATAGAGAATATCAATGGGGAATTTAATAGCATGAGTGGATCCATTTTTTAGTTCCCTATTAAAGAGATATTATGTGTGGATATTTCCTTAGAGGAAATAGAGGTCCAACAAGGTGAGTTGCAGCCACAAAATCTAGATCTAGAGAGGAGAGCACTAATTATGGTGAAGCAATAGAATGGTGACATAAGTGCATTAAAAGAAAAAAAAAAACACATTGGAGATGGAAATTTGTAAACTACATGTAAATGAGCATAATATTGTAGACCTAGTTAGCTATGCATACTCCTAACAATAAATTCTAGATGTAGAGCTAGGTAATAAGGGAGAGAGCATGTGGGTTTTTTGGATTGGATCCAAAGAATTTTCCTAGTCTAAGTTTAAAATTAGGTTTTCTAGGTGAAATTGGCTCGGTGAAAGAGACATTTTTGTTAGGTCAAGGTGGTAATTTTGGGTACTTGGTATTTGTGACCCATAGTATTAACCCATGGTATTACATGTAGTTAAATACTTTAAAAGGTTTAAGGGTTCTACATTGTATTTTGCTAGAGTTGAGCAAGAGGAAGGTTCACTTGGTTAGGACCAAGGTGTTCATCGTGTTGGCTACATGTAAGCCAAAGAATAATAGATCTATTATTAGGTTGGTTTTCTCCAATTGGGGTTTTCCAGGGAAAATCATGGTATACATAATTTATGTGTGATGTTGTTTTGTATGATTTATTATCAATTTTTTTTTTTTTAACTCTGACAGATGATTCTTCTAACAAATCATGAAAATTCTTTTGAGATTCCAAACGCAATGCGCTAATATTGATTTTTTTTCCATAATATCTACTATATAAAATCCCTAAAATGGTCATGTTTCTAATTTAAAATATTTCTATTAGATATTTCAAATGTCCACCAAGCCTTTTCAACTTCAAACAACCCATATTTTTATAAATGATTTTAAACAATTCATTTTTTTTACCTGTTACATTTTTTTGACCTAGTTTATCTAAAATTTAGTTTATAAATAAATAAATAAAATTTGTAAATATTAATTATTAAAAGTATAACATCATAATATGTCAATAACTAGTGCATCCATATAAATTAAATGGATAGTAACTGTGGATAGGCATCAATTCAAAATAAACATCAAAAGACTTACTTCATGATACATCTCATTAACTAACTAACTAACTAACAAAGTAAATTATAAAACTTTATAAAAACTAACTATTATTATTTTAAATTTTTATGATGATTATTAATTTAAAAAAGAATTAATATATAATTTAAACACGCACACAGGCATTTTAAAAACATGGAACAAGACTCTTAACCATTAAAATTTATCCCCATCTTATTATGGAAATTCTTAATTTGTCAATAGGCTTTATTGCAATACCAAATCCTATTAACACCACATGCCCAAAAAATCATATCTCATTTCATATGAAATTTCTTCGTATGACATTTTTTTGATTAGTGAGTTTAAACAAAGATAAAAAAGGGTATAACTACTTCAGTGATAAATCTCAACCATTGATTTGTATGTACTACTAGGAATATTATAGAATAATCTATAGAGGTTAAATCCCTACCATCCACCTAATAATTATTTGCAATTAAATTAAAATTGTGAAATCCCTAAAAAATGAACACTCCTATGAGCATAAATGCGAAATATATTTCTACATTTTAAATATAATTTAAATTATATATATAAGTATGATGATAGGCATGTCTATTTTGGAATAGGGCTTCCAAAATTTTAATTTAATTATCAATTATTATTAGGTGGAAAAATAGAACTTATCTTGAAATTTGCAGTGGATAAAGGAGTGGAGAAAATTCAGACATTTGGTGACTCGGTATTGGTCATTAACTAGATAAATGGGATTTATAGATGTCACAACTTGAGATTACTTTCTTTGGTTGATGAGATTATTAGATCAAAAAATACTTTTAATTAATTTTTTCTTTCACATGTGCATAAGGAGATCAATATCCAGGTGCGAAATCTTTCTAAAGAAGGCATCCAATTGGGTATCGGGAGCTGGTTGATTTTAGAACCTCAAAATGGACAATTTTTTGAATATTATTAGAGGCCCTTTATACATCAAATTGTTGAATGAAGATTTTTGTTGCAAATAGTTTCTATGATACTCTTCATTGGCATACATATGTTATTAAATGTTGTTCTTTTCATAGCTTATGAGACATATATATGTTATTATGTAGTTAATTTATGGAAAAAGGTATTATATACTTTTTCTTTTTCCATTTTACTCTATGTATCAACTCTTTTGTACGGGATAAGGGCCATTTTTTGAACATATTTGAACATGATCCACTATACAAATACATGTTATATATGTATATACATAATGTAATTTTATGGTATTAATAAATTTATTTTTTCCCAAGGAAAAAAAAAAAAAAATATATATATATATATATATATTATTATTTGTGTAAGGTGAAAAAATTATTTCCTCTGAATCTAGAGAGTACAATATTAATTGAAACGTTTCAGGTCAATCTCGCAGTAGAGAGACTTGATCAAATTCAAAAATTAAGTCTATGTAGGGAGGAGAGGGCCAAATGATTACTAGGTGAGACAAAAGTAAACAAAACAAAACTAATAAATTGTCCTAACATCTTTATAGTAAAGAGTCTATAACATAGGGAACATAGAACATATACATGTTAAGTAATTAGGAAGAGTGCTATGAATCTGAAATTGTGACCTAGATGGGATCCTTAGAGACCTTGGATGTTTTACTCGCCAAAGGGGAGATACCCAGATGTTGTTTGATTCACTCCATCCTTTAATATAATTCCCTCAAATGCTACTGTAAGTGCTCTATGGAGAGGATAATATTTGTTGAGTGATTTAGTGAGAACCTATGTGTCAAATAGGGGATGTCTTTATGTAGAATATTCTCATTCAACATGTGTAATTTTATTCTAAATAGGACCTAGCGTGAGTTCACAGTAACATGATAAAAAGTCCTCCACCCATAAAATTACATTACCTGACACCCCTCTAAACTTGTTCCCTATAATAAGGCATGGGGGACAGGTTAGGGAACATAAAATATCAGGTAGATCATAGGAAAAATTGAGAAAGACAAAATAATAAGAGAAGGTCCATGTCAGTCGAGGGTTAGACTAGAAAATGCTATGTAACCAGTTCAAAAAATAGAATATATATATATCAATGACTTGAAAATAAGCCTCTTCTAGGGGGGAACCTCCTTTTACATCACATAAATAAATAATTTTTGGATGATACAAATTTCAAGACCTCCTTGTTATATATAGGAGTCTAAAGGGTCATAATATAATCAGGGCCTACATAAAAATAATAATGTAAGGGAACAACAATAACAATAGTGGGCTTCTACAAGGCACAATAATTATAATATGGGGGCTACATGGTGCACAACAAGAACAATATGGGGCTACAATAGTATTATAGGGACCTAACATGCCCCTCTCCTTCAAAAAATTGTTGTCCTCAATGATTGAGTAGTTTTGGATGCTTCTGTATGAAATATTCATCCTCCCATATGGAATCTTAACTAGGTAAGTTCTTCCACTTAATGAGATACTCTAAAAATTATTTCTTATTTATGTGATTTCTTCAAGCCAAAATATGATTTTTCCTTCGTCACAAGTTCTAGAAATATTGTTTGAACACGAATATTGTCACCTATAACGTCCTTTAAGCATGAAAAATGAAAAATTGGGTGGACTCAGGAAGAAGCAAGAAGCTCCAATTTGTATGCCATAGTACCAATATTTTGCACTACCTTATAAGGACCATAGTACTTGGGTGATAATTCATTATACTTCTTAGCTTGCTTAATGGATATTTGTTTGTATGTTTGTAGCCGTAAAAATATCCAATGACCTACATCAAAACGTCTTTCACTATGATGTTCATATACATGTTGTTTCATTAGATTATGCACCAGAGTTAGGTTGTCCTTTAATAGTTGGAGAACTTGTTGTTGATGTTATATGTGATCTTCCACTGCTTTAACCTTATAATTTTCTCTTATAGAAAATGTGATGGATGGTGGATAAAATGTATAAATTTTCATAAATAGGGTCATTTTTGTTGTGGTATTGAAGGAAGTGTTATACCACCATTATTCCAGAGGTAACCACTTGACACATTTTCTTTGTTTATTGGATACAAAGCAACAAAGATATCCTTCCAAACATTTTTTAACTATCTCAGTTTTCCTGTCAATTGAGGATGATAAGATGAGCTATGACTAGCTAATTGAGTACCATGAAAATAAAATAATTATGTGTAAAAATTTCTAGTGAAAAATGAAATCTCTCTCACTTACAAAAATCTTTGGGTTTCCATGTAACTTTTGAAATATTTCCATAAATGCAGTAGAAATTTTATTGGCTTTGAAAGGATGAGATAGTGCATAAAAGTGTGTATACTTGGTAAGTATATCAACTATGACCATGATGAAACTCTTTTCGTCAGACTTGGGTAAACCTGTGATAACATCCCTTGAGACTTCCTCCAAATGATAACTTGGAATGGCTAAAGGTTGTAACAGACCTAGGGTTTTAGTTGCCTCAACTTTATTTTGTTGGGAAACCAAACATTCTGCCACAAACTTATGAATATTAGATTTAAGGTCATCCAAAATAAAATTCCTTCTTGAACTTGTGGTAAGTTTTAAAAAATCCTTAGTGCCCTCCTAATGGAGAGATATGCAATTCCAAAAGAATATTTCATTTGAGTTGGGTGTTATTGCATAGATATAAGTGATATTTGTACCATAACGAATCATTCTTCCAGATAAATTTATCATATGTACTGGGATTTTGTTGCAACTTTTGAATGAGTGTTCACACCTCTTCATAATTCTTTCATTCATCCCTTGCTTGAGTTATCAAATAAATTTGGATAATATAAATGCCACAAAGAAATGTTTCCACATCCTCATCCCTTTTTTAGAGTGCATATGCGACAAAAAAATTCTTCCATTTTTTGTAGATGATTTCAAAGTCATAGCCCAACATATTTGTGACCCATTTTTGCCACTCTTATGAATATAATATTTGTTCTAAAAAATATTTAAGACTATCATGATTTTTTTTTACCTTGAAGTATCTTCCCATTAGGTAAGGTCACCATTATTTTAGGGCATGTAGTATTTCCAACATTTCCTTCTTATAAATAGGTTTATGTAAATACTTTCCCTTGATTGGAAACCTTTAAAAAGAAATGGGTCTTCCTCATTGCTTTAAAACAACACCAATTACATTTCTTAAGGCATCACATTCCACAATAAAAAAAATTGTGAAGTATGGTGTAGCTAAGATCGAAGCTTGGAACATTTCCTCTTTAATATGTTCAAAGACCTTACTTGCTTCTAAAGTCAAAACAAATATATATTTCTTCAGTAATTTTGTTAGAGGTGTTTTTATTTTCCCATAATTCTTTAAAAACTTGCAATAATACCCAGTCAACCCGAGAAATCCTCAAATATGATTTATGGTTATAGGGATTTTCCATTCCTTGATGGCTTTAATTTTTTTAGGGTCTAACTTAACACCTTCATGAGATACAATATGACCCAAATATTCCACCTCTTATACCCCAAAGAAAAATTTGGAGGGTTTTGCGTGCAATTGTTTCTCCACTAATAGTTTAAGAACCCTGTCAACATGTTGAACATGATCTTTCCAAGACTTGTTTTAGATTAGTATATCATCAAAAAATTTCTAAGAAATGGTTTGAAAGTGGAATTCATCAAACCTTGAAATGTGGAAGGTGCATTAGCAAGGCCAAAAGGCATGACCAAAACTTCATAATGACCTTCATGAGTTCTAATTGTTGTTTTTGAAATGTATTATGTCTTCATTCTAATTGAAGAGGTATGCAATTCCAAAAGAATATTTCATTTGAGTTGGGTGTTATTGCATAGATATAAGAGATATTTGTACCATAACGAATCATTCTTCCAGATATATTTATCAGATGTACTGGGATTTTGTTGCAACTTTTGAATGAGTGTTCACACCTCTTCATCATTCTTTCATTCATCCCTTGCTTGAGTTATCAAATAAAGTTGGATAATACAAATTCCACAAATAAATGCTTCCACATCCTCATCCATTTTTTAGAGTGCATCTGCGACAAAAATTTTCTTCCATTTTTTATAGATGATTTCAAAGTCATAGCCCAACATATTTGTGACCCATTTTTTCCACTCTTATGAATATAATATTTGTTCTAAAAAATATTTAAGACTATCATGATTTTTTTTTACCTTGAAGTGTCTTCCCATTAGGTAAGGGCACCATTGCTTTAGGGCATGTAGTATTTCCAACATTTCCTTCTTATAAATAGGTTTATGTAAATACTTTCCCTTGATTGTAAACCTTTAAAAAGGAATGGGTCTTCCTCATTGCATTAAAACAACACCAATTACATTTATTAAGGCATCACATTCCACAATAAAAAAAATTGTGAAGTATGGTGTAGCTAAGATCGAAGCTTGGAACATTTCCTCTTTAATATGTTCAAATACCTTAGTTGCTTCTAAATTCAAAACAAATACATATTTATTCAGTAATGTTGTTATAGGTGTTTTTATTTTCCCATAATTCTTTAAAAACTTGCAATAATACCCAGTCAACCCGAGAAATCCTCGAATATGAATTATGGTTATGGGGATTTTCCATTCCTTGATGGCTTTAATTTTTTTAGGGTCTACCTTAACACCTTCATGAGATACAATATGACCCAAATATTCCACCTCTTGTACCCCAAAGAAAAATTTGGAGGGTTTTGCGTGCAATTGTTTCTCCACTAATAGTTTAAGCACCCTGTCAACATGTTGAACATGATCTTTCGAAGACTTGTTTCAAATTAGTATATCATCAAAAAATACTAACAAAAATTTCTAAGAAAGGGTTTGAAAGTGGAATTAATCAAACCTTGAAATGTGGAAGGTTCATTAGCAAGGCTAAAACGCATGACCAAAACTTCATAATGACCTTCATGAGTTCTAATTGTTGTTTTTGAAATGTATTATGTCTTCATTCTAATTTGATGATATCTAGAATGAAGATCCAATTTGGTGAAGTAAATTGCTCCATGTAATTCATCCAAATATTCATCAATAACAGGAATGGGAAATTTATCTTTAATAATGATCTTATTGAACTCTCTATAATTTGGAAACATATGCCATGAACCATCCTTCTTTTGCACCAAAACTACTGGAGAATAAAAATAACTTTGGCTAGGTTGAATTATACCAACCTCTAGCATTTATGCAACCATACATTCAATTTCACTTTTTTGGACATAGGGATATCTATAAGGTCTAATATTTGATGGAACACTTCCTAGAATCAAGCGAATAGCATGATCATGATCATGAATAGGTGGTATACCTTTGGGAGTCTTAAATACCTTGGAATGATTGTCTAGGACTCTTTGGATATATGGAGAAATGGATGATTTTGACGTTTGAACATAATTGTACAATTACACCTTATTTTGCTTGCTTAAAAATATTTTCCATGCTATTAGAGCAGATTATCTTCCCTAGTTTCCCTGTGATACCCCTTAATTCAATTTCCTTTCATTCCCATAAAAATTTCAAGAAAAGTTCTTGAAAAATAAAAACTATCATCCCCAAAGATTGTAATCATTGGACTCCCAATACAACATCAACACCACCACTGGAATGGAAAGTATTATAATATTCAATATATATTCCCCCGTGGTTAGCTTCATATTATGGTACTTCTCTGAGAAATTTATAGTTCCTCCGTTTACAACCATCATTTGACACTTGAGTAATGGATATAGAAAGAAATTCAATTCCTTAGCTATCTTATAATGAATAAAATTATGGGTATGCTGAAATTTTTTGATGTCTTCGACATGTGATGGGATCTCCCCGATGTGAATTCCCAATTATACCTCACACTATTTGTTATAGGAGTCCCATCTGGCTATACGATATGGCCACCATTGGAAAGGTTTCAAATATATGCCTTAGTTATAATCACACACAAGACACCGAAACACCTCTTTGGGCAGAAAGTATGTAAGCTTTGTGAGATACCCAATGTAAGGTGCATGAGGTAACTCCCACAAATGGAGAAGGAAAATGAGCCTCTAGTTAGAAAAGTAATAGTAATATCCCAAAGGGGGAGCTAGGAAAGAAGATAATTTTTTGTTTATTACCTACATATTAGTCCACATAATAAACAATAATCATGAAAAGCATAACAAAACTTATTCAGTGATAACCATAGCTAAGAAATGAATTATTTCATTAAAATTAGTATGTAATTAAAGAAACATATACCACAAACACAACAATAATACTCCTACTATATCTACGATACATGTATGAATAAGTGTCAAATCATAGAGCTTCTGATTATGAATGAAAGATCCCAAGTACATTGTTACATAGATGAAACACTATATCCATTAGTGGAACATGAAGCCACAACTTGCTTCTCCAAAGAATGATCTATCTCCTATGCACTACAAGAGAAGCCAAGGAAAGAATCCAAGCATCCAAGCCCTTAGCTTGAGTTATGAGCAGCTCTTTATACCAAATAACAATGACCTTTGAGCTTCCCCATGACTCTTCATCTCCTACAAATTTTGACATGTATAAATGACTCTTTACATTCCATATGTGGCTTTTAATATTTCATATGTGTCTCTTGGACTTCATTACATACCATTTATTACAAAAGAAAAATTACATATGAAACAGTGTCTATATAGGAAAAAACTGATAATAGGAATTTTTTTATCAAATTCAAAAATCATTTGCTTCCTCATGGAGCTCATTTGTGATGTGTGTTTTCCATGCTTTGACCTCCATTGAGATCACTTTGACCTAAACTATAAAGTCCCCTGCATAATGCATCTTCACCACCAGTGCCTCCATAAATACGGCCTTGGAGATTAACTATACATTCCTACATAGCCATGAGAGTTTCATATGATCTTTGATTGGTGCAATGGAATATTGAAAAATAATGTCTTTGGTGATCTCCAAGACTTCTTGTTCCGATGTTTTCTTGATATGTCCTATGTACTTCCTGATCTCCTGGAATATGATTTCATTTCCTTCGATTTATTTTAGTGATCCTATTGAGGGCATACCATGTTTTTATGCTAGAGACTCAAAACCATTGTGTAGTCTATTGTAAGTGGAAATGGTGTTAATCAACTATTCTTTAAGGTGCATGTAGTTCTGATGCTGGAGTGCTAGCTGAACTTTATTTATCTTAGCGAAAATCATGCATTTTCTTTCCAATTGTTATGGAGCATTTGGATAATTGACAGCCAATTCCTAAAGTTGGTCAATCACTTTGTTTTCCACTTTAAGGAGTTTTACCATTTCTTGTGCTTTCTTCTGAATGCTAGTGATATTATCCTCCACTTGTTGTCAAAGTGTCATCTCATCATATAACCCAGCCATGGTGTCCTCCATTTTCCCTAGTTCCTCCTGCATGGAAGACTACCCTTCTGCGGTGTTGAATTTGTGTGAAAATAATATTTGATTCTATACCACAAGATGTTATTCATGTTTCTTTAGCGCAACTAGTTCTCTCCTTAATCTAGCATTCTCATTCAAAAAAATATTCAGAGTTATCATGTGTTGTTGTAGTGAAAGCAACATTTCCACCATGATTTCCCCGAGATTCCTTCTAGTATTGGCATTTAACAACTTCTCTGTAGATAACAGGATTAGATTCTGAGGATCATTTGGGAAGTATCTATGCCTTTTTTGCACGATCCTATTCTTGATTTTATCAAACATGACACTGCACACATCCATAACTATTTCTTGCGTATGGAGGTGATTCTGCATTTCAATTGCAATGAGATGACCACCCATGAGAGGAGGTTCTTCTAGAGAACTTGGTTTATCATTCATGGGTTGGATGGTGTCCTCTTTCTCTAACTCTTCTTGTAGTCTATGTGATGCTTCTTCCTCCTAGGACTACCTTTGTTGTTCCTCTTTTATTCTTATCCTTTCCTCTTCTTCTTCATGTTTCTTCCTAAGAAACTCATCTTTCTTCCTCTTCTCCTCTTCTTTTGCTTCTCTCCTTTATTTTTCTTATTTAGTATATCATGTGTTCAAAGGATTAGATTTCCATTTTTAGTTGTTTTCTCCTGTCGAATCATACTTGATCCTCTTCATAGGAGCTACACACTTTTCTTGAGGGGCTATTTGTTCTACCTCCTGCACCTTCATATCTTGAGGTAGTGGATCATTGGGTGAACTAGCCTCCATCCCTAGATGTGTCTTCCTAACTTCATTATATCATTTCTTTACCTTCTCATCTTCTGTGGTAGACATTGATTAATATCCCCAATTAAAACCAATCCTTTCACAATGTTTCCTACACACTCACTTGGGATCATATCCATGAATTTTTTTAGTTGAAATGTGCAAGCGATCCAGCTCTTATATCTCTACAGTTGTCACCTTGTGGCTATTTAGCTCATATAATACAATCCTCAAAGGGAAGGTAGGAGAAGGGGCTCTCTTCCTCATGTGAAGAACTCCTGACAATCCCTTGTCCAACCAATATGTTACTTCCTACATCACTAATTTATTGGTCACATATTGAAGCATGAGATGAGGGGATATCTGACATATAAAACATCAAATGTATGTTCCCTCGGGTGCTACAAACCAATTTATAATATCCTGTAGTGATTCGTTCACTTGATTGGTCATACAAGGAGGATTGATCTTGAATATCATATGAAATATAACTACAAAGAAGTGTTCATCCACTTCACATAGTTCTCCAAGCTTGATTTAATAACACTCTAGTTGGAAAAACTGTGATTTCACTTCGAGGGTCTAGTTCCACACACATTGGGAACATATATTATGTGCATAGATTCCATCTAAAATAAATTCATATATATAGAATTTTGGTTCCCATTCACCTCAAAGATGTTTTTTTTCCTACCTAATATGACATGAAAATCAAATGAAAATTATATATGCCCAATTGAAGAGTTTATCGTGATTAACCACCATATTGAGCATATATATTCAATTTTCCTCAAACACCTCAGCATTCTTGTGCCCATGCAACCAACAACACATGGAAATAAGATACTGATATACATCTATGATAATATTCGTCGGGTACACTTTGGATGGGAAATGAAAAAACTTATTAGGATTTCAACACCATGATTTAATAACATCACTTGTGTCTAGATCAACCCATCTTATGTAGAAGTCATTATTTTCATATTTTGTGGGCCTAATTATTTTATAGTAGGCCTGCATATATTCTCCATAATAGATGGAAATATGACCATTTCTTTCACTTCAAAGCACAATATGAGAGTCATCCATGTGTGTGATAATCCACTCAATCACTTCCACACAAGGGATGATCGGGAATATGCATGTGATCCTATGCATCCTGGACTTCTTGATATTGATGTATGCTTGCAGGTCCTCCAAGTTCTCAAAAAAAAATTTCTGCATGAATGATCTCTTATGTCACCCCATGTGACCTCAATAGACTTATCAATGAAGCACTATGTGTTTTCATATATGGGAATGCTTGGATTTTTCACTTCAACAACTTCCTTAGTGCTTGCCTCTGAAGTTTCTTTGGAGGCCACTTCACGTGTAGAGGGAGGCATGGCTCCAACAGATGATGAAAGAGTGGAAATACATGTAGCTCGAATACCTGTATATGGAAACGCAATCACGGTGACAAGATTAGCTTTATGAAATCCTAATTATTTCTTGAAGCACTGCTTTAAGAAGAACCAATATTCTTGCAATATTAAAAGTTCAAAATGCCCAGCTTTCCAATTTATTATGGAATTTAAATAAGAGTTCCTCCCACATATTCCATTTAAGGGAGTTGTATAATAAGGGCATGCACACATACTTTGAAGGGATTTTATATATTTAGAACCCTAAGATTTGAGAAACATGTCATTGAACATCAATTGGATTATTGAAGAAAATTATTTGAGATTTTTGTTTGTTAATATCCATACCTGAAATCAAAGAGAACATTTATAGAATATGATTGAAAGCTCAAGCTTCATGAATTGTGGGATTTCCCATTCCCATGGTGTCATTCACAATTTTTTGATGCGTGAGCAGGATATCTTCTGTAAAAGCCGAAGGCCCTTGATCCTTTTCCTTGATACTGCTACTTTGAAAAAATGACCCAGTCCCACCATTGTTAGGATAAATAGGAATGTTGACAATAGATCACCTTGCCTAATCTCATGAGATGAAGAGAAATGTGGAGATGGAGAACCGTTGACTAAAAATGAAAAAGTAGTTGAAAATATTAGAAAAAATATTTAAAATATATATATATATATATATATAGAAAATAAATCAGCCTCCCTCTCAGCTCTAGGGCTGTAATTAGGTTGAGATTATTGGTACCATGTCAGCCCAAAGTATACTCACTTAAGAGTTCACAAGGCTCAAGGATTTAAACTTGGGTGGATAAAATAATAGTTATTCCACCAACCACCTAATATAATCCCAATTGGGTGTTATCGAAAAAATGGCTGCAAGTAGGGTTTCTCGACGACTCGTTGTCGTCGTCGCTGTAGCTAAGGCTCTTGCTCCACAACCTGATACACTTCGCACTATTGCAAACACGCTGAAAGGAACAATGGATTCTTTAGTTGCAGCTCCCCACCGAGAGAAGGCTCTGCCTGAGCTGAAGGCCACCAAAAAATTTGCAACCACCACCTGAGAGGAGGGTGTCATCTACGTAGACTCCATCACCTTGGAAAGACTCAAGGCCAAAAATCGACATGCAGCCAATGCCAGGAAGGAAGAAGTCAACGCATCAACACCAACGGCTGCTCCCCTCAGCTACAGGGACACGACTCCATCTCAGCATAGTTTAATAGCTCTCCAATATGGAAATGGTAACACCAAATACATAGACTCTGCCACAGCCTATGCTTTGTGGTAGCTATGCCCTTTGGATCTGCATGATGGGTGTGTAGAGTACCTTCTATTAGCTGGGAAAAAAACCCAGTTACACGGCAACCATCCTTATCTTACAACTGCCTACAAACCCCAACAAGGATTGGAGGAACTGGCATATTTGAGATCTAATTTGTTCTTGTCCAAGATCTGCAATGACAAATAGGGGTCTATAGATCTCTCTTCTACTTCTTTTCAGATCTAAATTTCGCTTCTTTCAGGAAAAACCATGCTGCAATGGGTGCACTCCACGGATATGGTGTAGGACCTCTCGCTAGACCTTGAATATAGGCTGGGGATTCCCTCTACCCTTCAGAGACTTCTCTACGAAGGTAAACAGCTGGAGGACCCTCTTCCCCTCTCTTTTTACAGTATTGAAAGATATTCTTCTATTGTGTTAACCTTTCGTCTGAGAGGGGGAGAAGCTGGGAAGCCATCAATGACTCTTGCTTTCTCCTACAAAGATGTTGTCCATGCTCAGACATCCAAGAAATCAGCTCCACCAGATGAACCTCCCAAGGCCTTTCTGGTGGATAAACTGGAGGAAATTCCCTCCATAGAAATTTCGCATCCAACTTTGGACGAACAATTCCAAAAGTATGCAAAATTTTCCATCATTTGCAGGTTTAATGGAATTTGGCCGCGCACTACAGATTTATACCAATGGATCCACTCCAACTGGACCAACAACTGCAAGGTTTTATTCTGCTCGAAGGATTTCTTCATTGTGGTGTTTTCCTTCAGCGAAGATTATCAAAAATCCTTAACAAAAGGCCCATGGTTTTGGGGAACAACAGGGCTATTCCTCACCCCCTGGTTCCCAGACTTCGACCCCTCAACAACAGTTATCATGAAGCTTCCCATTTGGGTTAGAATTCCTAACCTCCCTGCTCATTTATGGCACTTCGATGTCTTCCAATGGATTGGAAACACTCTAGGATGCTTTCTGACAACAGACCCCTCTAGGGGGGAAAAGGGGGTATACACCTTCGGCAGAATCTGTGCAGAAATAGATATGAATAAAGGTATACCCGATTAGATTAACCTCAAAATTGGGGACTTCCTTTGGACACAGACCCTATATTACGAGAATATAGCCTTTTTATGTCGTCACTGCCATCAAATAGGGCACCTTCAGAGCTCCTATGCCACGTTCCTCGCACAAAAGAAGAAAAACAATCGCAAGCTGAAATCCAAAAGCTGGAAACCATGTGATCCACCCCCCATGGATGACCTTGACTCCTTCAGCTCGGATGAAGAGGAGGATGCAGCAGATGGGGAGGAAGCAAAGCAACCACAGGACCTGCCCTCGACAATCCCTAAGGATTCCACTGCACCACCAATCTCGTAGAAAATAACTCATGAGTCTTCCCCCTCTAATTCAGACAAGGAGACCTCTCCTTCAGCCAAGAACATTCTGCAAGTGGTTCCTGCTCAGCCACATCTCCTTGGCTGGGTCAAAGTCAGTAAAAATAAAGGGAAAAAATGTTGAATGGAAGATTTGACCCATTCTGGGTAGAATCCTATGTGTAGCCCATTGTTTCCTTGTTATCCCTTATGATCTTTTTTGTTTGTTTCTTTGCTTATTTCATGGTTACTCCCCGAGGCCGAGGTGGATAGTTTATCTTTTCCGGCTTCCCGATATCTAGCTTCTCTTGATTGTAACTTCATATTGTACCATACACTTACTTAATAGAATTAGTCTTACTGAGAAAAAAATATATATATAATCCCAATTGACTATATATATATATATATAATTAATTAATTTAGCAACTTAAAATTAAAAACATGCATTTTAAAAATTAAAATGTTTAGAATAAAAAAAGTGCATTAAGAGAGGGGAAGTTGAGCATGATTTCCAATGGTTTTTTAATTAATTTATAAAATTTTGTTTACAAATATAAATTTTGACTTTATTTTTAGTGGATTTTTTTCCATTTTTCTATAATTTCAAAATGTTTAAGGGAAAAGGGAAAAGGGAAAAAAAATCTTAAAACAACTTTTGA
The DNA here is from genome assembly GCA_034641835.2 of Pinus albicaulis. Classification (NCBI taxonomy): domain Eukaryota; kingdom Viridiplantae; phylum Streptophyta; class Pinopsida; order Pinales; family Pinaceae; genus Pinus; species Pinus albicaulis. The sequence goes on from JAXQQM020066193.1 coordinate 45,276, forward strand.
CTTTGTTTTAAGATTTTTTTTTCCCTTTTCCTTTAAAAATTTTGAAATTTTATTTATATGTGTGTGCGTGTTGGGTTTGGGGGGGGGGGAACTCTAGAAACAAAGCCAAAAGTTATATTTGAAAATAAAACTTTTATAAATTAATTTGACCAAAAAAAAATTGGTAATCACACTCACCTTCCTCTTTTTCTATTCAATTGTTTTTTATTCTAAACATTTTATTTTTTTAAATATCTATTTTTTATTTTAAGTTTTTAAATGAAAATTTATATATTATATATTTTTCATTATTTCATATATGTGTGTGGGCGCACACAGAAATTGAGATGGGGAAGGTGAATGTAATTTCCAAATTATTTTTAAATTAATTTATAAAAAAATTTTGCAAATATAACTTTTGGCTTTGTTTTTAGAGTTTATATATATATATATATATATATAGAGAGAGAGAGAGAGAGAGAGAGAGAGATTATTTTGGAGATTGATCCCACCATGTGGTAGGAATATGTGGTGGTTTAATGTATGGACAATGGTATGTAGGTTAGTACTTTCATTAGTCAACTTGCACTTGTGATTGAGTGTGAGAGATGGTTCTAGTGTATTGGATATGATGTTTAGGAGGAAATTCAATAATGGTGAAACATCCCCCATGACCCCCATGAATACTGATGGCGCCAGAATGTGTTGGATGGTGAAATTATTGCATATATTTTTGTTTAAAATACACTTTTGAATACATAAATGGATTCAACGCCCTAAAAAACCCTAGAGGCGCTTGAAATTTTCATATTAAAAAACTTAAACTTATGATTCCTAAAAAATTCTACCGGAATTTGGGAAAATTTGACATGACAAAGTGCTTGGAAAAGAGCCATTTTTTCTATTAGTTAGACTATGTGTAAATTATTTGTTTGTGGCATGGCTCATGCTATCTACAATAACCCTAGTAAAAAATCCATGTAAAAGTTAATAAAGGTAAAATAAGATCTTGGTCACGTGACACATATTCTAAGCTAAATGTTGGGAAAAGCATCCTAGTGGGTGTACATTTGGTTTATTAATGGCTATGGAAAGTGGCAAAGGCGATGGAAAAGGATTTGGAAATGCATGTGTCATTCATTGGCATTTTTTTTATGAAAATAATGAAAAATAGGAGAAAAGCAAGGTGAAAGGTCACAAGTTGCATTTGAGGAGGAAAATGAAGGAAAGCAATGGAAAATTGAAGTTAAAGGCCTCATTAATAAAAAGGCTTATGAGGATCAGTTCAAAGACTTTTTTCAGTTTAGTTTGGATCTCTCATTCTATCCTCTCTCTCATACTCGTGCAAACTTAGAGTTTTTCTTGGAGCACTCTTGGAGGAGTGTGGCATACTTGGGATTTGGTGCAAAAAGGAAAATGAAAAGTAGGAAAGTGCAAGAGGAAATAGGGATCAACAACTACAACGGATTTTTCTTGCAGGTATCGAGTTGCATGTATTATTTTCTTACTAGTTTTGGCATGCATGGAATATGCATGTGGTTATTTGGTTATGATATGTCATTGGCATGGAGGATTGCCTAGATTGACAGTGGTTTTTCTTAGCCTTTATATTTCCTGGATAGCCATGGTGTTGTGGATTTTAATTTTTTTTTCTAGTTGGATTTCATGTTCCTTTGGTTGTGGGTTGAGCTATTAGTTCCTGGAAGCCTTGGTTGAAAAAAAGCTCTAAAAGCCCTTTAACAGCTTGGGTTGAGTTACTAGTCCATGAAGCCTTTGTTGGAAAAATTCTCTGGAAGCCCTTGTTGGGTTGAGTTACTAGTCCTAGAATCCCTGGTTGGAAAAGCGCTCTTGATGCCCGACAAAAGTTGTGGGTTGAGTTACTAGTCCTAGAAGCCCTGGTTGGAACAAACGCTTTGGAGCCCTGGAAAGCTTGGGTAGAGACCAATCTTATGATGGTTAGTGATGTCCAACCATGATGTGGAATCACTAGTTCAAGGTTGAGGTTATTTTTCCTCTAGAAGCTCTAGTTTGGTTTTGATTTATGTGTTTAAGGAGATCCCACATTCATGTTTGGAATATGGCACAGGGGTGATTGGTGGAAAGAGAGATTTGGTTCGACCCAATATATGGTCGGGTGGTTCATGGAAGTCCCATACCTGGTTGGCCTATCAAATCATCAATAAGATTTATTCATCCTTGGTATTTTATGGGTAAATATAATTGTTTATATTTGGTTTATATGACTATTATATCCTTGATATTTCTAATGGTTATATGTTGGTTATGAGTGAGATTTATGACAATGATGACATATGCATCTCATCATGTTTTGATTAATCAAAGAATTTATAATGAATATATGGCTTAATGGATGGTAATGTAGTTATTGTGATGAGGAATCAATTATTTTTATCGATTCTCAGATAAGTGTGAGACCCCTATGCTCAGATATGTTGTTATAACCTCTAGAATGCATATTTGTGACATTTTTTATGGAATGTTTGTCATGGTTTGTAGGGGTTCATTCAATTATTTGTTCAAGTATTTGCATTTGTATCATTATTTCAATCTTATTTTTCATTTCTAGAAGTTTCATGGAGTTATGGGCATTGGCTTGAGTCTTGGCCCTGAAAAAGTGGCATATAATCGAGAGTCGTTGGCATAGAACTACCTTGAAAAGTCCCCATCGTAGGAATGCCCTTGCTATGTGAGAAACTGGAGGGTCTCAGTCATATGAATTACCATGGCATGGGAGCTATTGAAATTTTAATTCAATAAAATGTCAGGTTGTCTCAGGGGTTGGTCACCTAGAAGGGTTGGATGGCTCTTGGGGGTTTTGTTGCATGTGTAGAAGGTTAGGTTGGTTTTGTTCTATCAGTTCCACTTCCTTAACTTATACATAAGGAGTTGAATCATATCATAGTAACTCTTCGTCACATGTTTACTCCAGTTGACTGGTTACTTGGGTATATGTGGGAGTAGGTTGTTACAGAGCAGTATCGAAGCATGGTTCCATTCTCCTTGGGTGATGTCTGGTTTTAGTTCTCCTTGGATGAATTTATTGTCGTATGTACATTTCAGTTGCATATAGTTCCTTGTTCTTATGTTATATTTGTTTGTTATGTATGCATGGCATTGGTCATTCATTATAGTGGTGTCGTGTGAAATTTCATGGTGTCTTTGTTGAATGTGTTTTTTGTGAGTGTACGCCAGTCATGCATTGGTTATATGTGTCAATGTTTATATGTTGTTATCATACATTGACTGGATGATGGGCGTTGTGCATGAATTCATGGTATATGGTCAACATATTCATGCATTAATAATCGGATAATGACAGAAAGATTCTTAGATGTTGATATGATTATGCTTATAATGTATTGTACTAATTGGTTGATCTTGTAGACAATATATCCTCCCCGAATTATAATAAGGTACGTTGTTGTGTTTATGATTTGGTTTAGTTGACATAATATACCTAGCAGGAAGATAAGATCAAAGATAACAAGAAATATGGTATACTACAAAGATTCTCCCTATGAATCAGATCAGCAGCATGGTGTTGGGCACTCTTCTGACTTAGCAGAAACAATGAGGAGTTTGAAGGAAGAAAAAAGGATTTCCCGAGCATATAATGACAAAATCATGTAGGCAGCGGGGAAGCAAGTAGATGTCAATGCAGTAATACTTCAGAGTTTGTCATAATTGCAGAGGCAAGGAACACTTTGGATCATCTATGGACAAGAGGATATGACTAATGGGTTCTATGGAAATAGATCCCATAGTGGGCACAGGTTATATAGAGATGAAATGATCAGAGATGGAAGGTTCTTGGATACTCCAGAAATGAGAGGCAATGAACACAGGTTTTATTCTAGTGTTGGTTTTGACAAGTATCATGGTCATCATCGTTATCATCCTTACAGGAGGAATGATAGGGGATATATGTCGGATGAGTTTAAGAAAGAAAAGCTATCTACATTTGATGGGGAAATGAAGAAATCATAGGATGTACAAGCATGGTTTCTTGGAATGAATAATTTCTTCAAGTTGCATGATTACTCAGAGAAAATGAAAGCCAAAATAGCTACATTTAGCCTTAAAGGTAAAGCAGATATCTGGTGGGAAGATGTAAAGAACGTCAGAGATATTTATGAGGAGGAGTTGACTTGGATTGAATTCAAGAGGCTATTTAGGAAGAAGTATCTATCATGTTAGTGTCAAATAGTCTCAGTGATAAAATTTACTCTTTTTAGTGTTGTTAGACGTCTTTGGTCAAATTTTTATATTGTCAAATAAAATTTGGCATCTCTTGATTGTCAAAATGGTCAAGTCATTTTTTAGGTCATTACTACTCCCTCCACTTATTCAAGGTCATCATCATCCATCATGGTCATGTCATTTTTCCCCTATCCTAGGTCACAAAAGATTCAGTGGGTCATCATCTATGTCATGGTCTAAGATTCACATTTGATGGTTATCATCATATCAGTCATCAAAATCAAGCAAGGGAGTCATGTCATCCATTTTGGTCACCATCATGGGAGTTAGAAATTAGGAAACATTTTGAAACTTCATTCTATCCTTCCAAAGCTTCAATATCTCCTCTCTATCAATTTGAAGAGATGACATAGCCACCAAAGCTTTGAATTCTGCTTAGTACTACTCTTCCATCTGTTTGCTGCGTTTCAGAGAAATCTTGCTGCATTTCTGGGTTTGAAGATTTTTCTTGACACATGGAGGTCAAAGGTCAAAATGGTAAATATAAAAGCTGGCTCATGAATTTTTTGATGGTTAATAGGCCTATTTATGGTCATCTTTGTTAAATAACCTTATTTTTAATGACTAGAGAGAAAAACTCAACGTGTTAGCTAAAAAAGGGGAAAGTTGTTTCTAACTCACCTATAATTAGGTTATGAGTCATTAGGTGCATTAATTAGTTTCTTTGGATCAGGATTCGACCCCTAGAGGAGGAATGTTGTTTATTTTCTATATGTACTCAGAATTAAGTCATTGAGAGGGTTGGATATCTGAAGTTCTCACTCTTTGGTACTAGTGTATCTGACAATTTGCAGGCAGTGGCAACTATTTTTATGGGATTCATGAGTTGTTGTCAGTGGCATTTATTTCTCTAGCGTCTCTTATGCATGTGATGATTAAAATTTCTAGCATCCATCCACTGTCTTCCTATGCTTTATCTTTTAAGTTTTGAAACAGAAATCATTGTTTTATGATTTGTTTTTGCTTAAGATAAGCATCTAAGTGTCTCATATTTTGAAATAAGTGAATTTATTATGCTCACGTAAGTTATATATTTTTATCGACCAATATGAGGTGTAGGGACTTGCCAGGATAGACGGAATGAAAACCCCAGTGAACTTGCCCTTGCCCTAGGGTTTTGAAACACCAAGTCTTGCCGCCGCTAGTTGGGATTCGCAGGGCTTTGGTTTTGCGCCATTGTGCAATGCGAGAGGACCCTGCCGAGGAGAAGGAGCGGATATCTGCCTATTCGAAAAAATGCAGAGGACGAGGCGATGACTGCAGCCGGGGGGCGATTTCTTGCGGGGAAATGGTGCGTCTCTCAGCACGCAACAGTCACGGCCACCACAGTCCTTTGGCCGTCTAACTGTGAGATGGCAGGAAGGGGTGACCTTGCCTTTCCTTTTTATGGCCGCGGCCCCATTTTCCTCTACGCCTATGCTAGCAGTTTTTTCACCTGCGCTACTACTGCTCTGAACTTCCACTTGCAGAAGAAGTCCTAACTGGATCTGGAGCTGGCCTTGCAGCCCAGAGAACTCGCAGAAACGACTTCAATGCCCCTTCCTGGCAGCTGGGATCCTTCTCATCCCCAGCAAACGACTTTTCAGATTCAAATAATTCTTTTGACGGGCAAAACCCTACTCCTTGAGGTACAACCCTCATTTACTGTGAGCTATCTCTCACAGATCCTCGAGAAAAGGTTGGGGATTCCTTCCTCCCTTCTATGGCTCCTCTTTGCAGGTAAGCAGCTTGACTACAATCTGCCTCTTTCCTATTACAAAATTGCAAGAAATGCCACAGTTCTCCTATCGCTTCGACTAAGGGGAGGTGCTGCTGGGCAATCCTCTGCCTCCAAAGGATTTTCCTATAAAGATGCGGTTCATGCACAACCTGCCAAGAACACTGCTCAACCAGCTGAGGCTCCCAAACCTTTCTTGGTGGAAAAAATGGAGAAAGCCCTAGCTATTGAAATCACTCATCCTACTCTGGATGATCAATACCAGACATTTGCAGAAACAACCATCATTTGCAGGTTTAACGGACTATGGCCTCGTACTGCTGATCTATACCAGTGGATCCACACCAATTGGACCAACAACAGCAAAGTCTTTTTATGCTCGAAAGGCTTCTTTATTGTAGCCTTTGCCTTCAACGAATATTACCAGAAGGCCTTAACGGGAGGCCCCTGGTTCTGGGGTTCAGCCGGAATTTTCCTCACCCCCTGGTTCCCAGACTTTGACCCCTCTACTGCTGTGATCACCAAGCTTCCTATCTGGGTCAGGCTTCCAAATCTCCCTGCGCATCTTTGGCATTTTGCTGTCTTTCAATCAATTGGGGATACCCTTGGCCGCTTCCTGGCAACAGATACATCAAGGGCGGAGAAGGGTATATATACCTTTGGCAGAATCTGCGTGGAAATTGACATTAGCAAAGGGCTGCCAGATCAGATCATCCTGAAAGTTGGGGACTTCCATTGGGCGCAAACGTTGGACTATGAGAACACAGCCTTCAGGTGTCGTCATTGCCATCAGACAGGTCATCTCCAGAACTCATGTGCAACGTTCCTCGACAAAAAGAAGAACCTCAACTGCAAATCCAAATCCAAGAGTTGGAAACCTTGTGATAGACCCCCTATGGATGACTTCGAGTCCTCTAGCTCTGATGAGGAGGATATTGAAGTGGAAGAGGAGAATGTGGAGCATCCAAAGGACCCGCCCTCAAATCGACCCGAGGATCCCACTGCGCCTTTGATCTTGCAGAAACGCTCTCATGAGTCTTCCTCTTCCGACTTAGACAAGGAGACTTCACCTTTAGCACAGAACAGTCTGCAAGTGGTTCCAGTCCAGCCAGATCAGAATGGTTGGGTCAAAGTCAGTAAAAAGAAAGGGAAAAAATGTCGTTTGGGAGACTCTGCCCATGCTGGGTAGACTCCTCAGTGTAGCTCGTTCTTCTCTGTTCTCTTTGTTACCTGTCACTCACGCCATGGTTGCTCTATGGGACCGAAGTTGATACTATATCATTTCCGGTTCCCTTGCTTTTTTAGCTTCGCTTCTATGCGAGCTCTGATTGTACCATATTTCTCTTCTTAATAGATTTAGTCTTATTCAAAAAAAAAAAAAAAAAAAAAAGAGTTATATGTTTTTATCATATAATTTTACAATGACAAACCAATTTTGTCTTGAATCAATTGTTTAAGGAAGGTATTTCTATTTGTATCCTCATAATGTGCTATCAATTCTTCCATAAAAATTTTCAAGTGACATTTTATTCTGATAAGCCATCAATACCACACAAATATATTGGGTTCTAAATATAAATATTCAATTCTTACATTTTTGTGTTGAGAATGCAACAAGATGATGAGCTGAGTGAAAAGAGTCGCCTTCACTAAGTGGGCACGCAGGCTATTTTTGGCGCAAGTCTATTTCTAGACTATGTCTATTTTTAGACTATGTCTATTTTTAGACATGTCGATCATATTCTATGAGTTGCAGGATGCTATTTGTGGATGGTTGGTCAAGTTGGAAAAATAGATGGACTTCTATTTTTAGACATATTTGGCGGAATCTATTTTTAGATTGCTAGTCTAAAAATAGATATGTCGAATATTATTAGCTCTTAATAATATTTGGACTATAAACATTATCTTATTCTCTTGGAGCATTTTAGTTAAGTGCACAGATGTGGCATAGGAGCTGACAGAAGTAATTACGCTATTCCTGAGGGTTAAGTGGAGCTATTGCATGGAGACTTCAGTTAGAACTCATGTGACAGAGTTTGGTGGAGTTATTGAGGTAGTTGGTGGAGTTGTGTTCAGTTTAACTCAGTTAGACACAGTTGAGTTAGTTGTATCTAGTCTAACTGATTGATACACTAGTGAGAGTGGTGTGAATTAATTATTAATTAATTCACTAATTATTAACTCATTAATCAACTAAAGAATACATTAGTTAACTATAGTGCATGGACAGTTTCAGTGGAGACCAGTGAAGAGGTAGGTGAAAGAGCAGTGTGACTATCAGTTGTGACTATACTGTTGCATGATTTGCAACAACCAGTGATTGGAGATGCCAATGAGGATTTCATGAGCAAGGCTGGACCAATTCGAGTTCATTCAGAGCCATTCTTCAGTAGTGATTGCACAGTAGAGGCAGGCTATCAGGTGGCAGATATTGGAGCATGTGATTTGCTAGATCGGGCTTGATTAGTGTGTAGAAATTGGAGATTGTACTAAGAGCTTGTGAGGAGCTTTGTATAATGATTTTTACATGATCTCTATGACATATAATATAAAGATAGTTGGGTGTTTTCATATTTAAGCTTTCCCATAGAATACTGTGTTCATTTGTGTGATTGTTTATGGTTTTAATGTGTGCATGCAATTGATTTTATTTCCCGCATGTGATGATCAAAGGTAGAAGAGATTATGTATTGTGCGTGAGAAGCTAAAATAATGTGTGATCAGGAGAATATTGGATTTATAATGCGTTATTTATGATTTTCTACATGGTATCGAGCTATATTGATCATCGAAGCAATTGCAAAGCATTAGCGGTGAGTTTTGTCTTTGGTGGAATTCGAATTTGCAGCGAGTTTTCTTGGTGTCGAAGTTGAGATGTCTTTTAATGGATTGCGATTGGAGTATGCCTTGAGGGCATCAGCCTCGATTATATTGCATCATATTGGAAGGACGGGGATGGAGGAGGTGCTTGGAGGACAATGGGTTGAAGGAGTTCATAGATACGAGATTCAAAACCTTGCTTCTAGCGATCTTTAGCCAGCCTTGATGCATGGAAAAAAGACTAAAAAGTGTTGAAGAACTTTACGGTGGAAGGTGTGAAGGATCACATAGTGTCCAGCCTTCATGGTAAATCTTCTCCATTCTTGATGTGGAAAGCGTTGACAGACTTGTTCCAAAGCAAGAGCGACCAGAGGAAGTTGGCGCTCAAGGATAAACTCAAGAATATAAAAATGGAGAAAGGCGACAGTATACCCAAGTACCTCATGAAGTTTGTCCAATGCAGGGATGAGTTGAGAAGTGTGGGGGTTACTGTAGATGATGAGTACTTGGTGAGCTTGGCTCTCCTTGGGCTTTCAAAGAGTTGGCATTCCTATCAAGACTCTGTCAATGGTCGGGAGAAACTGCCAGGATGGGAGCGACTTTGGTCGGATCTTGTGCAGGAGGAGATAAGGCGGAGTACCAGGGATGGATCTTCATCGAAGAATGAAGATGAAGAAAATTGCGCTTTGGCTGCCAAAGCAAGGAAGGGGAAGGGCAAGAAAAATGCTTCTCAATCCGGTGTGAAAGGCAAGAAGCAGGACATGTCCAAGGTGAAGTGCTTTCACTGTCACCAACACGGACATTACGCCACTAATTGTCCACAGAAGAAGAAAAATAAGCAGGTTGTTGGATCTGCAGCTGGAGAGGCCTTAGCCTCGCAGTTTGAGCTGGATTTTTCATTGATCGCATGCTTGGTCTCAAGTATGATGGGTTCAGTGTGGTTTCTTGACAGTGGTGCGTCTTTTCACATGACCGGAGACAAAGATTTGTTTACTGATCTGGATGAGAAAGATCTTGGAGTGCACATCGAGATGGGCGATGATGGTAGATACAGTGCGACCAGTATCAGTACCATTTCCTTTGAGAGGGAGTCTGGTAAACCCTTCGTATTGAAGGAAGTGATGCATGTTCCAGGATTGAAGAAGAATATTATCTCTGTGGCGATGTTAGAAGACAAGGGATATGATGTTGTCTTTAGCAAGGGAAAGGCTTTCCTGCGCAGTAAGAAAACTGGAGAAACCCGGAAGATAGGGGTTCGAGTCAAGAACCTTTATCAATTGCAAGTAGATGGCTGCGCAGCAATGGCATGCAAGGCAGAAGGAGTGGTGAGCCAGGATGATGGCGAGCTGTGGCACCGGATATTGGGCCACCTTCACCATGGAGCTTTGAAGATACTGCAGCAGATTTCTACTGGGCTTCCTAAGGGCACTCTTGCGCAGTCAGATCAGTGCAAGGGGTGTACCTTGGGAAAATTTGTGAAAGCCACCTTTCACGAGAAGGATAGTCGCGCCACAATGATCCTTGAGAGAATTCACACAGACGTGTGTGGACCTTTCTCAGTAGCTTCGACAGCAAAGCACAGGTACTATGTGATATTTGTTGATGATTTTTCTCGGAAGTGTTGGATATTCTTCATGCAGAAGAAGAGCGAGACATACTCAAAGTTCTGTGAGTTCAAGGCACTGGTTGAGAAAGAATCGGGGAAGCAGGTGAAGGCTCTTAGGAGCGACAATGGTGGTGAATTCATCTCTGGAGAATTCAAGGACTTTTGTAGCGCAGAAGGAATTCGAAGAGAGCTCATAGCACCTCATAACCCACAGCAGAATGGGGTTGCTGAGCGGAAGAACAGAACGATCGTGGGTGCTGCATGGGCGATGTTGCATGATCAAGGCCTTCCCATACACTTGTGGGCTGAGGCATGCAATACTGCAGTATATGTGCAGAACCATTGTCCTCATAGGATACTTGGCATGAGTACACCCGAGGAGGCGTTTTCTGGTAAGAGGCCTGATATTTCCCATTTGAGGATTTTTGGTTCACCTGTTTACATTCATGTGACGAAGGATGCCAGGAAGAAGCTGGAGCTAACCGCGAGGAGTTGGGATATTTGTGGGGTACACAGAAACACCCCACAATTATCATGTGTATTTTCTAGACAGTCGGAAGACTGTTGTGCGACGGGATATCAAATTTCATGAGGAGAAAGCCATGAAGTTGTCGCTTGAGAGGGAGCTACACTTGCATGCAGATGAGGAGCTACTAGTTCCTAAAGATGAGCCTCAGGATGTGGATCAGCCACAAGAGGAGGTTCATGGAGTGGAAGAAACCACTCATCCTCCTCTTGCCAGCCATCGAGAGGTAGAAGCGCACTACGAAGGCTGAGAAATATTTGAATCAAGATGCAACGCGAGAATGTGAGCCCCTACATCATAAATGTGACCGACGAGTCCCTGGCCGTATGCGGATATGGCTACGATGAGCAATTTTAACGTAATGAGAACCATCCTATTTCAAGGAAGAGTTTGTGGAGGACCATGCATGGGTAGATCTTTGTAGAAATTAGGTGAATAAATCACTTATTCACGAAGATTTAACCGGTCATATATCAATTTCAGATTATACATAACACATAACCTTCTTCTACGATTAATTGTCACATGCGGAAATAACAGAAGCAATCTCACATCAATTCAATCACACATTAACTCAGTATGTATGGGGAAAGCCTATAGCTGAAAACCCCGCAGCTATTGTGTATATTATAATGGAGAAATCAAGTAACCAAACAAGTACAATACTCCTCACAAGTACTCGGTACTCTCTCATGAAGTTACTCACAATCTGACTCAGTTTTGAACAAGTCTGAGGTTCAAAACTCCCCGCCAATTGCCTTGCCTCTATTGCGCAATCATGGCCTGTATATGAAGAGGTTCAAGGTTCGAATCCCTTTGCCTTGATTGCGTAATTGTCATGGACAATTCCTCCAAGTGTAATGAAAATCTCATGCAAAACAAATCTACCAACTGATAGCTTTACTCACCCTTTCATCTACCTCTTCCACTGGTCTCCACTGAACTGATCATGCACTGTAGTGAACTGAAGTGTTCTTGAGTTGACTAATTAGTTAATATTTAGTAAATTAAATATTATTTAATTTACTCCACTCATATCTAGTTGATTAGTTAGTTAACTAATCCCAACTAGTTCAACTAAAACAAACAGAACACAACTCCACTATCTGTCCCGTTAACTCCTTCAAAACTTCTGCCACTGAAGTCTAACTGAAGCCAACCATGCAAGATGCCATCAAACCCTAGGAACCACGTGATTCTTTGCATATTCATTTTTAGGTGTCTCGCTTGTTCCACTTCGTTGCATTTCACTAGGAGCATGCCATTGACTGACGAAGGGGTCTGTTGTCTTATGTTTCCTCATGTTTACACCTGCAGTGCTATTTTAAAAAATTTCCTCAAAAATCACTCAAAATCATTGTCATTTCATTTATGGTCATTAAAATGTCAATAAGTGTCTTTGGTCCTAGTGTCTAGGGTTTTTGAGTCATTTGTATACCAGTCATAAAGCCTGCAGGATGAGGATGGTTCCGCAAATTTTGATTTCATGTTTTATTATCATCAGCATTTTAAAAAACATTTCTAGTCCAAAACTCTGTTTTGGAACTAGAAATTGTTCATTATTATTTTTGTAATAAATTGTGCTTATTTCACCAAGAATAAACTTCAAAGCAGACCTCTGGTCTTTTCCTTAGCTAAATAGCCATACCCCTGCAAGAAGACAACAAAATCATCAAATCTGAGCTCAGAAAAGCCAAAAAGAGATTGTATTAAAAAGCCAAATGTGAAAATTCAAAAACATTGTGATATGGGTTATCAAAATGATTTGAATCAAATCTGATTGTGAAAGACATTTACATCATATATAAAAAGCCAAACAAGTTTCATTTCCACCAATCTACAGCATACAAATCGAGATTTGGAGTTGGAGGGCCGAATTCAAGTTTTGAAACATCGTTGACAGGGTTTTGGAGCTCGAGCGACTCACTTGGGCGCGAGCGACCCACCTGGGCAGAGCGACCCACTTGGGTGATTTTCGCAGTGCAAAATTACAACGCGAGCGACCCACTTGGGCAGAGCGACCCACTTGGAGGAGAGCGACCCACTCGCCAACAGAAGTTCGGAAAATCGATTTGAGCGCCCAGTTTCGTTTGGGATCGCCCCCAACGGCCTTCAAACAGGTTTTTAACAATTGCTCAATGGTTTTTAATGTGTTGGTGGCATCATTGATGATTTCAAACATTTGAAATGGAAGATTTAAACCCTACAGTCATGGCAGTATTGTTCTTCAGGGTTTTTAAATGAATATGGATGGTTGCATGAGTTTTTCTCCTATCTTATATCAGTGATATATCCACCCTTGCATATATTATCAAAACCCCATTATTCTCATACCCATTATACCATTGTGGTCATTGTTATTACTTTACCATGTTCAAGACTCTTGTTCCATGGTGACTATGGTTATATTGTGTCTCACTGCCCAATGATAAAAACATTCTCATAACTCTGTTTCACTGCCCATTGACACTTATAACTCTGTTGTTATTGCTCATAGACAAACACATTCATATGATGTCGTGCTCCCTTTGACAAGATTTTCTCAATATTCTGAAGGCTGCCTGCTCCCTTTGGTCAAGTTTCACTTGCATTTAAAACAGAGACTGTGCTTCTTTTCCAATCCACCTAAATCAGAGATATTATCATTGTTTGTTTCCTTATGGTGCTTTGACGGTGGGGGATATTTGTAGGGTGTTAAAACACACATCATAACTTTGTTTTCACTGCATTTATATCAGTATACATAGTGCCAATAGCTTGTTCAGAGCCATGTCAGAGACAGAGTCAGAGTATGAGCAAGGGTCAGGCAGTGATTTGGTGACTGAAGGTAATGTGCCACGGGGGTCTCATAGAGATAACAGAAGTGGTAATCATCGCAGAGAGGAGCCTACTTCTTTGGCTCGGTTGCAGGCATGTCCATTAGCAATGGATTGTTTTCGATATTTGCCATGTTTCAGATTTTGTGAGATGATTGCACAAACCCGGCTTCATCGTGAATTGGCCCGTCTGTTTGTTCTACATTTACGAGATGGCCGGGTAAATCTTGCCGGGGTTGATTTCATTTTGTCACCCTTGACTATTGCTCAAGCCACTGGCATACCAAACATGGGCGAGGAATGGAACAAGCGTCAGCATTTAGAGAAATTGCACTATGAGCCATACATTAAAACTAGATATATGGGTTACTTGAGCAGAGTTTTTCCATTCAGATTCTTGAGAGATGAGTATGCACCGCTGATGAAGCTCATCATTCAGTATTTTAGTTGTGAGGGCAGGTATGCTCGTCTTTTCGCGTACCATATTCGTTTGTTGATGCACTTCACAAGGGTACGTATGATGAATATTCTGTATTTCATATATCGCAACATAGAGAGGATGGTGATGTTTGTGCAGAAGAAGACGAGCCCAGTGCAGAAGTACAGGAGTATATACCATTTCGCTTTGATCAAGATCATAGTGTAGCATCAGTTGGCAGAGCAGGGCATCACTTGGGAGGATTTAATTTCTAGAGACTTTTTCAGAGTGCCACAGCCGCTTCCCGAGACAGTTCATGATGCAGGAGAGCCTTCACACCAGCCGGACATGCTTGAGGTTGAGCATATCAGCACTCCTTTGGTTCAGACATATCAGCGAGGCCACAGGGCCTTATTTGCAGCGACACGACGAGTATTATCTCCACATGAGGTGGAAGGGGTCTTGCCGACTTCATCAGCAGAGCGAGTATTATCTCCACATGATGTGGAAGGGGTCTCGCCTTCTTCTTTAGCGCAGGTACAGGTACAGGACAGGGGCAAGAGGCCCATGCATGATGAGGGCCCATCAGGAGGCCAGGACACAGATTTCACAGTCATTGATGTTGATGCGGGCTCTCCCAGCTCGAAACTGAGGGAAGTCATCCAGGAGCAAAGGGCCGAGAATGACAAGCTGAAAGATCAATTGCAGAAGGCTCAGTGGGTGATTAACTATTTGGAGCAGCGCAACAAACATCTTGAGGATGAGCTCACATTTTATGAGGTACGCCAAATCCGTGAGGACAGACAGTGGAATCGAAAGAGACCCGGTGACATGACACCAACTGACAGAGATACTGTACTCACGCGTGTGAACATCCATCTGGAAAGGTTGTTGGCGAAGGCCAATCAAGACAAAGACATGCTTCGTCACATGAAAGGCCATTATTGGGCTCGCATGCATGTCTGCAAAGCGAGAATGAAGATCATGAAGAGGAGGTTGCGCAAGGCACTTAGACGGTGGAAAAGGCCTAATCCACTTCGGATTTTGGCCGAGGCTTCATTGACTGGGCAGGACACATGATGGAGGACCTCCTCTCCAAATTTTGGCAAATTCGGAGAAAATTTTGTCATTTTCAAATTTTTGGGTCAAAAAACAGGTTTTGCAGTTAAGCGGGTCGCGCACTCATGCGCTCACTTTTTTTTGGGACACTTTCTGGAGGAAATTTTTACATTTTTGGATTTTTCATGATTATTTATGCATCCTCAGAAGTCAACTTAGCATTTCATCAAAATCTGGATGGTCAAAAAGCTCAAAAACACCATGAAAACCACCTTGCTGCCACCTTTTGCACCAGCAGGGAGTACCTCTGGGAGAATGAGGTTTTGGAGGGTCAAATGAGCTCCAAATTCAGAAATTCTACTTGGGTTGGATAGTAGACATCCAGGGCTTTCCAACGAGCTATCATGAGCTCAACTTGGATGTCAGGAAGTACCTCAAATTCGGCCTGGAACATGAGCGACCCACACGGCTCAGGAGCGACCCACCTGGAATTTTTCCTGAATTTTCAGCTGCCAGCTCAGTTTTTCGCCTAGTATGGACCAGTTTTGCTTGTGGATAGAATTTTTGGGTTTTTATGATGTAAATTCATGTTTGACATGTAACTTTGGCTTATTTTTATCTCTTCTAGAAGATTCACTCTCAAAAGGGTAAAAAATCATGTAATGGATCAGTTTCCACTCTTTTAGAGGCAAGTTGTTAGCTGCCTAGATTGTAGTTCCATGAATAGAATTGGTTGAAACTGATCCCTGAAGAGGGAATTCGACCCCTAGAGGTGGGGAAGGGGTTAGGATGCTCTATATATTGTAATTTCTCAATCATTTTCAGAGGTTGGAGAGGTTGGACTCTTGGGATACTTTTGATACTATTGTACATACTTTTCATATTTTGGCTAAGGAAAGATCGGGGGTTTTGCGGCACTTGTTGGGATCCTTGTGGTGTTCTGTTCTTGATGATGTTTCTCCTTTGTTTACTGTAAGTTTCTTCATGTTTAATGTTGCCATCCTTTCATTATGCTTATGAACTAAATTGAATGAGTGAAATAAGGTTGAATCCATTGTTTACAGTGCTTAGCCTTTGAATTCAGTTAGTTCTATATGTTTTCAGCTGTTTGGAGAGGATCCAAGTTCTTCTTTGCCCTCTTCAGCTCCTCGTCGGTCTGATCTGTCCATATATTCAATTCAAAGCATCAAGACATTCACCTACCTCGCCCCAACTCGAACTCTGCAAAGGTCTGACCTTATCCCCGGACCCAAAATTTGTTTTCCCATTTCTCCAGCGAAAACCCAAAAAACCAAAAAACAAACATTCTTATCTCTTTACTAGCCTAAAATCAGTTCCTATTGTAAGTCATCTCGCATCCTACTTGCTTATTATCTCGAGATTGACGGAGAGGGAGGATCCCGCATGGGTAGATGCCATGGTGGAAGAGTATGATCCGATTGTCAGAAACAGTGGATGGGAGATTGTCCCAAGGCTGGAAGGGAAATCAGTGGTGGGTTCGAGATGCATCTACAAAGTGAAGCAGGCAGCTGACGGGAGTGTGGAGAAGTACAAGGCAAGATTTGTTGCCCGAGGCTTCTCACAGATTGAGGGGATCGATTATGAGGAGACCTTTGCACCTATCGCAAGGTATTCTTCCATACGGACGATTCTTGCTCTCTCAGTGCAGATGGGGTGGCACATTCATTAGATGGATGTGAAGACTGCGTTCCTCAACGGGGTGATTGAGGAGGAGGTGTACATAGAGCAGCCCGAAGGTTTCGAGATCTTCAGCAGCGAGTCGCATGTGTGCAGGCTCAAGAGAGCGTTGTATGGGTTGAAACAAGCACCTCGTGCTTGGTACACACGGATAGACAGTTATTTCACCGGACTTGGATTCTCCAAGAGTGAGGCGGATCCGAACCTATACCAGATTGTGGTGGAGGGTAAGTTGATGATCATTGTACTTTATGTAGATGATTTGATTTTGACAGGTGATGAACTGTTGATACACTCATGCAAGGCTGATCTTGCAAAGGAGTTTGAGATGAAGGACTTGGGCCTCCTTCATTATTTCTCGGGATTGGAAATTTGGCAGCGCAGTGGTGGACTGTTTGTTTCTCAGGGTAAGTATGCCCGGGAGATACTGGAGAAGTTCAACATGCATGGCTGCAAGCTTGTTGATACTCCTCTTCCTGGTGGATGGAGGAAGGAGGATGCTACTTCGGCGGAGGTAGTGGATGCCACTGTTTATCGACAGTTGGTGGGGTCGCTTATGTATTTGGCCAATACACGACTCGACATATGCTATGTTGTTAACCAGCTTTCACAAGCTATGGTTAAGCCTACCAAGCTCTTCTGGAAGGCAGGCAAGCATGTATTGAGATATCTCAGAGGCACATCGAGATATGGATTATGGTATAGACAGTCGGATGAGGTGAAGTTGTGTGGCTTCATGGATGCAGATTGGGCAGGGAGCCCAATGGACAGAAAGAGCACATCTGGAGGGATTTTCAGTATCGGGTTGACAGCAGTTTCTTGGTACAGCAGGAAGCAGAGATCCGTGGCACTCAATTCAGCAGAGGCAGAGTATATGGCAGCGAGTTTGGCTGCATGCAAGGCTATATGGATGAGGAAGATCCTGGTCGGGTTGTTCGGTTCACACTTGGATCCTACTGTGATTTATTGTGATAATCAGAGTTGCATTAAACTCTCGATTAATCCATTATTTCATGATAGATCTAAACACATTGACATCCGGTATCATCATATCAGAGATTGTTTACAGCGGAAGATCATGTTACTTTCATACATTCCCATGGAGGATCACGATGCTGATATCTTGACGAAGGCGCTCACCAGGAGCAAATTCGAATACCACAGAGGCAGGATAGGGGTGGCAGATAATCCTTATCTTGTTGAGAGGGAGTGTTGAGATTGCAACAAGATGATGAGCTTAGTGGAAAGAAGTCGCCTTCACTAAGTGGGCCCAAAGGCTATTTTTGGCGCAAAGTCTATTTTTAGACTATGTCTATTTTTAGACATATGGATCATGTTCTATGAGTTGCAGGATGTTATTTGTGGATGGTTGGTCATGTCGGAAAAAATAGATGGACTTCTATTTTTAGACATATTTGGCGGAATCTATTTTTAGATTGCCAGTCTAAAAATAGATATGTCGAATATTATTAGCTCTTAATAATATTTGGACTATAAACATTATCTTATTCTCTTGGAGCACTTCAGTTAAGTGCACAGATGTGGCACAGGAGCTGACAGAAGGAATTACGCTATTCCTGAGGGTTATGTGGAGCTATTGCATGGATACTTCAGTTAGAACTCATGTGACAGAGTTTGGTGGAGTTGATTGAGGAAGTTAGTAGAGTTGTATTCAGTTTAACTAATCTAAACATAGTTGAGCTATTTGTATCTAGTCTAGCCCGAAAAGTTGATACACCTAGTGGTAAATTAATAATTGTTATTAATTAATTCACTAATTAATAACTCATTAATAAACTAAAGAATACATTAGTTAACTTCAGTGCATGGACAGTTTCAGTGGAGACCAGTGGAGAGATAGGTGAAAGAGCAGTGTGACTATACTGGTGCATGAGTTTGCACCACAAGTTGATGGAGAGGCCAATGAATATTGCGCAGTGCATACTAGGTGGATTCGAACTCAGTCAGAGCCAATATTCATCAGGGATTGCGCAGTAGAGGCAAGCTAACATGTGGTAGAGATTGGAGCATGTGTTTTGCTAGATCTGAGCTTGTTTAGTGTGTAGTGATTGGAGATTGTACTGAGAGCTTGTGAGGAGCTTTGTGCAATGATTGTTACATGATCTCTATGACATATAATATACAGATAGTTGGGGGTTTTCAACTTTAAGCTTTCCCGCAGAAATACGTATTCATATGTGTGATTGTTTATGGTTTTAATGTGCGCATGCGATTGTTTTTATTTCCACAATTAATGATCGATAGCGAAGAGATTGCATTATTGCTAAAGTTAAAATAGTGTGTGATCGGGGAGAATCTCGGTGAATAATATATCGGTTATTCAAATTTCTACATTCCTATGGATACATTTAACAGTGTTAAACATAATGCTTACCTATAAAATATTTAAGTTGATGTC
Organism: Pinus albicaulis; assembly: GCA_034641835.2. Taxonomy (NCBI): domain Eukaryota; kingdom Viridiplantae; phylum Streptophyta; class Pinopsida; order Pinales; family Pinaceae; genus Pinus; species Pinus albicaulis. The sequence goes on from JAXQQM020066193.1 coordinate 64,618, forward strand.
ATACAAATTTACAATATGTAATAAAAAAATACCCTTTGGATGGAGGTCTCTGAACTCGTTATCCCCTTCTTCACATGCGCAAGGAAAAATTTATAAATGACATGCTTGACAGAGACTTTAGACCAATTTCCACGGCCATCATTGATGCAAGAATCAAGCATTCCTTGCTTCACTGTGTCTATATGATTAGGTTTCTTCTCACTTTTCAAGTCATCTTGAAAATCATTCTGTTGCATCACCTCTTCACTTTCTAATACAGAGGTAGAAAATTGAATAAAAGAAAGCAGACAACTGGAGGCACTATGCCTGAGTGACAGGTCTTCTGATGACATGTCATACACACAATAGCACTTTGGTAGCAAGGGATGGCTGCTTTGTACGGGAGAATAATTGAGGGGATTATTTCTCATAACCAACAAGCCTCTTATCATATTCATTATCTCCAATTTTAGATAATGATATTGCATGCAAATCACATACCTGTTTTCCCTACAAGGAAGCAACAAGAATTTAGGTCAGAAATGAATAGCATACTTTAACAATATAACCAATGAATAAAAAAATGGAGTCACTATAAACTAAGATCATGGGACATTAAATAATATCAAACTTTGGTTAACCAAAACCAAACAATAAAAACTATCTTACAGTTAAGTCCAAGGAAGGGTCAACTTTTGAAATACCTTTCAGGATATCACAAATAGCCACTCAGATATCCAATGTGGACAAAGTTAGCAATGAACTGAACATAGTTAGCATTTTAATAACACTTTTGTCACCCAGACTTGGGAAAACCTCTTTCATAACACAAAATTTCCATGAAATGCTCTGAAAATCACATTAACTACAATATGTTATTAATTGTCAATTATCGCACATTAATAAACATCAAATCTGAAATATAGCTGCAATCTATGTAAATTATTTTTTTCCATGCAATTTACTCACCTTTCTTGTTTTTTTTTTTTTTGACATCAAGGAATGGTAACAAAGAATCAACAAATTGATTTTGTACTTATGAACATGTTGCATATTTTCCTAACAATTTAAAATTTCTTAGCTCATGCTTTCCAGGACTTGTGATGCATTTCATGATAATTGAAAACGAGAAGGTAAAAAATTGACAGTCTATGCCATCAGCAGTGAATGACCTGGTCACATGTTTATGTGTCAATAAAACTTTGATAACAAATAGAGAGATCGGAGGATGGTTTTCTAATACCGGGAAGCAAATTAAAGCCAGATCAGAATTTAAAGCAAGATGTCACAAAATGAAGAAGAAAGCATGGGAAGAAGGGAAGGAAGGAAGACAAAGCAATAGAGAGGAAAAGAAATAGACAAAAAACCCTACAGAAAAGTTGTAGATGATAGGCTTTATCAGATAGATGTTAGAACTAGCAACAGGCAAGCATCTATGGGCACTGTAATCAGCAACAAGCAAGTGAAGAAC
>JAXQQM020073478.1:0-92821 GCA_034641835.2 Pinus albicaulis
TGCAAATCGTGTTAGTTCCAGTCTTCGCAGCCTGTCACCAGGGATCAACATGAGCTCTTACTATGTCTGGTTTTGTCAGATGTTTTGCACATGATGTTCAGCACAAAACATGTCACAAGTGTGTCCATCAGAAGAATCTCGGAAAAATATTTCCAACGGTATATCACACTCCCATAACCGGTTTCTGGATTAGAAGATATGATCAAAATGAATGAGTGATTCTTGGTTATGCATGTTTTGAGGTCAGTTGCTGCACACAATGACAAGTTTAGTACAAAATCAGTTTGTGAAATAATGGTAAGGAATTTTTCAAAAGTGAAAGATTTTTTTGTTCATCACATACCAAATAACAAAAACCTCCTTCAATTTATGCACAGGTGCTACTATGTGGGAGATATACAGTGATATTTGGAGCCTACATTAAAACAAAGCAAAATTTTCATATTTTTTACTGTTTTAGTCATTTTAGTGAGCGGCCATTTTACAACAGATGGAAAGTAATTCTGCAAAACCCAAGGATTTTTTTGTTAAACACGAGCCATATAACAAAAACCTCTTTCATTTTATTCAAAGGTCTCACGAATTGGGATATGTGACTAGATCTTTACAGCTCATTTTCACAGATTTAAATTTTTAATGATTTTCTGTTTTAGAGATGATTTTGTGGAACCGATTGCGAGCAACTGGAAACGAATTTCCAAAATTTGAGAGAGATTTTTCTCCAACATGACCTTATCTACAAAAACCTCTTTAAGTTTTGTAATAGGTGCTATGGATTATGAGATACGAGTTCATCTTCAACACCTATTTTCAGAAATTCGGCCCAAGTTTAATGTAACTGATTCTATTTTGAAGAAAATGGTTGAGCTCAATTCCCTTAGTACAAGGATGAGAAAATGTATATATTTTATGAATTTCATATTGTAGGGGTTTGATTTTGGAAAAAGGTTGGACTTTTGGGAATGCTTTGAGCATTATTGTATATTCATCTCTGCAGTTTGGCAAAGGAATAGACCAGGGTTTGCAGCACTTTATGGGATTATTGTGGCATCTTGATTTGGTATTGTGTTTCCCTCTGTAATTGCAAGTTTTACATGTGATTTATGTATGCCATATCTCTCTTTATTTCATCTTAACTAAATCAAACAAAGATAAAGGTAGAATACATTGAAAGTGTAGTGCTCTACCTAGGGTTTGTTTAGTTATTTATGTTTTCAGCTGTTTGAAGAGGATCCCTGAGACTTTCATGCCCTCTCCAACTCCTCATCAGTCTAATAGCTCTCCATCTCACTCAATTTGAAGTACCAAACCATTTTCCTAGCTCGCCCCATAGAGATCTCTGCAAAACTGAGCCTCATTCCCCAAACCCAAATCTGCCTTTCCATTTGAGCCAACAAAACATCATTAAATTCAATCAAACTCTTTTGCACAGATACCTAGCCTAAAATCAGTCTTCACATCAAGTCATCTCAAGCCTCATTGATCATTTTTTGCTAAGATTGACAAGGAGAGAGCCCTCTCCCGACCTGGTAGGGCTAGCTACCAGGTTAAGCATGGTTTGATGTTACCCTAGATTCTGCCTTTCTCAGCCTGAGGTAGATTTAGGCCCCAACGAGTGGCGACTCCACTCGGGAATGAAAGCTTATTTGTTTGTTAGTGTTATTTTTTTTATAAACTTCTATACGAAGCCCTGGTTACTGTAGTTCTTCTCGTGAATCCATTACTGTTTTGCGAGTGCATACGTAGATAAAAGCTTCTTCAGTCAATCTCCGGTCTAGTCTTATAAACTGAACATCTAACTTGCAAATTTCCCCATTACATTAAACTGGGGAAGAGGTGACAGATCTTCTCTGGGAAAGATCATTCAAGTTGAAGATCTGATTGCTGATGGTGGACAGCAGTCAGACACATATGAAGGCTGAAACATTCACCTGACGACTCCAACTCAATCCAGAGATTCCAGTGCTCACTGATCCATTCATGCACTAAAATAAAATAGTAGGGTATGTGGCAAACCCTGCGCTTTGTGAAGTTTTAAAAGAAGTTAGAGATCAGTTAGTGGATATTGAAATTGATGAAGTATTTTTCATTGTTGTGCTTCAATTTTTGAGATCTCCGAAGTTTCCTCCTAAAGCTAAAACTGGTTTCTTTGAGTTAGTTGTTGAAAAATTTGAGAAGGAGATTCAGTATTTAAATGATCAGATCCAATCATATGAATTCCGAGATCCCAAAAAGTTCTTGGAAACTCTCCCTCCTTCAAAACAAGAAACAATAGAGCTGCCCGTGGATATTTGCATTGATAGTTTGCAACTGGAAGCATGTATTGAGGAGTTGGGGCAGCAAACAGAGTCTGGTTTTTTTGATCCTATTGCAACGTACATGGAAATTTTTTTCAGTTTGAATGATAGATCAAATTGTCTTTTACATAACCAGACTCGTTATGTGCATGTATGGCTGTCAGCATTTACATTTGTGTCCTGGTTGAAGCACTTTCAAGCAGCATCCTTGTCACAGTTACTTGATTGGTTGATCTGGCATTAGAGTGTTACTTGATCTATTGGTTTCGCAGCAAAGTAGGGTAGATTTGTAAATAAATAAGTTTTCAAAGGAAACATTCCAGTTTCCAGTATTGGTTTATCTATAGGTTGCAGTATGTATATGTTTTGGGATTGGTATGAGTTGTTTTGGGTTTGCAGTTGTTTGACCATCCATAGCCCAATGCATGAAGGCACTACCTTCTTTCCCAAATATCTATAGTTCTTGGCACCTCCAAGGAGCTACCATCCCCATTGGAGCCAATGTTAGTTCCAGTCTTCGCAGCCTGTCACCAGGGATCAACATGAGCTCTTACTATGTCTGGTTTTGTCAGATGTTTTGCACATGATGTTCAGCACAAAACATGTCACAAGTGTGTCCATCAGAAGAATCTCGGAAAAATATTTCCAACGGTATATCACACTCCCATAACCGGTTTCTGGATTAGAAGATATGATCAAAATGAATGAGTGATTCTTGGTTATGCATGTTTTGAGGTCAGTTGCTGCACACAATGACAAGTTTAGTACAAAATCAGTTTGTGAAATAATGGTAAGGAATTTTTCAAAAGTGAAAGATTTTTTTGTTCATCACATACCAAATAACAAAAACCTCCTTCAATTTATGCACAGGTGCTACTATGTGGGAGATATACAGTGATATTTGGAGCCTACATTAAAACAAAGCAAAATTTTCATATTTTTTACTGTTTTAGTCATTTTAGTGAGCGGCCATTTTACAACAGATGGAAAGTAATTCTGCAAAACCCAAGGATTTTTTTGTTAAACACGAGCCATATAACAAAAACCTCTTTCATTTTATTCAAAGGTCTCACGAATTGGGATATGTGACTAGATCTTTACAGCTCATTTTCACAGATTTAAATTTTTAATGATTTTCTGTTTTAGAGATGATTTTGTGGAACCGATTGCGAGCAACTGGAAACGAATTTCCAAAATTTGAGAGAGATTTTTCTCCAACATGACCTTATCTACAAAAACCTCTTTAAGTTTTGTAATAGGTGCTATGGATTATGAGATACGAGTTCATCTTCAACACCTATTTTCAGAAATTCGGCCCAAGTTTAATGTAACTGATTCTATTTTGAAGAAAATGGTTGAGCTCAATTCCCTTAGTACAAGGATGAGAAAATGTATATATTTTATGAATTTCATATTGTAGGGGTTTGATTTTGGAAAAAGGTTGGACTTTTGGGAATGCTTTGAGCATTATTGTATATTCATCTCTGCAGTTTGGCAAAGGAATAGACCAGGGTTTGCAGCACTTTATGGGATTATTGTGGCATCTTGATTTGGTATTGTGTTTCCCTCTGTAATTGCAAGTTTTACATGTGATTTATGTATGCCATATCTCTCTTTATTTCATCTTAACTAAATCAAACAAAGATAAAGGTAGAATACATTGAAAGTGTAGTGCTCTACCTAGGGTTTGTTTAGTTATTTATGTTTTCAGCTGTTTGAAGAGGATCCCTGAGACTTTCATGCCCTCTCCAACTCCTCATCAGTCTAATAGCTCTCCATCTCACTCAATTTGAAGTACCAAACCATTTTCCTAGCTCGCCCCATAGAGATCTCTGCAAAACTGAGCCTCATTCCCCAAACCCAAATCTGCCTTTCCATTTGAGCCAACAAAACATCATTAAATTCAATCAAACTCTTTTGCACAGATACCTAGCCTAAAATCAGTCTTCACATCAAGTCATCTCAAGCCTCATTGATCATTTTTTGCTAAGATTGACAAGGAGAGAGCCCTCTCCCGACCTGGTAGGGCTAGCTACCAGGTTAAGCATGGTTTGATGTTACCCTAGATTCTGCCTTTCTCAGCCTGAGGTAGATTTAGGAACTAACACCCCCTACTCGAATTAACTAAGATAACTATGTGATAATGAATTTATTTCGGTTAAGTCATGTGAATTTTGAAATGTGCATTCAATAAGTCAAGTGGCTGCGATTTATGGGACTTTTAGAGCTTTATGTTTATTGCTTTGTTGGCTCGTCAGGTCCATGAAATCTCAACTTATGCTGAATTTCTTTATAAGTTTGATTGTTTAAATGAGGTGCGATGCGATAATGAAAATAGATAATTGAAGTGTTTTGCAAGTTTTTAAATGTAACTTTGGAAAAATGCTTAGCATGTTTCGCAGCCTGCATGGTTTAATGGATTTAAAGTCTTTTTGGTTGCAAGCTATGTGGTTTGTGATGCGCACTAAGAAATAAAGTGGAAAAACTAGAAGAAAAATTTATTTACTAAAGTTTTTTTTTCTTAAAGATAAAGATAAATTTCCTATTTATTTCTAAAGGGTCCCCATTTATTAAAATAAATGGGGGGTGTTGTATAGCACAACAAGTTCATAGATTAATCCACTGATCATTTATTCAAATTAATCACAAGATACTTTTCATTAACTAAGGTCAGGCCTACTGTATTGAGTTAAAATATTACAATTCCCTTTTAGCACATTATATATAACACTTATATTTCCTCTTTGTCATACCCTCATCGATCCCATCTTTGCCTATAACTTTTAGATGTCGATCCATGAGTCCAATTAATATGATCAATGATTTGAATTTCAGAGTTGACAATAATGCCAAATATTTCAACCTACAAATCATCATAATAAAAAGAAAAAGAATATCAAGTTTCAGTTCATATGATAACTTTTTATCATTATGCTAAATAGTAAACAGTAAAGTGCTTAATTTTCCTTTTTTTATATTCACTCATAGTATAAATTAGAGATAGTTTTAATATTGAATGGAAAAACTATAAGCCTTTCAGTGAGATATTTACTTTTCTAACAGGTAGCACCCACCTTCAATCCTTTGCATGGGCTTGATTTTGATATTATATTGAAGTTATTGAATCTCAAGTAAATAAATTGATTTACATCTCATCTCATAAACTATAAAATACTTTATCAAATATATTTTATTGTTTTTTCAATAACTAAAATTACACTATTTTGATTTCAATGTGTTTTAGGTTTTTATGATGTTTTCTTTTTATTCACATATTCTGGAAACTAGAAATAATTTATTAGTTAGAATGGCTCGGTTGGGGTAATGGTTAAGAATATGTCTTTCCTCCTAAAAAATCCAACTAACTCACATGCACAAAAATCCTTACCAGCATGATAGAAAAAATGGGTTTGGCCTTAGTAGTTCTCTAAAGGTAGTGCTGTCAGTTTCTAAAACTTTGAGGAATGATAGCTCAATACAAAATCTATGCAAGTGTTATATCCTTTTAACTTGTACATGTTTTTTATTGACCAATCATTCCATAAAGTATTTGATTTCATTTCATTTGGATTCCGCAATGATGATAATCCTCATGTATTTCATCAGGTTATTAAATTTAGTATCACCATTATTTCTGTATTCAGGGTTTTTTAGGTCATTGTGTATCAGTAAAATATATTTATGGAGATTCCCACGTTTATAAAATATGTTGAATATATTATAGAAATGATACCTTTAATAGAGTATTTGAACATAAAATTCGTAATTTCAAGCAAAAGATTAGCTATTTAGATCGCCAATTTCGGGCTTCAGTTGAATATTTAGGTTTTCCTCCTTCATCCAGAACAAGTTTGAAAATATACTGTTTAGATGGTATGTGTGATAAAAATGATGCAACAAAGTTGCAAAACCGTTGTGTATTCAATATGAAGTGTATCTGCAAAAAAGGGAAATGTTTCACGGATTTATATTTCAAATCTAGAGATGTGTTTGCATTAAATTTGTTTACTTTCATCCAAAACTAATATAACACAAAATTCAATCATTTGGATGTGCATGATTCCTTAGGCATATTGTACTTCATTATCTTTTATTACCATGTAAAAGGTTCAATTATTTGGATATGTATGATACCATATTCATAAATTACTTTTGGTATTTTTTATCATTATCATGTGTATTCTTTAAGATTGGTGTTTTTTGAATTTTTTATGATTTTTTTATCGTTATCATGCGTACTCTTTCAAATTGGTGTTTTTTGAATTTGTTATTTTTAAATGGTTGTGGTTTATATGTAAAATGTTAAAGATAAGAAGAATAATAAATAATAAACTAAGTAAATTCAAAAAAAAATTGTTATGTTTTTTGATTTAGAAAATTCAAAAAACAAATTCAAGAATAAATTATTGTATTTTTTGAATTAGCTATCAAAGTTAAAGAATTTTCCTCTAGAAAGAACAAAAGTTTGGTAGGGAACAATTTGATGCACTCAATCAAGCAAATGAAGAAGCAAAAATATTTGAGGATCCACTTCACCAAGAGATCCAATTGGTAAACTCCCAATGCCTATGTTTTGAGGATCAAAATGATATGCTTCCCCACAAAGATGTTCCAACTCAAGAAAATTTAGTCACTAAGAATGAGGCTTCATCATAAGAGACAAAAACACCAAGAACCATTAGGGAGCTTTGATTTATGGATTTGTAAATGAAAAATTATAGGGTGAAAAAACTCATAGGAGAGTAGGTTTCCCCATAGTAAAGATGTTAGAAGTGCATAAGTAGAGAGGGATAAAGATTTAGTCTCTCAAAGGTCATTGGAAGAGGCCTTTCAAAAATCCCCTAAACAAACCCAAAAACACATATCCCTCCTGTCCTTTGACAAAAGGTAGGAAAGAGCACAAATAAAGAAGCTCAAACTCTCAGAAATATCCAAGATTATTTGATTTAATGGGAGTGTATTTTAATCATGCTTGATCATGCTTTATTTTTATATGAGTTTGAGTAAATGACCTAATATTTATATTTATCTGATCACCTAGTTTTTTTTTCTTCTATTGGTAGATATCACTCAAATCCCCAACCAAATATTTCTCTTTAGAAAAAAAGAAAATTCAATGGAATTTAATGCCTTTAAATACGCTGCATTAGAGAAGAATACCATGGAAAAAACCAAGGGTTAATAATGTCGTGATAAAAACCATGGGTTGTCAATCCATGGTGCCCATCCAAGGAACTACAATGGTTGTGGGAATTTGAATGGAAAAATATAGCTATGGGAGTTCCCCACAATACAACTCACCTAGGCTGCAGTTCCTTGGATGGTATCAAAGTTGTGTGAAAAAGGAACAACTAGAATGGTGTAATCATAGGAAAATGTGGACAATCCACACAATGGCGAAAATTATTGTCATTGATAGAAGTTCTACAACAGTGGCGCCCAATCCCATGTCACCCTGGAAGGAATATAACTAAGGCATGTTCAACAAGTTCTACAACAATGTTAAGGTGTGTTCAAAGGAGAGGCATGTGAGATGATGTAAGGCTAAGAAAACATGGTAGAGTAGTACCATAGGACCAATAGAAAGGTAGTCAAACAGTCACGAAATTTGATGATGTAATAATACTAAATCTAGTGGTTTTTTCGATGAAAATTTTAACAAAGAAATTGCTACAAAAAAAGGACGAAGAACCCCTTTTGCATCCATACACATAATATCATGGAAAACTAAAAGGAATATATGTGTCGGTATTTTATTTCTTTGAGATGACATCAACATGATGTCAAACATGGGGACACATGGCATGCATTTTTGACATTTTCAGGTGATCGAAGGGGCCAAATTTGAGTGACACATGTCATCACTCAGATGAAACCATGTGGTAACAACTTGAACATAAGCATGAAATCACCCAAAAAGGTCTTCCTTGAAAGGAATTATAAGGTGTGCATGTGAAGAGCTTGAGGATGACTAGGTATTGATCTTGAAAGGAATTATTAAATTTAGTTTTTTTATGTAATGTACATGTCATTTCTCCCATAAACTTAAGGCAAACTTTAAGGCTAACCATGTACATGCCATTGCTCCCATAAACTTTAAGGCAAACCATGTACATGGCATTTCTCCCATAAAATTTAATTTAATATATTCTTAAGGAAAATGCTAGTGTTTTTTAAAACCATGTACATGTCATTTCTCAATTTCTCCCATAAAATTTAAGGCAAACCATGTACATGTCATTTCTACCATAAACTTAAGGAAAACGTTAAGGCAAACCATTTTCATGTCATTTCTCCCTTAAAATTTAAGGCATTTTCTAGTGTTTTGGGAACCATATACATGTCATTTCTATGTCATTACTCCCATAAACTTTAAGTAAAACTTTAAGGCAAACCATGTACATGCCATTTATCCCATAAAATTAAGGAAAACTTTAAGGAAAACACATGTCATTTCTCCCATAAACTTAGGTAAAACTTTAAGGCTAACGATGTACATGTCATTTCTCCCAGAAACTTTAAGGCATTTTCTATTGTTTTGGGAACCATGGACATTTCATTTCTATTTCAATTCTCCCATAAAATTTAATTCAAACTTTAAGGAAAACCATGTACATGTCATTTCTCCCATAAACTCAAGGAAAAATTTAAGGCATGTCATTTCTATGCCATTTATCCCATAAAATATAAGGAAAACTTTAAGGCAAACCATGTACATGTCATTTCTCCCATAAACTCAAGGAAAAATTTAAGGCATGTCATTTCTCCCATAAAATTTAAAGAAAACTTTAAGGCAAACAATGTACATGTCATTTCTCCCATAAACTTTACTTTAATATATTTTTAAGGAAATAATTTCTCCCATAAAGTTTAAGGAAAACTTTAAGGAAAACCATATACATGTCATTTCTTCCATAAATGTAAGTCTTGTCATTATCCCATAAAATTTAATTTAATATATATTTAATGAAAATGATTGTGTTTTTGAAAATCATGTACATGCAATTTCTCCCATAAACTTTAAGGCATTTTCTAGTGTTTTGGGAACCATATACATGTCATTTCTATGTCATTATTCTCATAAAATTTAAGGCAAACCATGTACATGTCATTTCTCCCATAAACTTTACTTTAATATACTTTAAAGGAAAATACTAGTGTTTTTGGAAACCATGTACATGTCATTTCTCCCATAAACTTTAAGTCAAACAATTTACATATCATTTCTCCCATAAAATTAAGGTAAAATTTAAGGCAAACCATGTACATGTCATTTCTCCCATAAACGTTAAGGAAAACCATGTACATGTAATTTCTCCCATAAAATTTAATTTAATATTAAGTAAAATTCTAGAGTTTAAGGCAAACCATGTACATGACATTTCTATGTCATTTCTCCCATAAACTTTAAGGTAAACCATGTACATGTCATTTCTCCCATAAACTTAAGGCAAACTTTAAGGCTAACCATGTACATGTCATTTCTCCCATAAACTTTAAGGAAGACCATGTACATGTCATTTCTCCCATAAACTTTAAGGCAAACCATGTACATGCCATTCCTTCCATAAAATTTAAGGCAAACCATGTACATGTCATTTCTTCCATAAAATTTAAGGCAAACCATGTACATGTCATTTCTCCCATAAACTTGAGGCAAAATTTAAACTTCTCCCATAAAAATTAAGGCAAACCATGTACATGTCATTTCTCACATAAACTTAAGGCAAACTTTAAGGCTAACCATGTACATGTCATCTCTCCCATAAAATTTAATTTAATATATTTTAAAGTAATTTTACATGTTTTTGAAAACCATGTACATTTCATTTCTCCCATAAACTTGGAAACCATGTATATGTCATTTTCCAATAAACTTGGCATTTTCTAGTGTTTTTGGGAACCATGTACATGTCATTTCTCCATTAATCTTTAAGGAAAACCATTTACATGCCATTTCTCCCATAAAATTTAAGACATTTGCAATAAAATTTAAGTCATTTTCAATAAATGTTAATTTAATATATTTTGAAGAAACATGCTAGTGTTTTTGGAAACCATGTACATGTCATTTCTCCCATAAATTTTAAGGCATTTTCTAGTGTTTTTGGAGACCATGTACATGTAATTTCTCCCATAAATTTGGCATTTTCTAGTGTTTTTGGAAACCATGTACATGTCATTTATCCCATAAAATTTAAGGTACTTGTTAGTGTTTTTTGGAACCATGTACATGCCATTTCTCTCATAAAATTTAAGGCATTTGCTAGGGTTTTTGGGAACCATGTACATGCCATTTCATCCACAAACTTTAAGGAAAACCATGTACATGTCATTTCTCCCATGCTTTATCAATAAATGTTCATTTAATATATTTTAATTAATTTTTTTTTTTTAGAGATAAAAAATCCCACTAAACATGGTTGAGAAATGGAAATTATGCATAGATGTTTCTTTCTATCCAATCTAGAGAAAGCAATGATTACATATCTGCTTTGCAATATTGCGACTAACAAGGTCCTCCAAAGGCAAATGAATATACCGAGAAGAACAACAAATAATGAAGCATATTATATTGCATTGATAGAAGGCTTGGAAACATCTAGGGAGTATGGATCAAATGGAATTGTAGTTTTCCCCAATTCTGAACTTGTGTGCAACCAAATAAAAGGCATGTACCAAGTTAAGAAGGAGAGGCTAAAACAACTGCATGGAAAAGAAAATAGTATTGTTAGAAAATTTCAAATTTTTAGCATAAGATATTGTGCAAATGTTAATAAGATGTCTGCTGATTTATTGTGGGGAAAATGCCAATTCAAGATTCATCTATCAAGGATGAATTAGTACTATATAGGGCAATCCCAATTCAAGATTCATCTCTCAAAGATGAATTAGTGTTGAGACGCTCTCCTTCAAAATTTATTGATGGACATTGTAACATATCTTTGATATGTCTGTGTTTTTTACTTATAAATGCGTCATTTTTAATGACCATGTGTTTTTTTCAATTATATGCCAAGTGTGTTCCCACCATGTAAGTGCAACTTGGTGAACTTCATGTTTTATAAAATTAAAATGTGTAGGACTTCAACAAATTTTTGTTCAAAGTGAGTTTTACACATCAATTTGTGCTTTGAAAGTTGTGTTTTATATAATTTGTGTTTGTGCTCAATATTTGTGTACTAAATTACATTAATTTTTTGAATTATTTTTAATTTATTTTAAATATTAATTTTAAGAATTTATTTTAAATAGTAATTTTAAAAAAAAAATTGTAAATGTCCAGTGTAGATATCCATATATATATCATGGAGGATGAAAGGTGAACATCAATAGAAATCCATGCCTCTACGAGAGAGGGGGATCATAGATCGAGGGATTTTCATGGTATTTATATTAAATGTGCATTTTTTAAATGACATTTGAATATATAATATTATCTCTATACATACATATATACACGTGGAATTGATTTTTTTATTGAATATATATATATATAATTTTATCCCCATGTACATACATGTATACATATAGAATTAATTTTTTATCAATTTTGTGAGATAAATTAGTTTTTAATAAATTTTATTTTTTATTTTTTGGGAGTTAGGAGGACAAGAGTATCTACTCCCTCAATGGAGCCTAATCATGGTTCATGTAATCATGGTATGGTTCACGCAATTTAATCAATCATATGTACATGTATTTATATGTATGTATGTATTTTTGAATTGATTATAAATTTGTATTTTTTTATGAAGCTTCCCTCTCGTCGCGTGAGGGTGGTGGTGGTACACATTCCCTTGGTGGCCAATCAATAGGTGGTGGCCAATTGCGTGATGGTGGTGATATGCATTCCCCTAGTGGCCAATCAATGGGTGGTCATGTTGGTTCTCAACCAATCAGTGGTCATTCTGGTTCTCAATGATCTTAGGGAGGGCATGATGTTTCGCATCCATCTCGAGGTAGCCATCAATATGAATATTATTTTAATTCAATTATTAATTTGTTAAATTATTTATATAATTTTTTTGTGATTAAAAAACAAATTTGTACAAATTTGTTCACACGCTTTTTTATTTATAAAAAAATTTATATATTAGTGCAGAGGGCGAAAATGTTGCTTGAAAAAGACGTAGGCCAAAAAACGTTATTCAAGAAGATGGTTGTACAACAACCACGACTTATCCTTCTGAAATTTCTGATTTACATTGGGAAACAAACATCCATCAATGCACATTACAAAGATGTCAACATCTTTATTCAAAATTGATGCACATTACAAAGGTGTCATCATCTTTATTCAAAATTGAAGAAAGATCTTGTGTCTTTAAAACTCCTTGTTGAGAGTCAAGAAAGCTTAGAAATGGTTACTCACTCTTTAAGCACACTTATAGATGTGTACAAAAATCTTGGGCCAACCACTGATACTTTTGTAGAAGTGATGAGGAAAATAAAGGAAATCGTGATGGGTATCGATACATGGGAGGATGTTAAACACAGATTTAGAACAGAAATGCCAAGTCTATGTTTAATTTCAAAGAAGGGTCGAAAAGAAAGATGCCAAAGGTGTAATATTTCAAGCACCTTAATATAACTTGCCATTTGTATGATAGGTACCTTGCTGCCTATGGAAGACTACCATGGAACGACGAGGTTCCTCTTTATTTTGCAAAATTATTTTAGGTAGAATCATTTTTTAGAATGAAACCGAATTATGATGACCTTCTCTCTGAACTTTTTTTTTCTGGGAAAGGTCGATTATGTGACCATAGGGGCGCTAAGTGTGATGTTGAGTTGCCTCGCCCCGTGCTGCCATTGGTAAGCTGATATATTTTTGTGGAAACTTTGCGATCAACAATGGATGCCACTTCTCAAACTAGTCGAGAATCAATGGATGTCATCATAGACAATGTTCATAGTGGAATTGGTGGAATTGATGTTTTTTTGAATCGACAAAGAGCATGAGAGAATGCACGTGCTAATTTTGTGTATCATACAGATGATGAGATAGACAACATGAGTATTGAAGAGCTCATAACATATGCAAAGAATTGTCGCAATGGTTAGCAAGACTTAATTACTCATGAGGAAGAGGGCATGGGATCGGTATGTGTTAATGGTTATGGTGAATATTTTAACATGTACAATTTTCAATAAATACATATACATGCATTTATTTTTTTATGTCAATCTAACAAAAATGTATCATATATGTGAACACCATTTGGAGTTCTCATGCTTGATGAACGAAGACTTTAATATCACGGTCGAAGCTTCAGGCTCTCACAATCAAGATGATTCTCAAAATCAAGATGATATGTTGGCAATATTAGTGTTTTTTAAGTGTTCATGGTGTTGATGAAAAATTATTTTAATCTATTATTATATTGGTATCATGATAACATATTTTTAAAATAAATACTTGTGTACACATGTACATGTATATAATTAAATGTCAACGAGATTTTGATTCGGTCTAATGTTTTTTTCTATTAAGGTACCTTCTTCTTCACTATTAGGAGATGTTCCAAATCCACCGTGACAAGTATTGATTTTTTCCCTTACGTTTTTAAGTTATATATTGAAGTTCAAAAGTTCCATTAAAAAATGAGATCTAGATCTTTCAAGTTATTTTATAGTTTTACAATTTTTGAATTTTAGGTTTGTGGAGATGATTTTCGTTCGGAGCCACCCTATTCTTCCCTGTTAGGAGATGTGCCAAATCCATCTTCACAAGTATTCAATTTTTCACTTATATATTTAAGTTATAAATTGAAGTTCAAAAGTTTCATTAAAAAATGAGATCTAGATCTTGAGTTATTTTACAGTGTTAAAATTTTTTAATTTTAGGTTTGTGGAGATGATTTCCATTCTCCAAGGACCCTAGTGATGGAGTTTATGATGGAGATAGGAACATCCACACAATTTGAACGAGAAGTTTTCTAGTTTTTTTTAATATTAATGCAAATTATTCTATGCATTTTCATTTGAAAATTTTTAGTGTGTGTGTATATATATATATATATATATATATATATATATATATATATTGGAGGATGTATTAATGGACGACCAACAGAAGACAATGGAGAGCGAACTACATGAGGTATTGCATGACCTTTTGTTTTTCATTTTTTCATTTTTTTTACATGAAGTTCTAAATTCTCATTCAATTTTAAAACATTAAATTTTAATGTTTACACATTTTGTACAGGTTCCCCATTCTTCAGAAGATAACGCAACAATGCTTGGGACGCTGCTGGAAAATACAATGGATCCATCTCTATTTGATTGAGGATGCACATTTGCAACATTTTATTTGATAGATAGTCTTAAATTTAGTTTTCTATATAGAGTCTTATTTATGCAGTCATATTTACTTTTCTATATAACTTGATACTTGTAACACTATACATTGTTATATATATTTGCATTTATTGTTCATGTGATATAAATTTTGGACACATTTTATATTTTCGATATAGTTGAACTACATTTACTTTTATCAAGAATGATTTTCTAATTTTAAATTTTGGATAGTTACATTTGGCATGTGATCACATGTTGTGATATAATGTTTTGTTTTTAAAACTCAAGTTGTCATTTTATTTGTTAAATATAAAATGAATCTAGATGGAAATTTCAAATTACATTTAACACATACATTGGTACATGTTATGCATTTGAACATGTGTGTGAATGTTATATAATTTTAGGATACATCTATTATTTAGGTGATATTTAAGTACATTTTGCATGATCATACATGTCATTTAAAACAATCATATATGATTTTACAAATTTAAGTTCATGAATATATGCACATAAAAATGATTGAAGTACATGTTTGAATATATGTAAAAATGATTGAAGTACAATACATATCGATGTATACATCTAAAAACAATCATAAAATTATGGGTGTTCATAGATGTGTCAAACAATCATAAAATTTTAAAATTGCATTAAAACATATATCCAGTGCAAGACATTTTTCATTAATGTACATAAAAAAACTACTTTCAGTTGATAATACACTGGAAATTACAAAACACGTACCACACATTTTGCATTCAAGAACGAATATTATAATTTTCTTAATAGATACATCTAAAACAAAATCGTGCAACTTAAAATTTGCATTATATCAACTATGCTAGATACACATATATGTACATTTTGCAATAATGACATTATGAAAAATTGTACCAGAGAATGTATGAAATCGTTTAAGACCAGATAATCTACATGTGCATGTGTACACGTGTATAAATTACTCGTGTGCATGTACCAAAACAATGTACATATGCAAACACTTGTACATATAACATAAAATATACATATTATAATAATTGTAAAACTTAAGAATGCACAAAAAAAAGGCTATTTAAATTTTTAGCTGAGTTCTGGAAGTTATAAAGATGAATCCAAAGAGAAGAAATTTTTGGGCAGTTCAATAAAAAAATTCTAATGGAATGCCATCTTCAATGATCCGTTCATTATCGAATTTTGATATTTTCCATTTCTTAATGTTCAATTTTTTCTTTGATTGAACTTCTATCAACTTTATGCGTGCTGCACACACCAAGTGACTATATTGACAACTTATGACATCAGGTTCATAGTCTTGAAACTAAACAAAATCCCAAATTTTCTGAGTTTGTTGGAAAAAATAACCTTTCAGTATAATATACCCTCTGTCATATGTAAACCCGTTACCATCAAATATTTCCAATAATTTCATCTTTCGTTCACTGTAATGCATCAAATAATACTTCACATTTTCATCGTTGGTAGTAGGTGAAACTACAACAAAAAGATCCCCTACACAATAAAACAAACTTATATTTAAATTTAGATCATAATTAATATGAAAAATTAACATGTGTACTTGATTTTATTATCTATTTTTAGATCTCTAACATTTTAAAGCAATTGAAATGTTACCTTCTCTAATAAGATCAGAAACTCGATCACCTTCGGATGATACTGTAGTCTCCTCTGATTGCATTTCTTCAAAGTTTGCAACAAACATTTTCCCCTTTGTATTTAGTTATGTATGTTGCCAATATTTCACATACATTTTGTTTTCACAAACATCATTGGATTTTGTGTTGTCTATGCAAACATGACAAAAACAAGAATATTTTATTTTATCCAATGCAAACACATTTTTGGACAACTTTATTTTAATTGAATGCAATTTTCGAGTCCCTTTTATTGTTTCGACATCATCTCCAATCGATCTATCTACATCTTGGACCCTAATATGCCAAAAAAAACCTATATGGAAAATTCAAACAGGGATACAAATATGTTCAAAGATAATCATTGTAATAAATAATGTTTAAAATTAGAAATCCAATAAAAATTAAATCATGTACATTGGTAGTTCCCTTAATCGGTTAGTATCATGGCTTAGTGCAGCAATGCACCATTGAACAACTTGTTCAGCTGAGACAAGTTGGTTTGTAGAGTAGTCCATTTGATATCTTTGAAGTGCTCATTTCATACATGCCCCTGCACCGTCATGTTCTCCTTTTCCATGACCAGTCTCAAAGAAATTCCAATAATGTTTAATGCAGGTTTTCATATGAAGATGACAAAACCAAAAGAATGATCGTGAATATTTGAATTGACCTATGCATCCATCTGACCATATCCAATGTTCATTGAATTTTATTTCACGACTTTTCGAGTCATAAATCTTTTCAAAACAACATTGTACAAAATATGTATGATGTATATGATCATCACTGATATAAAAGTGATATCCTTTAATAACATGTCGATTTTCACTGGTGCTTTCTATATGATCAACATTTTGTTCAACATGTTTATATAGAATATGGACAAGCATGGAGAATTGGTTAGAATGATAGTATTCACTCTGTATTTCTTTATGTGGAGAAACTGTGTAGTTTTCTGCAAAATCAACTATTGAAAAAATGGTCCCTAGTGGAAAAAATTCACGAGATTTTTGAATTGCAAGTCCTGCCATTGAGCTCTAAGGGAATGCTTGGTGTTTTTATAAATTTCTGCCTCAAGCTTTCTAAAAAACTCCATCACAAATTTTTTCTTCTTCTTGTAACTCAATTATTTTAACACTTGTAGTACTACTAGAACCAATCGATGTATGAATATATTCATATCTCTTCCATTTCAATTTTATGTTGGAAAATGATTGATCATTTATATCAGTGCAATATTTGTTTTGAAATTTAGTCAAATTTCCACAATCATTGTAGTTTTTGCCACCAACACATTTATTTTGGTAAAATAATTCATGGATTTCTCTTCCACATATAATTGGAGATATGAAATCATGGATAGTGGAAGGAGGAGGTGAATCTTTCCAAAATGTTTTACCAAAATTAAGGAATGTATCATAATATAACTGAAATTCCACATGATAACGACAACAACAATTGTCGCGTACAATGATAGGTTTAACATACCATGGTTTTTGTTGCACAAAAGCATTGATTGAGACATTAATTTCATGATTATCTTCTATGAACTTGTTGAGAAACTCTATCTAAGTGGTGTCCAAGAAACTTTTTGCATGTTCTTCGCACTGATTTCGTGTTATTCTTCTTCGCATCACATCCCTTGCTTTTGGTGAAACACGTGAATTTTTCATCCAATATTCATATATTATTTTTTTAACATCTTCTCCAAGTCTATCTTTGTATGGTTGCCTACAAATAGTTGTCCAACAAGCGAGTTCATCATTTACATCTATTTGCAATCGAAGTTTTCGATGTTTGTGCAAATATTTTTGTGGGGTTCCTAATGTTTGTGCCATAGATTTTACCAAACGATTCTCTTTAGTACTTGATGAAACCACTGCCATTTGTATTGCTCTACGTGCATCTAAAGCACTTTTCTTTCTAGATCTTTTAATTGACTTTAGAGCACTATTTATATTTTGTATCACATTTTCCTTCATTTTTTTTAATCATTTGTTGATTTTCGAATACCCAATAAAGTAATAGCTTCTTTTAATTTCTTTGATGTTAAGAGACTTTTCAACATTTGGGCTTGAACTTCCACAGTTTCATATTTGAAGAATGAATCAATAATGCGTTTAACACGATATCGTATAACATGGTCAGCTTTTTTATCTCCATATGTGTCAGTGTCAACATTTTCTAACATCTCATCATTGATATTGATTTCATCTGTACATATTAGAATTAAATGTACATATTGAATTTACATATTCAATAAATAATTAAATTAATAAATATGTATAATTTCAATAACACACACACACACACACATATACATGGTGATTCACTCTCTTCACTTGAATTTCTTTCAACATTTTCAACATCTTCATTCATTGGTTCAATATTTCTTTCACTTTCTCTTTCAAAATTTTATATCACAACATCAATGTTTTGAGGAATATCTCTTTCTGTTTACATTGCAAAATATTTTTCAAATTAGTTCATCAAATAAAAATTAAGTTTCACAATACACTAGTCAAATTTTAAATATCAAATTTATAATATTTACATTTACATACATGCTTCAACTTCTAGTTGAGGTTGATTTTCCCTTTCAATATTTGAGCATTCTTCTCTCTTTATTTTGCGATATTCTCTCTCCTGTTGTCTACGTTCCTCATGGTCTCTTGTTCAATCATATTTTCTCTTGCAATTCCTTCAATTTCCCATGATAATTTAGTATGAAAAAATTTCTTTCAAAATCTTGTAAAAGAAACTCACTACATCAAAATTTAGACAAAAACTCAATTAAAAAAAACATCACAAAAGATTTAATTTTTAAAAAACTCATTTTAAAATTTTTGCATAATAGACATACTTCAACCCAAAACACTTATTTTAAAAATTCCGCCAAAAAAAAGTCTTTTAAAAATGAATGAATCTCAAAATATTTCCTTCCAAGTCCTACAAAAAAAAATCATTTAAAAAGTTAGACAAAAACTCACTTTAAAAAATCATTATAAAAGATTTACTTCAACCCAAAACACTTACTCTAAAAAAATGTCACTTTAAAAAATACCTACAAAAAATGTCAATTAAAAATTAAGCCCAACCTCTTAAAAAATGTCACTTTAAAAAATACCTCCAAAAAATGTCCTTTGAAAATTGAGCCCAAAAAACGTCTAAAAAAATGGCACTTAAGCAAAATACCTCCAAAAAATATCCTTTGAAAATTAAGCCCAAAAACCTCTAAAAAATGTCACTTTAAAAAAATACCTCCAAAAAATGTCCTTTGAATATTAAGCCCAAAAAGAGTCCTTTGAAAATTAAGCAAAAATAAATTCCTTTGCCCCTTTGCAAGCTAGCCCAAATAACCTTCATGTGCGAAAAAACGTGAAAATAATGGTTCCATTTTCGGCTATTTATATGTTGCGAAATGTTTTTTGGAAGGGAGCTTCATTGAATTTTCCGGTCGACGTAATTTTAAGAAAAATTTCAATCAAACTTGTAAAAACTTTTGGCTGAACTTTTTTGTCATTAGAATTAACAGGTCAACGGGGCAAAAAAAAATTCAACTGAACTTTTTTAAAAGTTCGGCCGAACTAAGACATATGCAAGTACACAACAACTCTGCTCTTAACACATTTCTTCAACTTTGGAATGATTAAACTCCATCAAAATTTGTGAATTTATTGTCAAAATCAAGGCAAACATTTCTAACACGTAATCTACTTTCAAGAAATATAACTTTTATTCAATTACATAAATATTTATTAATTTCGATTATTTTTGTAATAAAATGGGTGCAAACAATTTCTGAAGGTCATTATGGTTCAGTGAAATCAAAATTCTGTATCTTCCAAGACACACTGTAAAAAAATTGAAACAATTATGGTGCATTACATTTGTTTGTCGTTTGTAATGGGTAATTTTTTAGATTTTTAGTTTATAACTAATATATTGAGAAATTTCGTGCGAGCTAAAACATATTCAAAATATGCAGTTTTTCATATTGGATCAGTTCAAAAAATTCTAGTAATTATGATATGCATCCGTTGGTTTCGTAAATATAATGAAACTGAAGTAGACCCTCTCTATATTGTTGTAACACATTTTTTTCTCAAAAATACAAAATTTTCAAAGAATACACCAATGCATTCGAACATGATTTTTTATGAATCCTTTGATTGTTAAAGAATACACACTAAAAGAAATGTTAACTTGACATATCAAATGTGAATTAAAAAAATCCAAAAAATAAGTAATAGAAAGCTAATAAAATTTTTGACAAGTTTTATTTTTATCGTAAAATGAAATTCTAAAAGAAAATTTGTTTTGTCTTGTCGAAAGTTGAAGAACAGAAAGAAAAAAAAAATTGATATTTTTTTCTCAAAAAATGGCATAAAGTGTAACTCAACTTCACATTTTCATATAAACATTTGTAAAAAAATATTAGTTCCATAAAATAATGCCCTAATAAAAAACAATGCATTTATATAGTCTCAACATCAATAGTACACCCAAATAGTAAAAACATATTTGGTTAAGATGCATGGTTTATTAGTCCTATGCTTCTTGGCATGTCAGGGACTATAGTAATCGAAATAGATCTAGCTAATTATTCTTGAACTTAAATCGATGCACTTTCAAAATTTTAAAGTATGCTTTGTTACATATTTTTCCTGACAAAATTTTCTTTGCCCAATCAAGTATACAATTTTTTTCTATTGACCAATGAGTTTAATTTTAATCTTATTTGGCCTCATACCGAGGCAAGTATGAGGCCAAAGTTACTATATGCATAACAAATCATGAAATTTTCAGGTTCAAAAGAACTAAAGCTTACATTAATTCTAAACATTAAATGTCAAATATCTAAAAACTATGACTCCGAAAATAACATTAGATAAAACTAATAAAAAGCATTATCGACAGCTTACGCCTGGTTGCCACTGCTTCATCCACTGCTTACGCCTGTCACTTCCTCTGGATCTCTCCTAATATTCCTAAAGGAGAGTGTTTTTTATAAGAGGTCCCAGTACCGTCACTTCTGTGGCCTCTGAAAGCATTGCTTCTGTCAAAGTCACTGTCTAAAGCAAGTGGTATAACGATTTCAACAATTCATGGTTCACTGGTTTTCGAGGGAAGAAAGCATCACGGTCCAGTCTAGAATGTGAAAACATTAATGCAAAGATACGGTGGGAAATATCCGCGCTACTATGCAGCATTTTCATATTTTCGTATAAGCACTATGGATATTGTTCTTGGCTGGACTGTCTCTGTATCAACTTTCCTGTGTTTTTCCGGCCATAAAATGGTAAACACCACTCTTGTGCTCATTTGTTGTTCGAACCGTTCAATTTACAAATACGAAATTGTTTTTCTCTGCATCCCCTGACTTGTTTTTGTCCTATCATTTCTTTCAACTCGTAAAATTTGACATTGTATTCCTGGAAAGATAACATTAAAGTAAAGAAAGATGGAAACTATGCACTTAATAATATCTTGCATAATGAATTCTTGTGGTTTTATTGCAGGAAGTTGCATGAAAAACATTTTTCAGAACACCAACAATAAATATAAGTTGCTTTCTTATCAAATTCATAAATCTATAAATTGATGTTAAAATCAGATTGATATTATCTTGACCGCTACCACTAAACTAACAAGCCTTGGTCCTCTAGATTAAGTTAACAACTATAATCTGACTCCCGAACTAAGGCGTGAAAGGTACAGTCCTTTCCCTCTATTATTTCTTTTGTAAATCTACCCTAGATAATCCAACTTATATACCCAACCACCCACGACTTCTTTCTGATTACTAATGATTACTAAAAGCCAAGTATACCCGAGCCCCTCTCTCTATAAACTAGTTCTTAGTTGCTGGTAAAAAGAGGCAGGAAAGAAAATAGGGGCTACTCAATCCATAATTTTTCTATTTGCTATTAGATATATTTCATTTCTATCACCCACCTTCCTGGCTGTCTAGCATAATCTGATGAAAATTTGTAGGTGCCAGAATAATGAGAAGATGGAGCAAGTACCTTATTTGAAGGTCATGGGCTGAGAAGCCAGTCAACCTGACCTGTCTAGTTTGTTCCTTTTGTAATGCAGAAGGACTTCAGGTTTTGTTTTGATAAACAGTCTGGCGCAGCTTGGTTCCCTCTCCCAAAAGAGAAAGAATGGCTAGAAAGGAGGTGATGTAAGGAAATGAAGATGCCCCGTTGTGAAATAATTGTGCAGCATCTGTCTAGAAGCCAAAAACCCATCTGAAATTTTGAAATCAATGCTTGTTCGCACAGGTTTTGTTCCACTTGCATAGTGTTGCATATCTGTAGCAAATTGCAAGAAAATTTGGTGAACATCCATTGCCTTGAGCCCAGTTGTAGCGAGCACTTGAGTCCTCAAGAGTGTCAATTGATTCTTCCGGAACAAACCCTGGAGGAATGGTGCTTGGCATTGGCGGAAGCTGAGATTCCTTGTTCCCAGAGGTTCTATTGCCCTTTCAATGATTGCTCGACACTTTTGTTAAAGGATGTGCCTGAAGAAGGAAGCTCAAGGGGGTACCTGTTGTTAGTATTAAAAGCTCATGGACACTCTCGGACTTGGCTCAATCAGCCTGCAATAGACTTGGTCCCTAGAATTTTGAGTAATAGAGGAGTGGTTTTGATTATCATACACAGGAGATACAGCTTGGACGAATTTTCCAGGAATTGGTTGTGGAAACATTTTTGCTCATGGGGCTGTCAAACAATATTGAGCAACTTCACCAGCGATATTGAGTTGCTAACTGGTAGCAGGGCTGATAAGCTTGCACCTGTAACAGACACATGTGGTGATGTTTGGCTTATATGCTTTCAGGTGTAATACATGGAGACGAGCATGGACACATGCCGCGCTGATATGCTTTCATGCTTTCACGCATGTAATACATGTGGTATTCTTTCATGCTGTCACGTGTAATATCACTCGATCCACAACACTTGGCTAGAAACACGGCTTGACTTGTCATGGTTTAACCAAAATTTTCTTCTTGTCATGGTTTAACCAAAATTTGTATTTATGATTATTCTATTCCATCCTCGAATATGTAATTTTGCATATACTGGTTGTTGTTCACTGCCAAAAGAAGCTCGTTGTGTGTGTTTCATTATAGTGGGATATACTGTTTTAAACTTCATATTTTCATATTCACTAATATCAATGTGATCTTGGTATTTATACAATTTTCACAGCCTCTGCTGTCTCAAAATTCAAATTCTCGTGATAATATTTATTCACAGACAAATCTTTAAAATCCGCCACTGAACTTATCTACATAATAATCTTGTAAGGCGATTGAGAAATACTTTCACCGACTTTTCTCTTGATTACCTGGCTACTATTTTGATTTGAAATTTACGGGAAGAAGCGTCTTAAAAATAATATGGAAGTTTGCAGTTTTCCATATCCATATTTTGCTAATTTGTAATAACCCAACAATATCTTAACACCATAAAAATAATATGGAAGTTTGTAGTTTTCCATATCCATATTTTTCTAATCTGTAATAACCCAACAATATCTTGATTAACACCATGACAACGATATCAAAAAACTTCATGCTTAACTAGGAACCATGGCAATCCCAATATAGCACCAATTGGGTGATAAGAATAAGCCACAGTCTTTCACAATGACACTCCCTGCTCCCTACTTGGCAGGGATTTGTTGCATAGCAACCATTCTTGTTTAATATTAATTAATTTATACTTTTATCTCATTAAAAAATATATTTGGTATTTAAAAATAGACTATGATACAAATTTTTAACGTGTTGTATGAGTTGGTGTGTAATTATAAAATAAGAAGATCATATTTGAGTGTAAATATCATATTTGAGTGTTTCAATTGATTTGCATTTGCTATTAAATATACTTTCGTGTTATAAACAAAATATTTATTATTAAAAAAATAAACTATTATATATTTTTTCAAAATGAGTTGTATTTATTAGTGTGTAATTATGGAATAGGAAAACTATATTTTTATGTTTTATATATTTTATATTTTAATTAGTATATTATTAATTAAAATTTAACAGAATAATTTATTAGATACGTTTTTCATTTTGATGTACTAATGTAAGAAAAGATTAAAAAAGAAAAAGATGATGTTCTATATAAACATAAAAATGTTTTTTTTAATAATAAATATATATAGTTTATTATTAAAAATTAAACTATTATATGTTTTTTCAAAATGAGTTGTATTTATTAGTGTGTAATTATGGAATAGAAAAAACTATATTTCAATTTTTTTATATATTTTATATTTTTAATTAGTATATTATTAATTAAAATTTAACAAAATAATTTATTAGATACATTTTTCATTTTGATGTACTAATGTATTAAGAAGAAAGATTAAAAATAAAGAGATGATGTCCTATATAAACATAAAAATGTTTTTTTTTAAATAAAAATATCTTATTTTATTATTAGTATTTCATTTTCTCATTTATGATATTAGTAAAAAAAATTATAATAATTTATCTTTTTAATCAAAATTGTCTTTGTTATCTTATTATTTATAATCATGTATCCTTTATTTGTATTTATCATTCATTAAAAAAAATTGTTTTATATTCTATACTATTAATCCATTAATGCATACAAAAATTCATATAACTCTTTACATATTTTATTTAAACATTAATACTTTTAATTATTTTTCCCTTTCACATTTTCCTAATACTCTATACTTAGTACTTAATACATTATCAAAAAATATATATTTTGTAAAGTTTGAAAAGAGTGATAATACGATAGAAGTGAGGGTGTTTTCTAATAACTTTTGTCTCTAGAGATGACTTATATTATTTTATTAATTTTATTATTAAATAATAGTATATATTTATATATTTGTTTAATTGTAAACTAATTTATTCTAGAACAAAAATTAATTGTATTTTTATAATTCGTGTATTATTTGTTTAACCAATTATATTTAAAATTTTAAATTTTATATAAACTAGTTATTGGAGTATTATTTTATGAAAATTGTTTTTATTATTATTATTTTTTTCAACAAAAAATATGTTGTGACATATTTATTCATCTCTTTAATATTATTGTATTAACAATATTTTTGGTATATTATTTCTACATCTAATAAAACCTATATTAAATATACTTTTATAAATTTTTAACTCCAAACCATTTGGTATAAAATTGTATTTCTAAATACTATAAACATCTTACTCCAAAGTCAAAATAAATAAAAAATAAAGATGAGAAATAATGAGAAGTGTGAACAAAAATTTGCTATTCAATATAAAATTGAATGTTCATACTCCATTGCCATTGGTGTTTTATACTATATTAAGGGCCTATTAATCATGAATGGGCATAATAAGGACACTTGAAATGCATATTCACAAATGGTTGAATAAGTTAAATGGCATATGCATGATTGTTGAATATATATACTTGGTTAGCCTTATGCAATTACCTCTCTACAACATTTATTAGCCTTATGCAATTACCTCTCCACAACATTTATTGTATTATTACATTGATATATGTTATCATTAAACATGAGGTTAGACTTCACAACCTTGATGAACTCTATGGTTGTTAAGGACTTGGCATGAGCTTGGACTTGTTGAAGCATAACAATGTGAGGAAGAAATGAAATGGACTTGGCATGAGCCTCGACTTCTAGAAGATCAATGTGGGGGAGGAAACAAAATGGGAAGAAAATGAAACTTATGCACGACAAAAACATAGGACAACCTTGAGACGATTATAGGAGGAAAATGGTGCACGTGTAGTGTCGTATCTGTAGCACATAGGCCCAAGAATATAAAACCATCTTTACATGTTAAGTTAAAGAAATGATATGTCAACCTCGGTTATTATCAGAGAATAAAGAAATGATATCACGCAGCAAAATAATAAACATTCTCGCGCAGGCCAGTATCACGTAGCAAAATAATAAACATTATGATAATTATTTTTCTTATTCTAGATCTACTTTGTAAACGTTATATGTTTAATTATTTACTCAAATCTGATCATTGGGTAAATATTTATACTAAATATTTGAAGTTGACTGCGTAAGTTGGCTGCGTTGGGCACCCACTCCCAGAAGGATTCACGTCACAACCAACTGTAGCAGTGAATATTCGAGAATATATATATACCAAGTAAGATAAATCATATAAATCCACTATATAGGCAGTTGGTTTGCTTTCTTGTTTGATGATGATTCAGAGAAACTGGCCTCGGCCTCGTCACTGGTTTTGTGATTCAAACGGGCGTTGAAGAATTCTTTGTAAGCTCAGCCTTGAAATTGCGGAAACGGATGAAAAAGTAAAATAAAATACACATGCCAGTGCAAAAAATAAAAACTGAAAATACATACTCCATGCCGTGGGAATGTAAAATATAAAAACTGAAAATACCTGCTCCATGTCATGCCAATGTAAAATATAAAACTGAAAATACCTGCTCCTCCCGTATGCATTGTGGATGTTTTTTTTCATGAAGGTTGGATATCGAACGCCGTCAGCGACCGTCACTAATTACGTAGATAAAAAATGAAGTCAAATATGTGCATATATTATTTTCAAAGAGTAAAATTAAAATAAACTGATTTTCATGAGCATCTTTCTTAATATTGTATATGTGAGAGAGTCTTTCATAGTATTTTAGGAATTGATCAATTTCTAGTATTATTTAGTATTATTTGCAAAGGGTAAATTAAAATAAAGTGTTTTTTCATCAGCATTTTTTTTAATATTGTATATATGAGATAGTCTTTTATCTCACAAGTATTTTTAGGAATTGATTAATTTCTAGTTTCATTATGAAGCTAGTGAGAATTGGTTCTTATCTTTAGGGATTCTTGTTTTCTTCTTAGCACTTGTCAACATAGAAACATAATTTTGGTTTTCTAGATTGGGATTGATCACTTGTTTATAGCATCTTACTTTTTTTCTTCTCCATTAACTCTTTATTTTTCTCACAAATTATCCTTAAAATTTGAAGTAACAATATTTTTAATGTTATCTTTCTTTAGCAAGGTGACCTCCTCCTTCATCCCCCCATTGTGTTAGCCAAGCTTGGGCATCCTTATGCCATTCTCGATTGAGCAAAAAGGTTAGGGTTTTGACTAAAATTAGAAGCTATTTTAGGAAACCTCTTTGCTTCCATGTTGTATAATCTCCTCTTATACATATGATCCCTAGTCATAGCTATGCTTTTGATTGCAGCCCAAGCTACCAAACCCATGATTCGCATATCTAATGCTCACCAACTTAAAAACCTAAACAAATCTCGGTCGGGGATTTTTTATAATCTCGAATTTATCCATATACTCTCTCGGTTTTTTAAAAAAACCCATCTTGACATTTCTATTTCGACTCTCGACTTTGGTGCAAACCTCAACCAACAAAACTTTAAGAGGCGGGAAGCATTATCATTTCTACAAACCTATGGTTAAAACAATATAAACCATTTTCCGAATATTCGAACCCACTATTCGAATTTCGCATGAGCACGTTGGTTCAAAAATGCCA
Source organism: Pinus albicaulis (assembly GCA_034641835.2). Lineage (NCBI taxonomy): Eukaryota > Viridiplantae > Streptophyta > Pinopsida > Pinales > Pinaceae > Pinus > Pinus albicaulis. The sequence goes on from JAXQQM020073478.1 coordinate 27,816, forward strand.
ACCATATAACTATAAGACTCTCGGACCTTTATCAATTGTCATATGTGCGAACAAGTCATTTATTTTAAATGAATTGGCTTATCATAATCCCAATGACGATATATTTAGACCTAGTCCCACGAGTTTAATAACTTCGCCTTTTACTTAGGTTCACATTTCATTAATACCAAAGCTCAACCTTTGCATTAAACCCAAAACACTTATCGGTCTTACCTTCCACCATTCGCTCCATCGACTGTCGACACATCACATCAGTCGATCTTGCGAATCCAACGGATATCGCGTTCCCATGGACTTCTAACTTTAACCAACCGATAGCACGCAAAAATGGGTTGTATTTAAATACTACCATTTCCACGTGTCGAGAAAGCTGGACACTATCGCATTCCTTTCGGAAAAACCATTTACCCTCCTTTGGGCTACGCGAAAACACGTCTGACGATTTTCTCAAAGTTGCTTTCCTTTGTTTTTACTCGTCTAGTTCCGTTCTTGACCATTGACTCATGGTTCCAAGGCATATGTTTCAGTATCGAAACCCTTTCTCTGTTCCATCTCAATTCACGAGTTCGACTCTCATTGCCTTTAATCTACGGTTTTTGGCCATTTAAGCTTGAACCTTGCGTTGTATTGATGTGAATCAATATATTAGCATAAATCCGATAATTAGAAACTACTCCTCTATCACAGTTTTAAAAATGATCACATTAATCTTCGTTCCGACATTGATTTGAACTCAATTCCATCATTCTTTTTCATTCGACTTGAGGTTTGAATGGAACTATGGTTCCAACTAAATGTCAAACCTTCACGGAAATCGCTTTTCGATCTCGAGCCAAAGAAACTAGAGCTCCTTGATTTCTTCCGGATCTTCGATCTTCGCGTTCAATTGTAATTATGCCCTAAATTCAAATTTTCATCATTTCATTCCAAACATTGCCTCTGCCATGTTTTGATTCCTCATTTGATCCTAAAGGGATCTAAATCAAACATATATAAACTTCTAATTCGTTGATCTCTTATCATAGATGAAATGGGACTAGCTTCTAGAACCCAAAAACACAACGAGTTAGAGAATAAGTAAATCTCTCACGGAAATCAAATAATTATAACGCTTGCAATTCTAATCACTTCAACATTCATTCATTTGTTATCTTTCAATTGGGGATTTCTTGACATTACTTCAAAGAGTCATCCACGGATGTTCGAGGCATAACAAAAAAGGAACAAAATATATTGGAATCAAATCTTCATTAACCGTGAAATTATACAAACAAAATCAAACCTTGATTACAATCGGAAATTGGCTCGATATGCCTACATGGCATTCATCCTCTTTTTTGTTAAGCTCAGTAGGCTTAAAACTACAAATGTACATCTATCATCTAATTCACTCTCGTTCCTCTTCGCCCCCCTATTGCTTCGAGAGCTTACAATATATAAAAGAAAAGGATTTATGAACTAAATTAGTTCACTATTTCCTATATTATCTATTCAACTCCACTCTCCACTCAACAAAATCTTAGATTAGATTTCAGTTTAATCTCTCAATCCAAACAATCTAAATTTATGGCTTGATCTCCACGCGAGGGAGGATCACTTGCCACATATTTTTTTGCTTAGAATTTGACAACAAATAATTACACATATACATTTAATTAATTAAAAATTAAACTTAAGCACTTGTCTTCTAACCCTCCATCGACCCACAACATGTGATCAACCCATCACATTGCTTTGGCTGTTCTAGATTCCCTTGCATTAGACTCCCTAAGTTGAAAATTTTCACTGGAATCCTGTTCATGAGTCACTCAACTACTCGTTGTTGTAGACTTCATCAAATTTCACCTTCAAATTGATTGTTTGTTCTCTTTCAAATTCTAATGCATTTTCTGCCTTCTCTCTTTCTCCTGGATGCCAAAATTCGTGTTGTAAATGTCCTTTTGCTCGTTGTCATAATCATCTTTTCTACATAATGTTTGGATCGTTTGATATCCGCATAAACAATTTCTCAAACAAAATAATTTTTACTCGCTCCTTGATCTGCTTGTTGTCCGAGGCATTATCTTAATAAAATTGAGTTTTCAACCATATGTATTTCCTCTGCCACCTGTATCCGATTTACTATCTGTGGAATTTCCAATATCCACTTGTTCAACAATTTAAATAGCATTCTCTCAATCTTAAAAGAAGATTGTTTCTTGTTCTTTGCAAGAACATATAATTTTTCATCCTCATACTATCCATCAGTACAAATAATTCGGTCATTGAGCTGGGTTCAAATACCTCCATATCTACATAAAATGTGACTAAATTGTTCATCCAAATTCTAACTTGCAAACTCAAGATAAAATCTTGAATTTCAAACCTCCTTTGAATTAAAAAACAAAACCTGTCGTAGATTTGTACTTTCAAATCTTCTGCAACCTTCTTTCTCTTCTACAATGATTTGCTTAAGAGTTATGCCAACTCTCCTTCCTTAATCACTAACTTTTAAATCAATCAATGGCTTACTATTACTATGTTGGTTTCCATGAAAAGCAGCTTTTGCATCTTCGATTTACATATTCCTTCATGTTTGCATAAACAAACATATTTCCAAAGGTAGTTTTTCCTTCATCTGAAAAAAACATCCAACAATTAACAATTCAAAATCAAGAATTGCATTACATTTTCCAGACAATTCCACTCCATAATTTCTCTGAATTGACATCTTCTTGATGTGCATATGACATATCAAAATTTTCATATTTTCCTCCATATTTTCTTGTCTTGAACAAGTCTTCTTTGTCTTCACTCTGCTTTGAATGTTGTATAACTTCATAATTCTATTTTATGTTCTTCTCTTTAGCCTTTCTTCCTTTCACACTTCTCCTCATTCTTCCTTCTTCTCCCTTACAAATGCTAAGTCACTAAATTTCCTTTTCCATGCCTCTTCCTTCTCAATCAAAATCTACCGGTCTCTCATCCTCTTTGTTTTCTGGACATGAAACAAAATCATACACAACATATTTTTTCCTCTCTTGATAAAGTTTCTTTTAAAATAAAAATCACTACTAACATCATCAATATCTGGTTTCCATTGAAACCCTTTGCTACTCAACGTAGATGCATCACTCATGAAAGTATCCTTACCTTCATCTTTTGAGATTGCCTATTTCTCACCGGTTGTAGATTACAATTACCTTCGTTATTTTTGCAATTTGTACATGTAAGGCTTTGTCTTCAAATTTTTGTTGTCCTTCGACCTTTTCCAACTGATCCTTATGTTCTTGATTATCTTCTTTTCCTCTCCTCTTCATAGCACTGTTTCCGGGAGCTGGCTATATCTCCTTGGCTTGAATTATTTTTATAAATCTCTGTTATACCATCTTCCACGAGTACAATATTTAGCGAAAATCCTTTGCCATTAATATTCCATTATGTTCTTCAAGAATTTCTTAGCCATTAGCTATCAACACAAGTCCATAATTTTTTGAGTAAAAATGCAAGAGATAATTCCATTACCTCAAATGGCTTCATTGTACACATACTTTTTGGTTTTTTTGTCATGAGGATATCTTCATACCTTTCTTGACTTCTTCTTTTTGCAATCTGCAATCTCCTTTTTGTCTTCATCTGTTTGTCATTTCTTTTCCAAATTTCACTAGATTCATCATCTCCGGCTTCCATGGCAGTACACTCAACATCTGCCTTTCTTTATTATCCTTGAACAAATGTTCAATCATGAGCTGCATTCCATGACAGTACTTCTTCCAACATCTTCATTTCTTCGGTAACTCTTTGCATAAACACATATTGTAAAGATTTTTTCATCACCTGCATACATAACAAAATCATCGGTTTCAAAAAATACTTGGCTCCTCTTTCTTTGATGTCTCAATCATCACATCTCTCTCACTTTGATCCAAACTTGTCCAATAGTTAAGAAATTCATCAATGATTCCTTCCTTAGCAAGGAAATATTCTTGCTCAGACTCTATAATAGTCACCTTCCATTTCTAACTCAACTATTTTTGAGTTCTTCTTTTTTAATACGAGATACATTCTTACTGTTTGTCTAGTTTTGCAACAGACTTCCACTTTATCTTCTTTTTCCTCATATTCCAACCATAACTTTGGTCCTTCATACTCTTCTCAAGAAACAATATTATTGCATTAACATCTTGCCTTCAATTCTGCAATTTCTCTGTCAAAACACTTCTTGACTCATTCCCTTACCTTTGCCATTTTCCTTGGCACCTTTCTTTCTTACTGTTGTGGCTTCTCTTTGAACCCCTAATATGATCGTCAATAGTCACTTTATTCTCCATCTCTATGAGCTCCTCACTCACTATGAGCTACACTAAGCCTGCACTAACTGACAAGTCCTCCTTCTCGCCACTTACCTCACCAATCCCCTCTTTGGATTTGGTCTTTTGGTAAGCTCTGGTTCTCTAACTCGGGGAACCTCTTGAGCATTCTTCTTGCTCTTTCTAGGCTTACATCCTCCACTCACCTTCTCTTTGGGAACAACTGGAGTTGTTCTCCATGTCCAACTTTTAGCTGGAATACTTAGGTTCATCGCCACCAACACAATTCTTCTCTCTCTTTACACAACCTTCTACGTGTGTGTTGCTATTATTACCTACAAAAACAATTCAAATGAAACCAAAATCAAATATGGCTCATACACAGAGATCTCCAAATGATTGATGTCTTTGAGCTTCCCCTGGTTTGGACGATACACATGTTGCTTTACTTTCCATTGTCTAAACTTCAATTCTTCTTTCAATGAATTTCCCTTTTTCTTTGAATACATTTAGTATCTCTGCTTTGCAACTTCTTCATTCATTTCTTTGTCACAACTACTTTAGTTGAAACTTATTGCCACATTCATCACATATCATTAAAATTACGCAAAGTTTTACATGATCTGTCTTCTTCAAATTTTTTCCCACAATCTGCCTTTGTTGAAGTTCTCTATTCTACAATACTTCAGAATTACTCTTTGTATACAATCTCTTGTATCTTGTGCTTCCTCTATATTGGATTCATCAAAATGTCAATCATAAACATCTTGTGAATAAAATTCAATTTCTTTCAATCAATTCCACAGAGCATTAGTCCAGCTCACGATACCACTGATGGCGGCCAAAGGCTGCCAAACCCATGATCTACATATCTAATGCTCACCAACTTAAAAACCCAAACAAATCTCGGTCGAATTTTTTATAATCTCGGAATTTATCCATATACTCTCTGGTTTAAAAAAAAACCATCTTGACATTTCCTATTTCGACCTTGACTTTGGTGCAAACCTCAACCAACAAAAATTTAAGAGCGGGAGAAGCATTATCATTTCTACAAACCTATGGTTAAAAAAATATAAACCATTTTCCGAATATTCGAACCCACTATTCGAATTTTGCATGAAACGTTAGTTCAAAAATGCCAACCATATAACTATAAGACTCTCGGACCTTTATCAATTGTCATATATGCGAACAAGTCATTTATTTTAAATGAATTGGCTTATCATAATCCCATCGACATATATTTAGATCGGTCCCATGATTTAATAACTTCACCTTTTACTTAGGTTCACATTTCATTAATGCCAAAGCTCAACGTTTGCATTAAAGCCAAAACACTTATCGGTCTTACCTTCCACCATTCGCTCCATCTAACGATCGATGCATCACATCAAGCGATCTTGCGAATCCAATGGATATCACGTTCCCATGGACTTCTAAATTTAACTCACCCGATAGCATGTGAAATGGGTTGTATTTAAATACTACCATTTCCACGTGTCGAAAGACTGGACACTATCGCGTTCCCTTCTGGAAAAAACCATTTACCCTCCTTTGGCTACACGAAAAACCGGTTAACGGTTTTCTCAAAGCACTTTCACTATTTTACTTTGCTAGTTCCGTTCTTGACCATTGACTCATGGTTCCAGTATCAAAACCCTTTCAACTATGTTCCATCTCAATTCACGGTTCCAACTCCCATTGCCTTTAATCTACAAGGTTTTCGGCCATTTAGGCTTGAACCTTTCCGTTGTATTGATGTGAATCAATATATTAACGCAAATCCGATAATCGAAACTACTCCTGCTATCACGGTTTTTAACAATGATCCCATTAATCTTCGTTCCAGCATTGATTTGAACTCAATTCCATCATTCTGTTTTCATTCGACTTGAGGCTTGAATGGAACTATGGTTCCAACTAAATGTCAAACCTTCCCGGAAATCGCTTTCGATCTCGAGCCAAAGAAACCGCAGAACTCCTCGATTTCTTCGGATCTTTCGATCTTTAGGTTCAATTGTAATTATGCCCCTACATTCAAATTTTCATCATTTCATTCCAAACATTGACTCGCCCTATGTTCGATTCCTCATTCGATCCTGAAGGGATCCTGAATCAAACATATATAAACTTCTAATTCGTTGATCTCTTATCATAGATGAAATGGGACTCGACTTCTAGAACCGCGAAACACTGAGTAGTTAGAGAATAAGTAAATCTCTCATGGAAATCAAGTAATTATAACCCTTGCAATTCTAATCACTTCAACATTCATTCATTTGTTATCTTTCAATTGGGGATTTCTTCCGCATTACTTCAAAGAGTCATCCACGGATGTTCGAGGCATAACCGAAAAGAGAAACAAAATGTATTGGAATCAAATCTTCATTAGCAGAAATTATACAAACAAAATCAAACCTTGCTTACAATTGGAAATTGAATGATATGCCTACATGGCATTCATCCTCTTTTTACGTTAAGCCCATAGGCTTAAAACCTAAATTCCTCTATCATCTAATTCACTCTTGTTCCTCTTCGCCCCCTATTGCTTCGAGAGCTTACAATATATAAAATAAAAGATTTATGAACTAAATTAGTTCACTATTTCCTAGATTATCTATTAAACTCCACTCTTCACTCAACGAGAATCTTAGATTAGATTTATGTTCAATCTCTCAATCCAAAAAATCTAAATTTATGGCTTGATCTCCACTGCCGAGGAGGATCACTTGCCACATTTCTTCTTCTTTTCTTCTTTTTTCTCGAGATTTGACAACAAATAATTACACATATACATTTAATTAATTAAAATTCAACTTAAGCACTTGTCTTCTAACCCTTCGTTAGCCACAACATGTGATCAACCCATCACATTGCTAAGTTGTTCTAGATGCTCTGCATCGGCTTTCAATGGGACAAAGGGTTGCTTTAAAAGGAGGAGGATGAGGTTATAAAGTTCTTTTGGATCTATTCAATTTTCCCTCACTACTTTTCGGATATAGTGAAAAGAGGATTTCCTTTAATCTTGAGGTTAAAGGTTATAAAGTTCTTTTTATATCTACTCAATATTCCTCCAATACTCTTTAGATATCTTTCATAACCGCACACCTCACATTAATATTAAAGACAAGAGATGATGAAAGTTTCATTTTTTTGTTTTTTTTAATCCCATATACAAAAATTTGTTATCACATAAAAAGCGATCACCTAGTCATTTTCTACTAGGATGATTGAACCATGTACTATGGATTTTAGACATAAAAACTCACTTTCACCTAAGGAAATAATTTAGACAACCACTTTTCCTACATTATTTATGCTCCTAAATTATTTATGTTTACCCCTTGAAAATAACCCAAAAATTCATTTAATTAATTTCATGTTATTTTCATATTTACTCAAATCTTATGAAAATAATTAAAAATATTTTCTCTCATACATAAAAATTATTAAGTAAAATAATTGTTTATTTATTATTCCTTTATCATTTAACTTCTCTCTTGAAATAATGATTAAATTATTGTTTATTAATTAATTCTACCTCTTTTAACTCTATTGCCAAAAAAATAATTAAATAAATCATTATTTATTTATTATTCCTTAATCATCACACATTTCTCTTATGAAATAATTATTAAATAATAATTTAATAGTTATTTTAAAGGAAATAAATTTAATAATAAATAAATAATGATTTATTTAATTATTCCTATTGATGAGACAAAAATATTTTTAATTATTTTCACTAGATGGGTAAATATGAAACTAACATGAAATTAATTAAATAATTTTTTTGGGTTATTTTCAAGTGGGTAAATAAATAATTTAGAAAAAAGTGATTCTCTAAATTATTTCCCAATGTGAAAATGTGTTTTATGTGTAAAACTAATGATACATGGTTTATTTCAATCAACCTAGTAGAAAATGGCTCGGTGATCTCTTTTTAGGTGATAACAAAATCAACCAAATTACAATTGTTTTGAAGCTCAAAATAAGCTTTCCAACATCCATTTATCCTTTTCCCTATTCTATAACTCCAATTGAGCTTATGATGGATTTTTATTCCCAAATATTTGTAGTTGTCAAAGAGGAAAGGATCATTGGTGTTCTTTTTTGGATTTCACTATATTGACATTAGTTTTTCTCAGTATCAATAATCATGCCCATCTTAGAGTAGAAATCCACCAATATTGGAGCATAATTCATGATGAATAGTTTCTTACTAAGATCGTAATGGCTCTTTTCCAAAAGGAAATATGTTAAGTTTTTCAAATTGTTCTATGTTGTATCAATTACTTTAGCCAATGTTTATAATGAATCTTCATGCCTTCAACGCCTCCATGCAAACCATGTTTCATGCATATTCAAACTCGGTTCTCAAAATTTATCACCATGAGCAACCCAAGTAACAACTCTAATATGAATCTAAAAATAATAAGATGATATGCACCTCTAATCAAACACAACTATAAATATGCAATATGTTGGACAAAACAACTGTAACACACACTCACTCCACCCATACGCTCACTCAATAAATACACACAACTCTCCAAAATAATCGGAAGAATATATGTCAAAATATCATCAATAATCTCCAATAAATACCTTGGGAAAACACCATGGTTATCCCAATACCATGGAAATATGGAACACGGTATACTCTAATACGATACTATGAGTCAATGCCATGGTTATGCCAATATCATGGATCCTTGTACCATGGTAATCTCTAGGTCAATACCATGGACCCCTGTACCATGGTAATATCTAGGTCAATAACATGGTTATGCCAATTCCATGGATCTTTGTACCATGGTAATCTCCACATCAATACCATAGGTAGATGTTGTTGGGTGTGTTTTATATTCTTTCCATGACTATTCGCACACAGTGTTTGTAGCCCCCCTACATGGGGGGGAACATGACTCAGAAAATTTTTTTCGGACCCTATATTATGTGGGGAGTACCCACCTGCGGTTTTGAGCATGGGTTTTGCACATGGTTTTGGGCATGATGGTTTATGTCCATGGTATTTTTTTAAATCCTGGTCAGGGAACTACGGTTATGTTCTAATACGAGGGGTTAATGGATTGGGGTTTATGAATTCTTTGATATGTATATATGTATTGTAACATTGAAAGGAATATAATGAAAAATTAATATGGTAGTATCGATTTTGGGATCCATGGGAAATTATTTGTGTATATGAGTTTCATGTTTATGTTCTCTCCATTGTTTATTTTTTATTTTTAATAATTCGTTTCGATGTAATTTCGGCACTGTTAAAACCTTCATTTGGTATCGAGTTATTTCGGCTTCAAGGGGATGCTTTTCTCCGAGGGGTTTTTTCTTGGGCTCGTGGTAGACTCTGTTTAGTGTGAGATGCATCGGATAGATTCTTGTAGTGAAAGAAGATGACGAGTAGTGGAAAAGATAGAGATTGAGAAATTTAATATTTAGAGTTTTGAGTTGTGGAAGCTCAAGATGGAGGATGCGCTTGTGGATAAATATCAATGGATCATGGTAGATCCCTGATACTAAACCAACGAAAATGTCGGATGAAGATTGGACGGGAAGTTGGATTGAGAAAGTAAAGAGCACAATACGATTGTGTATCTCGGATTCGTTATTGTTGAATATTTACGGGAAAGCCATGGCAAAGTATTTGTGGGACAAGTTAGGGAATCGCACTCAATCTAAGTCTGCGAGTGAATAAACTATTCCTACGGAAAAAAGTTGTCTAACCCAAGGATGAAGGATGGAGACTACGGTGACATAGAATCTAAATGCCTTTAAATACTATGAGTAAGCCGATTGTTATCTGGTGATATTAAAATTTAGGGATGAAAATAAGTGCATCAATTTGTTGTTTTCTCTACCAAATTCGTGGGATAGTCTGGGTTGTTTCAATATGTAGCAATACAACTACCTTGAGTTTTGATGAAATTGTCTCATCCTTTATGTCGAAAGAAATGAGACAGAGGAAAAAATATGGAGGGCCAAAATGGAGATTCCTTTTCTTTACGAGGATAGTCCCCAGAACCATTCCTTGAGTGCGAGATCATTTAAACCTCTAGGAAAAGCCCTGTAAGGTGTCTGCGGAAATGTGGAAAGGAAGGGAACTTCAAAAAGAATTGTAGATCTAAATCTCTCGAGAAAGGAAAGGGATATGATGATGCTCCTTCTATAGATCTGAAAACCACGAGTTGAAGGTGGGGATGCGTACTTGGCTTTTCCTTCAAGTACACGTGTAGATCATGAGGCATGGTTAATTGAGTCGAGATGCATCCTTTCCTTAACTCCTATAGGGAGTGGTTTTGCGAGTATGAGAAATATGATGGTGGTGATGTATTCCTAAGGGATGAAAGGAAGGCTAGAATCATTGGATGTAGAAAAGTAAAGTTGAATTTGCAAGGTAGAAGGATTAGAACACTTCCGGTGTTCGCATATTCCCACATTGTCCAAAAATATAATTTATGTAAGTAAGATAGATGATTCGGGTGTAAAAACAATGTTCGAGAAGGATAACTAGAAGATGGTTCGGGGAGCATTGGTAATGATTAGGGGAGTTCGGATTGGAACTCTATACAAGGTAATGGGTAACATTGTTATTGATGGGTGCAAAAATTTTGTGTTTTCTGAAAGTGAGTTGAAAAACCTATGTGCTCTCTGGAGAAAATATCATGTTGTGGCATCAAAGGCTTGGAAATATTGAAGAGAAGGGCCTTCAAATACTTTATGGTAATGGTATTGTAGAATGTGTCTAATTTCTCTCTAGATTTTGATTCATGTGAACATTGTGTATATGGAAAGAAGAATCGACTTATTTTCCCCTTTGGTGCTAAGAGGGAAAAATGGATATTAGAGCTTGTGCACGGTGATGTGTTTGGACCCGTGTCGGTTCCATCCTTGGTAATTCTATGTACTATGTTTCATTATAGTTGACTTCTCAATGAATACATGGATATATTTCCTTAGTAAGAAATATTAAGTCTTTGAGTCGATTTAAAGAATTTAAGGCTCTAGTGGAAAAACAAAGCAGAGAAGAATATAAAGTGACGAGGCCGAGATAATGGTGGAGAGTTATGCAAGAATGAATTTGAACGGTTACGTAAGAAGTGTGGTATAGCATGACATAATACTAATCCATACACACCTTAAAAAAATGAAGTTGCAAAAATAATGAATAGGACATTGATGGAAAAAGGGAAAGAATCATGCTCGGTGGTATCGAGTTGGGACACGGAGTGCAGGTAGAGGCGGTGGAGACTGCATGTTACCTAGTTAACAAATCACCTTCATCATAATTGGAGGATAAGACTCCACATGAGGTATGGAATGGTAAGAAACCCTCTCTTTCACATTTGAGGTATTTGGTTGTGATGCATATGTACATGTTCCAAAGGAGAAAAGAACCAAGTTGGATAGTAAATTTGAAATGTGCATCTTTATTGGGTATAAGGATGGTTTAAAAAAGTTATAAGCTTTGAAACCCATAAACGAGGAAGGTTGTGGACAAACAGAGATCGCGGTGTTTAGAGAGTGAAAGATGTTATTAAACATGAATTCCTAGCGAAAAAGGAACACGAGAATATAGAGTTTGAGCTAAAGGAGGAGGAATCGACTCTACAAAAAAAACAAAATTCGGAAATGGAAGAGCCACAAAGCTCCATCTTTGAGAAGATTATTTTGAGAAAGAAGGAAACCCGAGAAAGGTATAGTCCATATGCTTTTTTATTCAAATTTTGATTTATCATCACTAATGATGATCCCAGAAGCTCGTTAGGGATGCGGTGGATTCATAGGATGGAAAAAATCTTGAAGGAGGCTATGGTTGATGAAATGGTACCCTTGCACAAAAATGAGGCTTGGAATTTGGTGGAGTTGCTTGAGCTCTAAGGAAACCCATTGGAAGAAAATGGGTGTTTAAGAAGAAGATGAATGCGAAGGGCAGAGGTGGAGAAATATAAATCTCGGTTGGTAGAAAAAGGTTATTCCCGGGTGTTGGGAATTGATTTTGGTGATATTTTTTCTCCTCTTCGTTGGGAAAAATGCGAGAGGGTGAATCGAGTATTTAGTGCGAACAATAAAACTTTTTTATTTTTCCTTTCTAAAAACCCATATGCTACTTTCTGTGAAAACTAGCATATATACGTGGATATCCTTTACGGAACTACGTGTATGTCCGAGAGATCTAATTATGTGTTTGAATCTTAACTCGGATCATTGCATTATTCATTCATCGGATATTTTAGAAATGAGTAAGCGAGTCTTGACGAACGTAGAATAATCATCACACATATGCAACACACATGAACACGGGATTTTTTAGGTGGAAACCCAATTCGGGAGAAAACCACGCATGTCTAGTTGTTTCGACCTTCAAAATTTATTATTAAGAAAACTTCTTACAATCATGTGCGCTGGTGCGGACTCAAACCGGCACGTAGGGCACCCACTGCCAGAAGGCTACAACCTTCTCTCGTTTACCGGCCCTTCTCTACGGAAGGGAGCTACAACCCCACGCACTAGTTTACTAGCCTCTCTGGAAGGGAGCTACTACCCACGATGTGAGTACCGGCTTCTACTGCGAGAAAGCTTCCCAGCTTTGCGTCACTAAAGGCTTCAACCCTCGGATCCACTGCCGACCACGTTTCATCAATTTTCAAAGCTGGATCAAACGACTCAACACAACCCTTTACTTGTCGATAAACAACCTTTGCTCAAAGAATCAAACAAAACGGTGAAACCCAACGTAACCGAGAATATCGAGATATAACCCGGACTTCAGAATAGATATGCGAGAAATACTTTCAACCTTCGACTACCATTAGATCGAAATAATACGCGCTTTTATTTAATCGAGACCCACGTATATACGCGCTTTCCGGAAAGACGAACCCACGTATACATCGGTACATTTTCAAGAAAACCCTAAGCTGCGCATACGTGCTTTCTTTCTCACGGACCCGCGTATACACGCGCTTTTCATGAAACGAACTTACGTATAGATCTATAAAAGATAAATTTTGCGAGTACGGACCGGATCTATATACTTACCCCGGATTTCTTCAATCTCTTCAACAAGATTGCGCCGAGTGGTCTTCACTTCCTTTCGGATCATCCTTGACATTCTACCATTTTCTAGATCTAGAGATCTTGAGCCTTCATCACTGTTCATAGGAGCATCGTAGATAAGATTTATCAATTAGGAGAACAGGGGTTCACCCATACGGATATGCTTCGAGTAAGTATTCATTAAAGCCAGACTCATGCACACACCATGCACAATGATTTTCTTCTCCTTATATAGGTTTACCCTTTTTCAATACCATGAGCCAAAACCACACCTCATCCAGAGTGGTATTCCTGGAGCGGGATCAAATAGACAACCCAACACTCAATACAATGTGTCAATACCATGGTAGTAACCCTTGGTTTTACAAATTTAGAGCGTAATTGAGCATACGCGACTTGGCACGTACTTTTCCGTGTGCATATGCTACTTCTCCTAGACAAACCCGCGTATGCCTTAAGACACACACGTTTCATCATTATTCTTGCACATGTTGATATTTATTTTTTCGCCATACGCCCTTCTTGTAGAACATCGAGATTTACATCATTAATGCATCAAGAACAACTTTATTAAGTAGGTTTCCATCATCTTCATCAAGTGGGTTTCCATCAAGGACAACACTCTGCAACATATTGCCAACAATCTCCCCCTTTGGACTTGATGGCAACCACGAAGGGTGTTTGATCACCACAACGAGATAGATACATTGATTATAATCATTACACAATAACCATGTTACTCTCCCCTTATTCAAACACCATGTCACTCTCCCCCTTTGACATCAAGGGCAAAGGGTGGATCAAAACCAACACAAGGTTTTTTCTCCTCATGTAGAAGGAAGTGCCTGCGTAGATATGATGTGCCTGAGAGTTACCATGCTCCCCACTGAGTTCATATGGAATTTCAAAACATATTTTTCAATGAAGTACATGACTCTATGACCTTCCCCTATCACCAAGGACTCATACATACATCAAAGATCCAACCAAGTGGATTTACATAAGAGACTCAAATACTCAACCAAAAAGGGTTTACATATTTTGACTCAACCACCCAACCAAGTGGGTTTACAAATATTACAAGTCCTTACATGGCTGAATATTACAATTTTACATCATAGGTCTCAACATGACCTTTTTTCATCAAATTACAAATATGACCTTTTATGACCAATATCGAAAGACCTCACAGAGAGATCATATTTAGAATCATAAGCCAACAATGCATAATACCTAGCAAGGCTATTGCTCCCCACGAACCTATACATCAGTTTACTCCTTCATCTCCCCCTTAGCTTGTGCATCACGAACACTTTTCGATGAGAAGATCATCGAAGGCATCTTTACCCAATATCGAGAGAATGAGACAGAAATATAAGAGAAAAAACTTCCCCCGGAAGATACCATACGGCATTAGAGATATCAAACGAGTGCGTAGATGTCTACTGGGAAAATGTTGACCCTAACTCAAAGAAATTAGTCAGACAAGCTCGACCATACTGCGGCTTTAGATGGATAAACTCGTGTACATCTGCTGTTGTCTTTCGAGAAACCCACGTATCCAATTTGATCTTCTAAATTTAAGCGGTTCGATTTTCTTCACGATGCAGAGACTACTCCCGACTACGTGCAGAGATATTCGGAACGCTACAGGCGGGAAGGTTTGGTAAATATATCAGCAACTTGTTCTTGAGGAGGGAACATACTCCAACTTCACCTTTTGTTCAAGCACTTTTTCACGTAAGAAGTGATACTTGATGGGAATGTGCTTGGTCTTTGAATGCAAAACAAGATTCTTTGAGATACTTATGGCACTTGTATTATCACACATAATGGAGATAGGAGGTGTACATTTGATTTGAAAGTCTTGCAAGGTTTGCATCATCCAAAGGAGTTAAGTGCAACAAGAGCGCTTATGACCACATATTCCGTCCTGCGTAGATAAGGCAATATAATTCTACTTCTTGCTGAACCAAGATACCAGCAGGCCCCATATAGAATGCACCACCACTAGTGCTTTTCCGATCATCAACATTTCCATCCCAATCGCATCCATGTAAGCATGAAGAGTAAGATCAACATTCTTTGGATACCATAGTCCAAAGTCTTGAGTTCCTTGTAGATATTTGAATATTCTTTTGACGACTTTGAAGGTGAGACTCTTTTGGATTAGCTTGGAATCGTCCAACATTCCCAAGCTTGCATGCATAATGTCGGTCTAGTCCCAGTGAGATAAAGTAGGCTTCCTATCATTGATACGTATTCGGTTGATTCACCGTAGGAGAATCATCATGAAAGCTTGAGGTTACATACGGTTATCATTGGTGTACTTACATGTTTGCATTCTTCCATCCCATACTTCTTCAAAATTTTCTTAAGATATTTTGCTTGTGATAAGAATATCCCATCTGCAGTTTGATGCACTTGCAACCCAAGAAAGAATGTTAGTTCTCCAAGTAAGGACATTTCAAATTCTTCTTTTGCATGACGAAGCAAATTTCTTACTCATAGATTCTTCATTACTCCCAAAAAATGATGTCATCAACATATACTAACCACGATCAATAGTTTATCATTTTAAACCTTTGTGTATAAGTTGCTATCAATGGAGACCCCTTTAAAAATCCTTGTTGATGAAGATATTTGTCAAGGCGATAATACCATGCCCTTGGAGCTTGTTTGAGACCATATAGAGCCTTTTTAAGTCTACAAACAAGATTTTCATCATTTCCCAAAAATGAATCTTTCGGTTGTTCTATATAAACTTCTTCTTCTAGATCACCATTGAGAAAGCCCATTTAACATCCATTTGATAAAACTTTGATTTGTTGAAAACTTGAAAAAGCAAGAAACATTCTTATGGCTTCAAGTCTAGCTACGGGAGCACAAGTTTCTTCAAAAGTCTATACCTTCTTGTTGAGTATACCCCTTGCAAACCCGAGTCTAGTTTTTTTTCTTATAACATCCCCATTCTCATTTAACTTGTTCTTGAATATCCATTTAGTTCACAATGACATTTTTATCATGTGGTCTTGGCACCAATTCCCAAGTGTGATTCTTTTCAATTTGATCGAAGCTCTTCATTCATAGCTTGAATCCAACATCTCATCTTTTGACGAAGCTTGATTGAAACACTATGTGGTTCAATTGTGGATAGAAATGCAGATAGCTAGAAGATCCCACAAGAGTCCTCCTTGTTTGTACACTGATTCCTTGTCTCCCAAAATTTGAGATTCCAGGGATGATTCTTTTGAACATATACTGGATGGAGCTTTTTTAGATAAATCATCTTGGGGTTCTTCATTGGATCCCTTTGTCTATATCATTTCCATTTGATGTAGAAGGACAAAATCACCATCATCTTCTTCTGTTGCTTGTTTTTCTTCTTTAGGAGCTGCAGGGAGACTCATCAATACTGCTTATCAATACATTCAATAATATTTTGAAGCCTTTTATTGTAACATTTGTATGCTCTGCTTGTAGATGAGTAACCAAGAAGTATCCCTTCATGCGATCTAGGTTCAAACTTGCCAAGCTTTGTCATCATTATTTTTGATAAAGAATTTACTTCAAAAATTCTAAAATGCTTCACGGAGGGAGAATTACCATACCAGAGTTCATATGGAGTTTTGTCACTATTTACCCAGAACATGTGCCTTGTTGAGAATGTTCTCTTTGTATGTCTCTGCTTCTCCCAGACATGTCGGGAGTTCCCGAGAATCATAAATCATAGCTCTAGCCATTTGTTGAATTGTTCTATCCATTCTTTACGCTACTGCCATTTTGTTGTGGAGTGCATGTTACTAAGAAGCTGTCTTTTTATGCCATGTTGTTCACAAAATTCAAAGAATTCATTTGATGTATATTCTCCTCCTCGATCGGATCTAAGACACTTGATTTTTAGATCTAATTCATTTTCTACCAATGCTTTGAAGATATGCAAAAATTTTCAAATGCTTCATCTTTGTGTTTAATCAACCCGATCCAACACATTCTAGAGTAATCATCGATAAATAATATATAGTATTCTTCCCCACGTGGTGACTTTTTTCCTCATAGGTCCACATACTGTAGGTATGAATGAGTTCAAGAGGCTTACTTGATGATCCTTCTTTGGCATTAAATTGTACTGCGGTACGCTTACCGAATTAGCAAGATTTGCATATGATACTCTCTTGGTAGATAATATTGGGAAGATCACGAATAGATTGAACTCTGCTTGCTTTGTTGATTTGAGAAAGGCTCGGATACTGACCTTGATGCCATAGCCAATTTTGCGAAGACTTGCTCAAGTAACATTGATCTTTGCGGTTCTTCGATACATACTGGGTTGCTTGGAGTTATTTTCCCTTTTATAATAGTTTTACTGCTATCAAGATCGCGAACCACACATTCTTTTGAACTAAAGACAACTTTTGTTCCTTGATCACACATTTGACTTACACTTAACGGAGTTATGCCTTAATCCATCCACATACATGACATCATTAGCCTTCACTTTTCTTTTAGAAACACTGAGACCCTTTTCCTTTAATTACGATGGGAGGTATCATTTCCCAAATGTAACTTTCTTTTTCCTTTTCTAGAGCATTATACTGCAGAGGTTTTCTTTTGTCACTGTCATGTGTCTTGAGCACCCACTATCAGTATATCATTGATTTTCTATCTATACTACTAAATAACGCTATTCCACAATTTTCAACCTGTAATTCCTTCTTTTTCCATACTTTGGAACTTGAAGGAGAATGTTGTTTTAAGTTTGGACTTTGCTCCTGCATTCGGATTATTCATGGCCAAATTTATTGCATAATAAGCACATTCAACTTCATTTTGAAGAGGAGAAAAGTTGTTATAGTGTTCTTATTTGGTTTTAATATTCATCATTTTCTTTCTTGCTTCTCTTGTCATGATGGTTTTATATGCAACACATTGAACAACTTTATGACCAAAATTGTGACATGAGAAACATTGTCCATTGAAGTAGAAATTTTTTGCGATCATGAAATCTTCTATTTGAATTTACCGATTGATTGTTGCTTCTTTGAGAGATATCCCTTGTATTGTGATGATCATGCTTTACTGTAAAGATTCTTTATTCCCTTCTTTGAGTAGATTTGAATGAAGTAAACTAGTTGTAAGCGCTTTTAGATAATTTGGTGCAGGCTTAGAGAAAGATTCTAGGTATATCCAGGGACTGTCTTAATAAGAGGAGAACGTTGAACTTTGACAATCTCATCTAAGGTTTCGGATCCTTTAGCAAATCTAAGATTCGAGTCTTTTACTTTTTCAAGTTCTTTACTTAGACTTACTACTTCACATTCTAATTTTTCATTATGTTTCTTTGCTTCTTCATTACTTGCCTTTTCGAGTCTCTATGATTATTTTACTTTCTTCCAGCATATTTTGAGTTGATTGTTTTGATCAAGAAAATCATTGTCATCTAGAGCATCCACAAAAGCATCCTTATCATCTCTAGAATTATTTTCAAATGCCATGAGAAGTCTAAGATCTTGTTCACATTCTTCCTCACTCTCAGACTAACCCATCATTGTCTTCATTTGTATAGTAGCTTTTCTTAGAGCTAGATCGATTCTTATTCCTTCTTGATACTTCTTTCTCTTTAGCGAGATGTTTATTTATAAGGACATTTTTGCAGCATAATGACCAAATCTTCCACAATTGAAACATTTGAAAGGAATCTTACCTTTGAATCTTAGGTTCCTAGTTGGAGTCTTCTCACAAAGTTTGCCTCATCTTCTTACGAGATATATCCTGATCCTTCGATTTTTTGAACATATTTCCCTTTTGTAGAAGCTTTAAAAACAACTTCTTTGACTTCGGATGGTCCTCCTCTCCTCATTTCATAAGCGAGTCAATATGCCATGAAGTTTCACCATGGAAAGATTTTGAATATCCTGTTTTTCTTGAAAGGGCAAAAACTTTTTGATTTAAATTTTGCCATTAGTGATCGTAAAATTTTCTCAACCAAACTAGTGTCGGATATTGTTTCACACTAGATTTCTCATACGATTTACAACATCATCAATACGTAAAAAAGAAATGCAATACTCTCATCACCATGCATCTTTAAATTTTCATATTCAATTAAAGAGTTTGGAGTTTTTCACTTTTTACCTTTGCATCAGCCTCCATAACTTAGAATGATTTTGTCCCATATTTCCTTTACTTGTATTCATACTGCATGATTTTGAAAAAATTCGATTCAGTTAGACTTTCCTGTTATAGAATTGAGCTGCTTTTGCGTTTGATTCATAATTCTTCCTTTCTGATTGGATCTGTTGGTGTAGCAGTTGGATATTGATATCCTTGTTCAATGATAGCCCGGACATCAACTCCCATAGGCGAGAGATAGGATCTCATCCTTACTTTCCCGAGAAGATTAAATTGCTTACGTTGAAGAGCGGGGAGCTTGATAGATGTTGTTCCCTCATGATTGCTCATCTTGCTTGATCTTCCTTCTAGCGGTTAAGCTTTTTTCAAAAAGAACTCGGCTACGATACGCAATTGTTGGGAAAAAATATTGAGAGGGGGTGAATGGAGTGTTAGTGCGAGACAATCAAACTTTTTCTTTTTCCTTTCTAAAAACCCATACACTACTTTATTGAAGAAACTAGCGTATATACGTGGATATCCTTTCTGAGAACTCGCGTATGTCCGAAGAGATCTCAATTATGTGTTTGAATCTTAACTCGGATTATTGCATTATTCATTCATCGGATATTTCAAAAACGATAGCGAGGTGCGACGAGACAGAATAATCATCACACATATGCAACACACATGAACACACGAGATTTTAGGTGGAGACCCAATTCGGGAGAAAACCATCAGCTAGTTGTTTCTGACCTTCAAAAATTTATTATTAAGAAAACTTCTTACAATCATGTGCGGTGCAGAATCAAACCGGCACGCAAGCACCCACTGCCAGAGGCTACTAACCTTCTCTCGTTTACCGAGCCTCTCCACGGAAGGAGCTACAACGCACTAGTTTACCGACCTCTCTGGAAGGGGAGCTACTACCCCACGATATGAGTACTAGCTTCCCTTTGGCGAGAGCTTCACTTTCATACGCGAAGGCTTCAACCCTCGGATCCACGCTGCAGACCACGTTTCATCGATTTTCCAAAGCTTGGATCAAAGCCGGCTCCAACACAACCCTTTAATTTTCAATAAACGAAGCCTTTGCTCAAAGCATCAAACGAACGGTGAAACCCAACGCAACGAGAATATCGGATATAACCCGGACTCGAATAGATATGCGAAACACTTTCAACCTTCAACTACCATTAGATCGAAATAATACGTGCTTTTATTTAATCGAGACCTGCGTTTATATACGCGCTTTCCGAAAAGATGAACCCGCGTATACTTCGGTACATTTTCAAAGAAAACCCGTAAGCGCACATACGCGCTTTTTCTTTCCACGGACCCGCGTATCACGCGCTTTCTCATGAAATGAACTTGCGTATAGATCTATAAAGATAAATTTTGTAGTACGAGACTAGATCTATATACTTACCCAGATTTCTTCAATCTCTTCAACTGGGGATTGCGCTGGTCTTCTTCACTTCCTTTCGGATCATCCTTGACATCCCACATTTCTAGATCTAGAGATCTTGAGCCTTCATCATGTTCATAGGAGCATCATGATAATATCTATCAATTAGGAACGGGAGTTCATGCGTACGGAGATATACTTCGGAGTGAAGTATTCATTAAAGCACGGACTCATGCACACACCATGCACAATGATTTTATTCTCCTTATATAGGTTTACTTTTTCAATACCATGAGCGAAACCACACCTCATCCGATGGTATTCTGGACGGGATCAAATGAGACAACCCGGTGCTCAATACAATGGGTCGATACCATGGTAGTAACCCTTGGTTTTACAAATTTAGAGCGCAATTGAGCATATGCGACTTGGCACGTACTTTTCCGTGTGCATACGCTACTTCTCCTAGACAAACCCGTGTATGCCTTAAGACACACACTTTTCATCATTATTCTTGCACATGTCGATATTTATTTTTACGGTATACGCCTTCTTGTAGAACATCAAATTTTATCATTAATGCATCGAGAAACTTTATTAAGTAGGTTTCCATCATCTTCATCAAGTGGGTTGCCATCGAGGACAACACTACCGCATCATATTGCCAGCAATCTCCCCCTTTGGACTTGATGGTAACCACGAAGGTGTTTGATCACCACAACGGATAGATACATTGATTATAATCATTACACGAATAACCATGTTACTCTCAACGAGCTCATGATAGCTCGTTGGAAAAGTACTACCATCTAATTTCTAACCCAAGTGGAATTTTTGGATTTGGATGTCATTTTTCCCCTCCAAAACTTCAATCTCCCAAGATTGGTTCTATATGTGCAAAAAGTGGCGAGAAAGGCCATTTTCAAGGTGTTTTTGACCCTTTTAGGCCACCCCGAACTTGATGAAATCCTTAGGCCATTCTCGAGAATGCATAAATTTTCATAAAAAAATCCAAAAATTTAAATTTTTCCTCCGGAAGATCTCTCAAACGTAAGCGCGCAAGGTGGCGCTACGCGTTGAAGCAGAGAAAACTGTTTTGTGACCAAAAATTCAAAAATGACAAAATTTTCCAAATTCCTTGAAATTTGGAGTGAAGGTCCCCATCAAGTATCTTTCGCTCAGCCAAAGAAGCTTCGGCCAATATTCAGAGCCGATCATGTCTTTTGTGATGTTTGGGTGCCCTCTAGCGCATGCGATTCGGTGGTGGAATCAACGTGGCTTTTGTTCATAGGATGTGTCGGTGCCCATCATGGTGTTGCGAGGTATATGTCAAGTGTATGTTTGGTTTGTTAACAAATTGATGTCTTGTTTCAATTTCCAAAATATAGCCAAGTAGGAAGGAATGTTTGTATAGGAAGGTTATGGTAAATAGGGACGGTGAGTATAGTGGGTTGTGGGAAAAATATGTTTCAACCAAGTGAAGTTTATAATGTGAAGACATTCACTTGATTATGTTTGGGGAATGTGGGTTTTGGGGACTTTGGGAATTAGGAACTCTTTGAAAATGATATGGGAGAGGAATAATGATAGGGAATGATAGGGTTTAGGGATAGGGATAAAAGGATTTAGGAAATAAATGATATGAGTGGTTTTATAAGGGAATAGGGAAGGGATATTAATGATTTTGTGATAGTGAGGAGGAAAAAGGACCACGGATGGGAAATGAGCCTTGAACTAATTGGCACAAAAAAATCACACTTTAAATTTCAAATACAAACCCTAAGGAGCGTTTCAATGAAATGATAGGGTTTATAATTCCCCCAACCAACTCTTATAACCAATCTTGAACCCGCACCAAACACGAACTAATTGCAATTCAAAGTCATCACAAACCTACTTGGAACAAAGGGAGGCGAAATTGATTTGAAATTGCATGGAGAAATGATGAAAATTCAACTTGTCGTCACACGTAGCCGCCGCGTGGTAATTTTACACCGCTGCGGAAAATGGCAGTGCGTCGCGCCACTTAGCCAATGTGGCGTGCACCAAAATTTACACAGCTTTGCCTTCAATTTGATTGCGTTGTCCTCACGTTTCCACTTTGGCTCTTTGATGTATTTAGTATGCAAATGAACTCTTGGAACATAAAAATGATATATATGCCAAGATTTAACTCTTGATTTCAAAAACCCATTTGTCATGTTGCGAACTTTGACACTTCTCTGAAACTCGTTTGCTTATTTGTTTCTCTTGGAGCTGAATGGTTTGATTTTTGCTTTTCTTGCGGGGATGAATGACCTGGAACTTTGCAAAGGTGACCGAGTGTGCACGAAAGCATTATTACATTTGAAGAACTTAAAAATTACATGCATTAATTACAAGAAAACGAGATTGACCATTTTTCTTCAAAGCGAGGGTTTTGAAGAAAAATCCTTATCAAGTGTTATGATGATGAAATTTTGAAATGGGAACTTATTAGAAACATCCTCATGTGCCTACTGGTATTATTTGACATTTTTGAAGACGAAACCCTAGACCTAATGATAAAATAACTCTTTGCTAACCAAAAAGACCATCCATGACTATGAATGGTACGAAATTGACTTTGATGAATTTTGATGAACTTTAATGATCGGACACAAACACTGAGATACTTGACATGAGGGAAAATGAGAGACAAGACCCTTCCATCATATAATCGATGCTTCCCTAACGAATGCAAGCGGGCGAGGACTAGATGAGACACCTAAAAATGAAATGAAACAAAGAGATTTTTTGATCTCGACGGAGGGATGAACAAAGCGAGCTCTAACGGCAACTATGGTGATTGAATCGAAAGGTTAAAACCTTTGGTTAAGGTGCGTTTTATGTTATTCACGCATTTGCACTCTGATATAACTCTTCCCAAGCCTACTGTTTAAAAGCCTTTTAAGCCACTGATTCTCATTTTTTCACCCAAAACATTTGTAGTTACCGAATTAAACCTCAAGAGGCGATTGAGAAGTTGTGCATTGCTCCGGACAAACGCTGCAAGGCTTGGGTTTTCAGCACCTGGGAAATCCTTTTCGACGAATACCTACACAAAGGTATTTCTCTCAAAATTGAAACCTATAAATCGAAGTTTAAAAGTCGTCTTTACAGAGAATCAACCCATTTTATTGAATAATTCAACTGAAACAAACTTCCTAAAAATACCAAAAAAAGAGGCCAAACCATGACAAAATTTTTCCTAGGAAACCCCTGTTTTCTATTGCAAGCCTTTTAAAGCCAAATTCCTCAAATTTCACAGTCTAAAGATCAAATTTAAGGATTTAAACAACTAAAACCTACGGATTACCTTGAAAACCCATTTTTTCAATCAAGCCGACTCGAGGAAAACCCTTGTTTCTATTTTATACTTGATTTTACATCATGAAATTAACCTAGTTGAGAAAAATGTCGAAAGAAGCCATCCTTAACCTAAATTTCTCGGTTTCCTCCTTGTTAAAAAGCTATTGCAAACGAGTCTAATCTTGTAGTAGTTACCCAAAATGCCTGAGAAACGAGCACAAAGCGGACTTTGAAGGATCCAAACGCCGAAATATGAGGGGATCCAAATCCCCTAAGCCTACCAGTCATCATCATGCTAAATGCTGCTCTAACATTAACCCCCTTTCAACCACACAGTAGTTCTTTGCTAAAAGAATTCCTTTGATTGATCTTGATTATAAAATTGTAGACCATCGTTATTGAGTTTAATTTGCTAGATATACACAAGCTTTGGTGTTATAGAAAAATATCTAGACAAAGATGATATTCCAATTTGGGAAACTCATTTACCGCAAGTATATAGTCCCATTTACTCATCACAGTCGAGAACTCATCGAGAATTTGTCAAAAAATACTATGAGCCAAATCAAAGGGCTGTAGTAAATGTTGAAAAATAAATAATTTTTACCATTACAGCCCAGTCAATTAATCAAATGCTTCAATTACAACTTGATCCCGCGAAGTTCCCTTGTCTATAGGGGCCTTAATTCAGTTATACCTTGGCCTAGATTTCCCTAAAAGGTTTATGATATTTTAGAATTTTATGCCTTCTCATGTTGATATTCCAGAGATCGATCTTCCATACTCCACAACTAAGTTTCCTGAAGGGTCTAGACATATTATCTCTATGCTATATTTTATCCTTGGATATTTTACAGCTGAGTATACTGATGAATCTATTCTTGGTTTCTTGTCCACCATGTCTCCTGGTCAACCTCCATCAGTCATCTTTGACTATGTTGGTTTCATAGCAGATACCATCCATTACTAGTTGACTAAATTACCCATAGAAGGAGTATTTAGATATTCATCTTATCTTTTCCATTTTTTTTAATTCTCTCAAGCAGAAAAATTTCCATTTTCTTTGCAAAATATGGATGTAAAGGAAAGCCTTTATCAATTATTTTTTGGACTTCATTACTGAGAAAAGAATCCAGTGATTTCACTTATTCAGAGTTTTCAGAACTATTTTTGCATCTGGCAATGAGCAAATTAAGAAAATTAGAATAGCCTAGAATTAGTGAAGAAATGAAAAGAGTATTGCGACTTTCGAGAGAAAAACAAAGTTGAAGATTAGTACTTTGTATAAAAAACATATAGAACTAAGAATTTTTTGGATCAAACTTGTTACCTTAACAATTTCCTAAACATGTATGTATGAGAATTTTTGCACTTAAATATCTTAGGCAAATTCTCAATTTAGATTCAATTAACTTTATGGCAGACCAGAAGAAGACCCGAGTTTAAGTTAAAGAATCAAGTTGGGCCATTCATAATAAACTATAGAGATGCGAAGAAACAACGAAGAGATTATCGAGTTCATATTTGATGAGAGTTTCCATGGAATTATGATCCACAAGGGATCTTAAGCAAAATAAAGGTCAAATGTAAACTAACACCCTTTATCCATGAGTCAAAAGTTGAACTAGAAAAGTTTTTCAATCAAATTGAATGGAGTAAAACACCTTGATAGAGACGATGAGCCAAACGGAACAACACCAACTTTGGAAGTTGTCAAACAGCCGACAACATCAAAAAGAGTCGGAGAAGAAGGAGGTTACACAATAGAGACAACAGCGAGACCAAATTAAAAGTAATTTATAGCAAAAGGTCTAAGCTCGATCGATTGATAAAAAAGAAAATAAAAATTGATATTGATGAGACAAATGCTCCGTTGACCAATGATGATATAGCAACAACCATAATCAATGAGACACTTATGGAAATTCAAAAGGAAAGACTAGTAAACTAGAATGACACACGAGATGATTGAGAAGCAACACGACATGGAAGCCTCTTCCTCACGATTAGCGCGAGGAAAGGACTTGGACATCGAAAGAGGTATAAGCTAATTAAGCGAAGAATGAGGAGATAAAGACGAGAAATATATTCTTAATTCTGAAGCAGAAGCTTGGAAATCGGGAATAGGTTATTATCGACATTTGACTATTCCACCAACAAAATGATGATGTCATTTTCTGACCTACTACATCAACATCCAAAAAACTATCGGACTATAAAGGTGGACCTTGAGGTAGACACGAGAGAATATTCATGAGAGCTGGACCAAATTGAGTTCCATAGACGGATATACGAAATTTTGTATTCTACGGTGGCAACCAAAGTAATGAGTGTGAATAAAATTCAAAATACCATACTTAATATGCAAGATCTATTGTGAAACTAGCTCCAAAAATAGAAGAAAAAGAGATATCAACACCTTAGAAATAAGCCACTTTGAGGGGGCAACCTCCAATGCATTACATGAATGAAAAATTCTTGGATGATACAAATTACAAAACCTCCTTTCTATATCCAGGAGTCCATGGGGCCCATGATGTAATCCTGGCATACTAACAATAATAATTTAAGGAGCACAATAATAACAATATGGGGGTTACGGGGGTACAATAATAACAATAAAGGGGGTTTACACTAACAACAATAAGGGACTATACTAGTAATATAGGGACCTAACATGCCCCTCTCCTTTAAAAAAGTGTTGTCTTCAACGCTTGAGTAGCTCTAGGTACTTCTATTTAAAATTCTCATCCTCCAATGTAGAATCTTAGAGTGTGTAAGTTCTTCCACTTGATGAGATACTTTGAAATTGATCGGTCTGCAGCTATCGAGTTCTTATTTCCATGATCGCTTCAGGTTCCAATATGATTTTTCTTTCCTCATCAAGTTCTAGCAATATTGTTTGAACTAGAAGATTTTCACCTATAACCTTCTTTAAGCATGAAACATGGAAAATTGGATGCGCTCGTGAAGAAGAAGGAAGCTCTAATTTGTATGCCATAATACCAATATTTTGCAACACCTTGTAAGGACCACGGTACTTTGGAAATAATTTATTATCCTTCTTATCTTGCTTGAGGAAATTTGTTTGTATGGTTGTAGCGATAAAAATACCCGATCTCCTACATCAAAACTTCTTTCATCTGCAATGTTGATGCGTGTTGTTTCATTTGATTTTGTGCCAAATTCGGGTTATCCTTTAAGAGTTGGAGAACTTCTTGTTGATGCTTGATGTGATCTTCCACTTCTTGAACCTTCAAATTTTCTCTTAAATATGATGTGAAGAATGGTGGATGATATCCATAAAGTGCCATAAATGGGGTCATTTTCTGTCGATATGGAAGGAAGTGTTATACCACCATTCGATAGAGGTAACCACTTGACCCATTGTGTTTGTTTATCAAATACAAAACAACGAATATCCTTCCAAAAATTTGTTGCTATCTCGGTTTGAGCCATCGGATTGAGGATGATAAGATGAGCTATGAGCTAATTGAGTACCCAAACAAGAAATTAACTCCATCCAAAAGTACTTCGATTTAAAAATGGGATCTCTGTCGCTCACTGATAACCCTTGGGTTTCCATGTAGCTTTTGAATTATGTCCATAAATGTATTAGCAAGCTGTACTTGATTTAAATGGATGAGATAATGCACATAAAGTGGTGCACACTCAGTAAGTCTATCAACTACCACCATGATGACACTTTTCCTTTGGGAATTAGGTAAACGCGTGATAAAATCCATTGAAATCTCCTCCCAATGTTGAATTGGAATTGATAAAGGTTGTAGAAGACCGGGGTCTTAATTGTCTCAACTTTATTTTGTTGGCAAACCAAACATTCGCCACAAAATTTTGAATATCTGATTTAAGGCCATCCCAAAAATATTATTTCTTCATCTCGTGGTAAGTTTTTAAAAATCACGAGTGTCCTCTAAGGAGAACTATGCAATTCCAAAAGAATATTTTGTTTTAGTTGGGAATTCTTACAAAGATATAAGCGATCTTTGTACCATAATGAATCATTTTTTCCAACTAAATGTATCGGATGTACTAGGATCTTCTTTGCAACTTTTGAATGAGTGTCCACACTTTTTTCATCCTTACTTCCATTCATCTCTTGCTTCGGTTATCCAATACTGTTGGATAATAGAAATGGCCATAAGCAATGCTTCCACCTCTTCATTCTTTCTTGAGAGTGCATTTGCAACAACATTTAGCTTCCCTTTTTTTGTATATTATTTCAAATTCATAACCCAAAATTTTTGTGACCCTTTTTTGTCGCTCTTGAAGTTCCAAAAGTGTTTAAGACTATCATGATCGGGTTTTTCCTTGAAGATCCCATTAGAGTAAGTTCGCCATTTCTTTAGTGCATGCAGTATTGCTAACACTTCCTTCTCATAAATAGGTTTCTATAAATACTTTCCTTTTATTTCGGACAACTTTAAAAAAGAAACAGGTCTTCCTTCTTGCATTAAAACAACACCAATTCCATTTCGTGAGGCATCACATTCCACGATAAAGGTTTTTGTGAAGTTTGGCATAGCTAAGACCGGTGCTAGGCACATTTCCTCTTTAAGATGTTCAAAGGCCTTAGTTGCTTGAGAGTCCATAGAAAATGCATCTTCCTTTCAATAATGTTGTTAGAGGTGCTACTATTCTCCCGTGAAATTCTTATTAAACTTGCGATAATACCATGTTAACTTGAGAAATCCTCACAGCTGCTTTATGGTTGTGGGAGAATTTCCATTCCTTAATGGCTTTAATTTTGTTAGGGTCTACCTTAACACCCTCGTGAGATACAATATGACCCAGATATTCCATCTCTTTTACTCTAAAGAAACATTTGGATGTTTTTTCATATAATTGTTTCTCTGCCAATAGTTTGAGCACCCTGTCAACATGTTGAACATGATCCTTCCAAGACCTGTTATAGATTAGTATATCATCAAAAACTACTAGCACAAATTTTCTAAGGAAGGGTTTGAAAATGGAATTCATCAACCCTTGAAATGTATAAGGTGCATTGGTAAGGCCAAAGGCATGAACAAAAATTCATAATTATCCTCATGAGTTCAAAATGTTGTTTTTGGAATATCTTTCGATCTTCATTATAATTTGATGATATCTCGAATGAAGATCTAAATTGGTAAAATAAATTACTCCATGTAATTCATCCAATAATTCATCAATCATAGGAATGAGAAATTTATCTTTAATGGTGAGCTTATTGGGCTCCTATAATTCGGACACATGCGCCATGATCCATCCTTCTTGTGTACTAATACTACAGGGGAGCGAGAGAAAGAAATTTGAATAGGTTGAATTATACCTACCTCTAACATTTACGTAATCATACGTTCAATTTAGCTCTTTTGGACCTGAAGGATATCTATAAGGCCGATATTTTGAGGAACAATTCACGGAATCAAATGAATATGATGATCATGATCACGAATAGGTGGGAGTCCTTTGGGAGTTTCAAACACCTTGGAATGATTGTCCAAGACTTTTGGATATCTACAGAAATAGATGATTTTGATGTTGGAACTTCTAGTGAGGATAGTTTTGCAATTACGCCTCGTTGTTCTTTCTTTAGAAGACTTGTCATGACATTAGAGCTTATTATCTTTCCCGAAACTTCTGCAATACCTTGTAATTTGAATTTCTTTCCTTACGAAAAAATTTCAAGAAAAGTTCTTGAAAATTAAAAGCTATCTGTCCCCAAGATTGTAACCATTGTACACCTAGTACAACATCAACACCTCCCATAGGAATGGAAAGCATTGGAATATTCAATACATATTCCCCCATGGTTTGCTTGATATTATGGAATTTTCTCGAGAGGAATTTATAGTTCCTCAATTTGCAACCATCACTTGAAATTAAATTGTTGGGTATAGGAAACCATTCAATTCCTTGGCTACCTTACAATGAATAAAATTATGAGTTCTAGTTGAATCAATCAACACTATTAACTTTTTCTTCTTGATATGTCCTTCTATCTTGAGAGTTTGAGGAGTTGTAATTCCCGCCAATGCAATACACAATATAGAATCGAGACTCATTTCTTCCTCTTCTAGAGGTCTGGTTCATGGTGTATATTCTCTTCTTGTTAATTTTCTTCTTCCTCTTCACAATATATGTAAAATAATTTCTTCTCAACACACTTATGACCTTTATTGTATTTTCTATCATAACTATATGTAAAACCCCTTTTTCTCTTTTTTTCTTCCAATTATTGTGGTGTCAACCTTGTAGGTTGTGGAAATATAGGAGTAGTAACAATTCCATCTTTATAGAAGTGAGTGGTAGGCTTCTTTGTCACTATAATTTTACATTCAATGTTTCTTGCAACTTTGAATGCAGCTTCTCCAATGAATCGAGGTTCCAAACATGAACTTTCATGTTTGATGTTATCCCTTAAAAGTACCTATGAAGAGATCGATCCTGTGTTCTCTTTGAAAGATCGAGTTTACCCTTATATTCAATTTTGGAAGTCCTCAATGTGCTCTCAGAATGAACACTTTTGTTTTGAGATTTATCGGTTGGCTAAAGAAAGTGCTGCTCTTTGTATCCTCATAATGTGCTATCATTTCCTCCAGTAAAAATTGACCAAGTGACAATTTTTTATAGGAGCATAGCCATCGATACCATTAAAATGTATTTTTTTCTAAATGTAAAAGTTGAAATGCATACCTTTTGTGTGTTTGCACATTATTGAGATTAAAATATTGCTTCATCTATAGTATCCATGTTACAAGATCCTTTCCATCAAACTTCCTCATATCCATTTTTTGGAATATGGTGGTTCTTGCCTCCAACATTAGAGTTTATGAAATCACAATTAACATTTATTTTTGTTCTCATCATGAGTTTCCTCTACTATCTTTTCACCATTAGGAAACATTTCTTGAATCAACTTTGCCAAACCTTTCGATGTCTACTTTTAGATCCTTCTTCATGTTTTCCATGTTGTCTTTCATTTTTTTCATCGATCTTAGCTTCCATGTCATCCATCTTAGCTTCCATGACCACTTCCATGCCATCCATTTTAGCTTCCAAACCATTCATCTTGGCTTCCATGCACATTTATTTCCAATCCATCCATCTTAGTTTCCATGCCTTTCTTCTAAAACTTCCATTTCATGTTTTTTTGTTCTTTGGGAGAGTGAAATTTGTTGCACTTGCTCTTGTAATTTTGATATGTCATATTGCCATTCTTCGTCTTAATGAGTCATAGTAGAGCCTTCTAAAGGCTTAATGGGTGTTGAATTATTTTTGAGGACATTTTAGAATCCAATGCTGATATCTATTCTACAATATTCCTTTGGAATCAATTCAACTTGATTCTTCAAAAGCAAGACTTATACAATTCGGAAAAAAAATACACACCTTTTACTTGATTTTGAGGAGCTCGATATTGAAATTGAATTATCTCTATATATTGCAAATCTTCAGTATATGAAATTCAGCCCTATAGTAACCCTCTAAAGCATCTTTCAAATTCCACAGG
The DNA here is from genome assembly GCA_034641835.2 of Pinus albicaulis. Lineage (NCBI taxonomy): Eukaryota > Viridiplantae > Streptophyta > Pinopsida > Pinales > Pinaceae > Pinus > Pinus albicaulis. The sequence continues at coordinate 59,554 of JAXQQM020073478.1, forward strand.
TCTGATCTTATTTGGATTCTTTCGAAAGACAAAGTTATGTCCAATCTCCCACAATGACCCAATTTTGGACTAGTTCGGTAGAGTGAACTTGATGCGACTTTCCACGCATCATTGTTTCCTCCTTTGGCTCTAAAATTGATAGAAAGAAAACTAAAGTCCATGTAATTGTGGCCACTTTTTACTGACTTTTCAATTCGATGCTCGGGAGAGAGAGCTATGAAGATTTTTCCCACGATCATCTCTTTGAGATGAAATTCGAGAAAAGCCTCAAAAAAATCCCTACCTTCCATAAATCATATCTCGAAAATATTGTGAACCAATATTTGAAATTTTGTGATGTTATTCCCCAGGGATTTCAAATTCACACTCTAAAATTTTTTAAAGCTTACGAACCTTTGAAGAAACAAAGTTATTACGAAAATACCACGATAACATGTTTAGCTTAAATTCAAGAGCTCTGTAAAATGACCTCTTGCACGAGATCATACTCGCGGAAATATTGTGGACCAAGCTCTAAACTTTTGTGATGATGTTCTCGGGATTGTTTGTTAGAACTATAAAAATTTCAGATTTACGAACCTTCGTAGAAAAAACGTTATAGCGAAAATGCCACGATGAGTTGTTTGGAACGACAAAACCCTAGAATCTCAAAGCTGCGATACCAAATGTTGTGAAACCGGCTCAAAAAATAGAAGAAAAAGAGATATCAATGCCTTAGAAATAAAGCCACTTCGAGGGGCAACTCCAATACATTACATGAATGAACAATTCTTGGATGATACAAATTAAAAAAACCTCCTTTCTATATATAGGAGTCCATGGGACCACAATGTAATCCTAGTGGGGCCATGAAATGTAATCCTAACAAACGACCTAACAATAATAATATAAGGGAACAATAATAACAATATGGGGGTTACAGGGGTACAATAATAACACTAAGGGGGTTACACTAACAACAATAAGGGACTATACCAGTAATATAGGGACATGACAAGATCAGATGAAGATGGATAAAGCATCACTTTATGCCAAGGACCTAAGGATCAAAGAATTAGAGAAACTAGTTTTACAGGTAGGATATGATCCCTCATATATACAAGCAACATAACTATTGGTCAAGAAAAATAATGAAGACATAGTAGCTTTGAGGAAACAACTCAAGCTTCCTCAAAGTGAGCATCACAAACCAAGGAAATCCTCAGGGATCAAAGTGAAAAATAAGAAATGATAGAGCTCATACTTAAATTGACAACACAAATCAAGGAGATGGAAACACAAATGGACCGGCTTGTCCAGAGAAAGAGACTATAAAAGAGCCATAAATTCCTACAATTCCTACGGTCATCCCGGTGATTACTACGGCGGTGCCCTCTACTTTAGGAGAGAGTGGCATACAAACGCAGACACTTTCGGAAAGCTGTCGATTCGATGACTTCGTACCATTTACGGCTACATACTCTTCTACTACAAATGTCGACAAATAGATGAAGCTAACTAGATTGTCAAAGACATGGAAGAGATGTCTTTAAAGACAAATGAAATAAACCGACTAAATAAGATGATTGAAAATCTTGAGAGGGAAAATAAGACAAAGCCCTAGATCAATGCCAAAACTCATGAGAAAAAAGCAATCGGATTGGGAGAGTAGCTCAAGAATTTACAAAAATAATTTTCTGACAGAAGATCTCATACATCAAAAATCATCTACTGGACTAAAATAGTGAAGCCATTCATAATCAATGGCCTTCAATTCGGGTTATATATGAGCAGAAATAATTTCTATTAGCAACCCAAATAGAGACACAAAAGACAAAAGATGAGCTCTAGCATTAAGCCTACACGAGGCTTTAAGACTCATTACATTTCTAAATAGCAAGAACGAGGAGGAACTTGAATAATTGCAAATATCGGACGAGGGACAAAGACAATGTGAAAATCAGAAGGTTGTCACTAAAAAAGAGCTTAATGAACAATCTTGAAGAAAAGTGTGAAAACAATGAACCTTGCCATAACTAGATTTATGGTAAAGTATACAAATCTCGGACATAAAGGCTTACCCGGACATACATGTGTTCAATGAAAATCTTATGCCACGGAAGGACTATGACAAAAAACTATCAAGGAGTTTGCTAAAGAGCAAGTAAACAAAGCCACTAGCACGAGGCATTCCTACGGGAAAAGTTTTAATTCGGTGTTTTGAGGATTTATTTTTTCTACAACATGAAATTAAGCACGTCTTTGTCATCAAGCCCACTTTTGCAAGATATACTGAGGCCGATGAAAAATTCGGGAAGCTTAAAAATGTCCAAATTCCAAAAAGCGAGAAGAATGGAAGACTTTCACGTATTTGATGTAAAGATGGAAGAGTAAAAACGGTAAAAAATTACCCAAAAGACGATCGAAAAGAAAGAGAAAATGAAAAGATAGTTTCGATTTTCTCTGCTAAAAGATAATTTACAGCGATAAAACGGTAAAACTAATGGTCAAAGAGTATCGATGTTAAAGAGCATCGAGTTAAAGAGTATCAATGAAGGGAAATTCAAATACATGAAAATATCTAACAGACCGCGACGGAGACACATAGGAAGCTAAAGCTCCTTGTTAACAAAATAGTTCTATTTATTTTGGATAAAAAGAGGACACTTGCTAGTTTGTTAAGAAATTGTCCCTTTTATTATGTAATGATATTTTATTTTTTCCTAAATTTATTCCTAGAACTCTTCTAGGATATTTGTAATACTTTTTTGTATAAATACTTCAAATTTAGAAGTATTTAGTGTGGAATAAAATTGTTGGATTTACTATAGACATTTTTGTTGAACATTGGAGGCTATTGTGTGTTTGAATTCGAAGTAGCGGTGGACAAGTTGGCCCGGCATCATAAGTCGGGATCCTGTGATAAGCTAATGAGTGAAGTACTTCCTACTTACCTTGTTTCCTTTTCTAAGTTTCATGCATTCATTTTATGTTTGTTACATATCTGAATGTGTAACTAGGAGTATTACTACGGAGATTAGTCAAATGATCCCTGTCATTAACTAGTTTCCATTTTAATGTTTTCTTATGATTTCCGGTGCAAGGGAATCCTTTAATTTATCCTTCTCCCATTTGACCTGCGCCTTCTACTTCCATTTTCCCGGATCAAAGGATCCTTAAGTTCCATTTATCCAGATCATACCACCTCACGAAAAAACCACTTTCCCACATCTCTAAGGGTTATATATCTTTCCCACTGAATATATTTTTACCTTTTTGGCCTTGATTTCTAGTCTTTTAAAAACTTGATTTAGACTCCATAGCCCAATGGACAAGTAGATTTCTCTCTATTTTACCTCCAATTGGTTTTTTCCCACCAAACCCTTTAAACCAAAAATCAAATTGTACTTTCATAACTAGCCTAATATTCACAAATTAAAATAAAGTTAAATCTTTAGAGAGAGAGCCCTCTGCGAACCTAGGAGGGCTAGATCCTAGAGTTTTAAGTAGGTTTGTGGTTACCTCTAGAGTTCTTTGACTTAAATCCGAAATCCCACAACTTAATAATTTACTAGAGTGATAACATACTTTGGCGACCATGTTGGGGACTTAACCAATCCTCGGTCATAAAATTGTCTTGAAGGAAACCTATTTTATTCATATTTTTATTTCAATATTATTTTTATAGGTTGTAGGTATTGAAAAATTGTAATTACGGCTTCTAGGAAAACCTACTATACCATGTCTAACACTGGATCTTAAAAATTTGCTTTGTCATAGTAAATAACCCGAATTTCGAGTTGGAAAAAACCAAAAACAACAGAGAAAACTTGAAAAGTTTGTATCGTATAATAAAGAGTCAATTCATTACCTCAAGAATTATTTAGTTTGCAAGATATTGATTTTTGATCTGAAATTTGAGCATTCATTATTTAAAAGAAAATCTGAAAATGATTTAAAAGATATTGTTGTAGACCCTACTTTTATTCATTCTTGAATACAAAACGGGAAATTATTCGACGAGAACTAAATCAAAGAAAGCTGAATATCGAGACTAAAGTTGAAGAAATTAATGTCACAATTTTTAAGGATATTGATGAGGCTATTGAATTAGCTACTTTACGGACTTATACAAACAAACCTCTAGTTTCTAAGTTACACACCACAATAATACCGAAATTTGTAGATTCATCTCTCGTATGCTTTTTACATCATATATAAATACCCTCCCAACTCATCCATGAGCCCATTTATCCTTGTCCGCCTTTGCGACCTAGAATACTTTTTCCACCATCCACTTCATCCACCAGAATCCACTAGTATACCTTTTGATTTTGCAAATTCATCATTCTCATTTCCTAGTAGTTCCACTCATATCCCAATATCATTTCCCGGCCTTACGGTATAGTTTTCGATTCATCGAGCTATCATTTCCGGCACGGCTCAAGTTCTTTTCTAGATCTTCTAGTCAAACTAAGATTTTAGCCATGGGTGATAGATATGCTCCATTTTCTTACCTCAACGGTTGCATGACATGCCTCAATATCATCAAAACAAAATACCGCTTGTTTGATGGTACTACACAATATACTTCTCGAAACACATAAATAAAAGTCAAAGACTTCTTTGAAATTTATGAAATAGATGACTCGGATGTTAAAATGAGATTGTTTACTCAAAAAATTTAGTTGGAGAAGTAAAGAAATGGTTTAAAGATCAAAGTTTCGCTAGTAGCATAATTGATTTAATTGTATTTTTTTACAATATTTTTTGAATAAATGGGGAAAAAAGAACCCCCTTCAAATATTATACGAATTTGATGCATTAAAAAGATCCCCAAATGAGTCAATTGAAGATTATTGCAATAGGTATAATAATATCTATAATTATATCCCTACAACTCTTAAACCTACTCCTTATTACATTGCGCTCAAATTTCACGATGGATTTGATACGGATATGGCTTATCGATTAAGGGAAAGAGATGCATACACCTTAGAAAAAATGCAATTAGATCTTTGTTAGTGTAGAAATAAACATATTAGCTAAAAAAATCTAGACTCGGAAATGAAAGAAAGGGTGACATGCCTTGAGACTCAGCTTCAAATGTACCAACAATATGGCAGAGTATGAGGCACTCATTCTAGGCCCTCACGGATCATTAGAAACTTAGGAGGAAAAATAATACTAATCATGGGAGATTCGGAGTTAATCATAAAAAAAATACATGGAGTTTATTATGTTCATAATCCAATACTCAATGACGATACGAGAGCGCATTTTGTGCTTGATTTAGCGATGATTTATTGGAATTTAAATTTACTACTATATCTAGAAAACAAAATATGCGAGCTCATTGTCTTGCTACTTTTGCTCTAGTACATGCAATTTACCATTTCAACCAACACATAGGTACATTGCTAAGGTTAAATATAGACCAATTATTCCGGATAACCTCAAGTATTGGCATATTTTCTCTTAGGATGAACATATTTACCATTTTTTTGAACAATGAAGGAGAATTTCGAAATGCGTAAAATAGATACAAAGGCGCAATATAGATTCAAATTTGGATTGTGAAATATATAACATAGATGTACATAAATTTGATAAAAACTACTATATTTACTCAGGGTGACATAGATAGCTTAGAAAAAAGTAGAAATTGAAGAAATTATGGATTATGAATACGATATTTTAAACCTCAAGACAATTTCTTACCTAAAGGATTAACACCCATAGAAGATAATTTTGACTCTAATGATGTAGCTAGAAAACCAAAAATTGAGCATTAAAGATCTGACATAGAAGAGTGTAATATTGGTACAAAATTGAAACCTAAAATGATAAAACTTTCCAAAAGTTTACCTCAAAAAGAAAAGGATAAATATATTGAACTTTTAAAGGAATATCGGGATGTGTTTTCTTGGAGTTATGAATATTTAAGATCTTATGATACAAACATAATCCGACACAAAATTCCAATAAAAGAGGATAAAAAACCATTCAAACAAAAATTTAGGAGAATTAACAATATAATATTACCTTTGATATAAAAGGAAGTCAAGAGAATGTTTGATGTCGAGATCATTGCACTAGTCGGATACTCCGAGTGGGTTTCAAACCTAGTTCCCACTAGAAAGAGAATATGTGAAATTAGATTGTGTGTTGAATTTAGAAATGTTAACAAAGTATTCTTAAAGAAAAAATTACCCTTTACCTAAGATGGACCATATATTACAAAGGGTAGTAGGTTCTACTAGGATTCCTTTGTTAGATGGCTTTTTCAAGATATAACCGAGATCTGGTCACAAGAAGATCGGGATAAAACGACTTTCACCACTCCTTGGGCACTTTTTATGTATGTAAAATTGCCTTTTGGATTGATCAGTGCGGGGAAACCTTTCAAAGGGCTATGGACATAGCCTTTGCAAAGGAAATTCACATTTTTTCGGTAATTATTTAGATGACTTCACTTTGTTTTCCAAAACAAAATAATGAACATTTGGATCATTTGAAACAAGTTTTCATTAAATGTAGGAGATTTCGGCATCTCCCTAAAACCCAAGAGAAAGTCTATTTGGATTAGAGGAAGATAATTTACTAGGACATATAATATCAAAAAGAATTCGAATTGATCTTGCTAGGATAGAAGCAATTCTAAACATCGGTCCACCTAGAAATATCAAAGAATTACAAGCTTTCTTAGGTAAAATAATTTTTTTAAGAAGATTTATTTCAAACTAAGCTGAAATCGTTGAGAGAATTGAACAACATGCTAAAAAATGACTCAATTCTAAAATGGACCTGTTGAAGCCAAACAATCATTTGAATCCATAAAGCGAGGCTTTAACTAAAAAACTAGTCTTAATCGGACCGGATTTCGAAAAAAGATTTCATATTTTTTTCATTTTCTTGCGAGCATACCATTGTTGCATTTTCTCTTTGTAGAAGAATGAGCAAGGATTTGAACAACCTATAGCCTTTTTTAGTAATACCCTTAGAGATTCCCCTACGAAATATAAAATAATGGAGAAATAAGCCTTAGCTTTGGTTAAGGCCATCAAAGACTTCAGAGTTTATATTCTCTATTCCCACATAATTGCCTATGTCCCTAATTTTGTAGTAAAATACATTCTTACTTAGGATGGTCTTGATGGAAGAAGAGATAAGTGGATTTCCACTATCCTAGAATACGACATAGAAATTAAACCCACAAAACTCATTAAAGGACAAGGATTAGCCAAGTTAATTATTTAAAACTAATTTCAATGCAATAGATATCAATTTTATTGCTCAGGTTGATGACCAGGAAGAGATGTCGACTCCAATGATCAGTGAAGCTTTTCTAGATTCACCTTGGCACTAAGATATCATCTTTGTACTTACAAACTTACAAGCTCCTCCTGGATTTTCAAGGACTAAAGCTAGATTTCTAAAACTTAAAGCAATGAGATTTTGTATCTTAGATAATGTACTTTTTTGGAGAGATCATGGTGGGATATTATTGAATTTTTTACTAAAGGAAGAAGCTGATAAAATACTCGAAGAATTTCATGTAGGTGATTGTGGAGGGAATTTATATTGGAAAAATACTGCTGACAAGATCCTCAGAGCTAGTTTTTACTGGCCTACCTTGTTTGCTGATGTTAAAAAGTTTGTTACTTCATGTCACAAATATCAAAATTTTGAAGGAAAAAAGAAATTGTTACCTCTACCCTTAAAGGCTATTTCAACTGAAATTCCATTTCAACAATGGGGTTTAGACTTCATTGTAGAAATTAAACCCCCATCCTCTGGCCAACATAAGTGGATTGTGACTGCCACTGATTACTTCACAAAGTGGATTGAAGCTATTCCTACTAGACAAGCCACTGATGCAGTCATTATTTCTTTCATAGAAAATAAAATTTTGTCAAGATTTGGATGCCCTCACAAGATAATTACTGATAATGCAACAGTATTTAAGTCTAAAAAGATGATTTCCTTTTGTCACAAATATCATATTACCCTAGGTCACTCTATTGCATATAACCCCCAGGGTAATGGCCTAGCTGAATCCTCAAACAAAAGTCTTGTAAATATCATTAAAAAGTTACTTGAAGACAACAAAAAGACTTGGAATAAAACGTTAGTCTATGCCTTATGGGCAGATGGAATTACTACTAAAAATTCCATTGGTACTTCCCCTTATAAACTTGTATATGGAATGGATGCAGTTTTTCCATCATCCTTAGGTGTTCTAGTAATGAAAATCATTCAAGAATCACAAGTGGAAACAAATGATATTCAAAGGAGAATCAATCAAACTATTCATCTACAAAAAACAAGGGAAAAAGCCTATGAAAAATCCCAAGTCATTCAAGATAAAATCAAGAAAATTTTTGATAGAAAAAGTAGAGGATGATTTTTACATTGGAGATCAAGTGTTAAAGTGGGATTCTAGAAGAGAAGACAAAGGCAAACATGGAAAGTTTGACTTTCTGTAGAAAGGACCTTATGTAATTTATGGATATAGGGGTAATAATGCTTTCTTTATCAAAGATTTGGATGGAACAGATCTACAAGAAGGACCAATCAATGGTAGACTACTGAAGCACTATTACTCCCATGCATTAACAAAAAGTTAGTTTTTATTCACTTTGATCATTGTACATATACATTGCAAATTTTAGATTGGATTGGATGTTTGCCTCATAGAGTTGAAGCTCGGAGAGAAGGCCCTAAGCTTTGAAGGGTAAAATGTCAAAAATATGAATTATTTCAGAAAGCAAGAGACACTTACTGGATCATCATGGTCAAATTTGAAGGCTACTGGTTCTCAAAGTTCTTGACATTTCACTAGGAAATGCCATCACCATGTGAAGTCGCTGTTAGGGTCCTATAATAATAGGATTCATAATTTTGAATTGAATTTTGATAGTCTTGTAAAATATGTACATACCTTGCTTTCTGCAAGTTGTTTTCCCATATTTTGAAAAAATAAAAAATAAAAGAAAAAGAAAAAAAATAAAAATAAAAAAAGAGGATAAAAAGTCCTAAAAGAAAGATCAAAGGACTTGAAAAAATATAGACCCCAAAAAAGAAAAAAGATGAAAATAAAACCTGAAAGTGAGCAAGTCCAAATGCCACTACTTTTTTACTTTTCTTCCATGTTGATCCCCCCTTAATCCTACATGGGTAGGTGTGGAATGCGAAAAGTCACAATGGAGTCCAAGTGACCTTGGAATATGAAACCAAGAGTCACACCATTGTACTATAAATGTACATCTTCGTATAATGGAAAATAAGAAAGCCTCACGCTTATCTTTCATTGTGTGTTGTTTCTCTTGTGTGTGCATTCTTCTTCCTCATACACCATGTGTGTGCTTCAACATGGTGTTTAACATGGTATCAGAGCGGGCGATTGCTGGCCCTGCTCCAAATTGAGTGAGCCATTTTGTGTTTATGGCCTGTGCATATCTGCATTTTTGCAGCATTTAGAGAGTTTTTGCAGCAGTGATTTTGACATTTTTCCGCATTCAGAATTGGTTTTGAAGAGGAGCAGCATTTAGAAATTGGCAGCATTGGTTTTGAAGAAAGGCAGCACTGCCCATCTGAAGGTTTTCATTCTCATTTTTCCTGCAATTTCTATTAATTTCTGCATTGAAGAGTTGCTGGAAAACACTGTTTAAAGAGGGTTTCTGAAGTAGAAGTTTCTGGCTTTTTAATGGAAAAGAATTTTGAGTTTTTCTGCTGCTGAGCCATTGGAAAAATTTCTGGGTTTTACTGCTAAAATTTTCTGGAGAATTCTGCATTTTTAAAGTCCATTTTCCTGGAAAAATTTCAAAGTTTTATTGGCAATCTCTGCAAATTTTTCTGTGGTGTATTACTACTTGAAATCCTGCATTTCTGAAGAAATTTCCTGCTGCTGCTTTAAAGTCTGGAGTCTCGCTTGCCTTCCGTCGTCGAAAAAAATACTCTTCTCTATTCCCCCGTTGTTTTAATTAAAAAAATAAAAATAAAAATAAAAATATATATCAACATTTTTGGCCTTTCGGCCCCCCTCTATTCCAAACGCCCATTTTCTATCTGCATTCAAATCCAGCGCTCACCAGTTCCACCGGACCCCCTTTCCACGAACCCCACGACTATTTGCTATACGCCTTCACCACCCGTCGGCTCTCTGCCGCCCCTCCAAAATAAGACAGCGTTTTTTTAATACTCACTCTCCCTACGCTACAGCACTCTCCTTTCCACCGCATTTTTTTATACGCTCACATCCCTGCTCTAACTCCCATTGCTCGCTGCTCCCTCTTGAACCCTATCTCACAGTCCACGCCATCCCCATACGCTCAACTCAACCTGCCCTCACGCAACCCATGCGCTTCCTCACCTGCCGCTCCTCCAACGCGGCCTCCCAACCTAAATCCTTCCACTAACTCTCGCCTCTTCCACCACCGCCTTTTCACATTCACCACCATCAAGCTTCCACAAACAAGGACCACCACCCTCACACACTGCGCCTTCCCCCCGCTCCCCGCCCCTCTTTCCCACTCTTATACGCTCCTAAATTTCCCTACCCATGCCTCTACCACGCGCGCTGCCTCTACACCTGCGCGCTCTCACAGCTCACACAACGAATCCCACACCCACGGTATTACCACACTCCCCCACTGCAAACTTCCCCTCTTCTCTACGCCTATTCGACTCCCTCATTTCAATATCCACTATTCCTTTTCAATTTTTTAACATGACACTCCGCTCCCTCCACTAATCAACGTAAATTTTTCATTTTTAAATTAATTTAAAACTGACCTTGATATAGTGATATATCCTTCCCTTCATATATCAGTGTCCTCCATCTTTTAATATCCCATTCCTCCATTAATAAAACTCCTTTTATATAATACATTCTTCATTTTTAATATTCGCCTCCTTTATATAATATCTCTCCTCTTACATTAATTTTTTTTCGTTTAATAAAAATCCCCCTATTTTTATACACTCCTCATTCTCACTAGTTACCATCCCAATTAATTTATTTTTTTAATTAATTTTCAATTAATTAAAAAAAAAAAAAAAACAGCAGAGAGAGAGAGGAGAGAAAAGAGAGAGTATGAACAGCAGAAATGAATGAAATGGCATATGAGGAGCAAATAGATTGAGTACATTGCATATTTTCATTTTGTGATTTGTGGCATTGATTTGAAGGGTGATTTTTTGAAGAATTTCACATTTGAAGACAAGTTTTCCATCATTGAAAACAGCTATTTGAAGAAGAAAATTCAGCTGCCATAAAAAGATTCTTGCACGTGTTTTCAACTACACCTTTACAAATATTTTGCAGAAATATGTATTGAGCTAACATTGTATTTTGAGTGGAATTTGCCTCTTCATTCATAGTTGGAATCAGTGAATTTGAGTTGTTGGATTGTTGATTGCCCTCCATCATTTGAGGAGCACATTTTGTACTTGAGATTTCCATAGTTGGAAATTCTTTGGAGTCATTTGTATTTCTTGTTGAATCATATTGTACACGGGTGCATTTTCGGTTGAAACCGACACCCTTTCATTTATTTTGAGCCTAATTTGTTGAAAATGGCCAAAATCAATGAGGCATTAATGTTGTTGAATGACCTCATTCATTCAAATGTTGATGACATGATAAAAATGAGCAAGGATGCTCTTTGTAAAATTCACAGTTGTTTACAAGATGCACAAGAAAAGATTGAGTTTTTGCAGTTGGAAACTCAGCTTCAGCAAGATGAACTTCAACAAAAGAGTCACCATTCTGAACCTGTTTCTGTTCAGAAGATTGAGAAGGACTCTCATCAAAAGAAAGAAGATAAAGTTGCAGTTGATCCTCATTCAGTGCCTTGTACTAGAGCAGATGTACATGCAGATGCAACATCTCAACCTGCACTTCTCAAGCCCATCATCAGACCTTGGGAAGAGCTTGTCCACAACAAGCACCGAACTGGTCTTGGATATGACAAGGATGTGTCCTTTCATATTCCAGACTACACAAAGCCTATCAAATTTCAGAGTGCCGGATTCATGTATGACAGTTCACCTGCAGCTGTTCCAGATCCTGTTCCACTTCCACAACAGATTGAGAAATGCCAACACTGTGATCGAGTTGGCCATATGAAAGATCACTTTTTTGATCTTCATCCATGCAAGCACTGTGGTCGGCACACCCATTCTTCAGACAGATGCTTCAGACACAAGCCTCCTGCAAGAACCAAGATTCATCTTGGATGGATCGCTTCTTGGAAATGGGCATCAGCAGCCAAGAAGATGTTTACGACACATGTTAGAACTTGTTCACGGATATTGAACAAACTTGCAGTTGAGTTTTTGCCATCATCTCACCTTGTCCCTGACAGGGGGGAAAATGGTGGTCATGTACAAGCTTCGACGACAGATCAAGCGAGCCTGAGCCACAATCTCTCATTCCATGTTCAGAGTTGTAGCCAGCAGTTCAAGCGAGCCTGAGCCACAATTCATCATTCCGGATTTAGAGATGTAGCCAGAGACACGGATGCCCATGAGCATACCTTCGGTTGGTGGATAACCTAAAACCATCATCTTTGGTTGGTGGATAACCTAAACCCATCATTTTCGGTTGGTGGATAACCTAAAACCATCATCTTTGGTTGGTGGATAACCTAAAACCATCATTTTCGGTTGGTGGATAACCTAAAACCATCATCTTTGGTTGGTGAACAACCTAAAACCACCACAGGTAGTAGACCTCCCTTCTTTTAGGTTGAAGGTCTCCCTTTTTTATGAGGGACAATTCCTCTAGCAGAAGCCTTCAGCTTCTTGCCATTTTTGGAAGAGTTCCGGGAACTGCAACAAGTTTTGCGTTCCAGTGTTTGTGGTCATCCTAAAACCACCTCTTTTTTCCAACATTTCAGAGAGTTGATTCAGCCTAAGTGCTGCCATGTATAATTTGCAGATTTGTATTACAACTCTTTTCTTGGACTCACACATACCCCTTCGGATTAAGGGGGGATGTTGGAACACCTAATCCTACATGGGTAGGTGTGGAATATGAAAAGTCACAATGGAGTCCAAGTGACCTCGGAATGTGAAACCAAGAGTCACACCATTGTACTATAAATGTACATCTTTGTATAATGGAAAATAAGAAAGCCTCACGCTAATCTTTCATTGTGTGTTGAGTCTCTTGTGTGCGTGCATTCTTCTCCTCATACACCATGTGTGTGCTTCAACATGGTGTTTAACACTCCAAATAAATAATTATGGTAAGAGTGTCAATAAATGCCATAATCCTTGATGAGTTAAACTGTTTAAACTTAACTTGTCATGTTTTCAATTTCAAGTTTTTAGATAGTGAATAAAAATTTGTCAGACAATTTAATCCTAAGAGATCAATAGATAGGTAGAGAATAATGAGGAGCTCAACAATTTAATTTGAGCCCTCAGATGAAATAAGGTAGATCTAGATAGTTTACGCTTTAAAAGAATAAATATTTCAAGGTCGCACGCCTAAATGCACCTGCGAAATGAAGAAAAAAAAATGTTAGAATAAGGCTAGGTAGGTAGAAAGAAGTGGAGAAAGCATGTAATAATGTTCATAGGGAAAAATCACTAATTTCCCATCCCCTGTAAGTATTCAGTATTCTAAGTTATCAGTCAAACAGGCTCAGAGAATTTCTCTGACTTTTGTTGTGACCGGACCCAAGGCTCGATGACTGGTTAGTTGAAAATATTGAGTTCTTATGTTAAATCCCGATTTATCATCATTCATCCTTCATTCATACATTTTAACCTCTTTTCATAAGTAAAGAATCATTCTTACTTAATGAAGTATATAAACCCATCTAATTAACTTCCATTCATTCGGATACATACAAAAACCCTCAAAAATACTTTATATTAAGTATTGGTGAAATGATAAAACGACAAGCTTTGCTTTACTTTTACACTTTACTTAGTCGTTTTATGTATTTTTGTGTGTAGTCCATTCCCCTTTTCATATTAAATTTTAACTTAGTTTATTAAATTCTTAAAAAGTACCTTATCCATTAATTCCCTATGTTTAATTATTCCCAAAATCCCACTATTACTATGTTTTAGACCAAAGTTTACTACCCATGTGTTAAATTAAAACCCAAATAAAATCCCCTTTGGCCTAAAACTATCGCTAAACAAATATCCCACCCACTATGGTTATTAAATCATTCAAAATGTTTAAAACTATATAATAAATTACAAACTGTGCCAAATGTGTTTTATTTGGGCATACGACATATGTTCTAAACAAAACATATCATCCCATTCATTGACGTATATCCTAAATTTTTGAATTGAATTAAAAAATATTTATAAAGTTCAAAAGACTTAACCATTTGCAATGCAAATATTAATCCTTCCCCACATAAACGTCAAACCCAAAGTTTTATTGAGATAGACTAAGGTTTATTTTTAATAAAACTTAACCCCACCCCTTATCCATATCCGCCTATCCCTGCTTCTATATATAAAACTTTACCCATAACTAATCAAAAGGTTTAAAGCCTATTTTAAACCACCCGCATACATAATTTTCTCGGTCCCACCATTTCCTTTGGTCGCACCTTCCAAGCCAATCTTGACACTTCACACTTGATTTCCAGATCCAACGGCCCAAAAGAAATATCGCGCACAAAAACTAATCATCTTTCCAAATGAAAAATGGACGTGAATGGGTTGTATTGACCATTTTTCCCTCTGTGACATTTCCATACTATATTGGATCACGTTCATTTGGTTCTAAACCACTTACTTCCCAATTTGCATGTGATAACTGCTCTCTGGTTTCGTTTCAAATTTGGAAATCGCATCCCGCCATTGACGAGACCTGCATTTAATGACAATTATGGTGATTGAATCAAAAGGTTAAAACCTTTAGTTAAGATGTTTTTATGTTATCCACGCATTTGCACTCTGATATAACTCTTTCTGAGCTCTATTTAAAGCCTTTTAAGCCCTGATTCTCATTTTTTCACCCAAAACCTTTGTAGTTATACGAATTAAACCTTTGAAGACTGATTAAGAAGTTTTGCACTACTCCAGACAAATCGCTAAAGCCCGAGTTTCAACTGAAAACCTCAGAAATCCTTTTCAGAGCCGGATACCTGCAAAAAGGTATTTTTCTCAAAATTGAAAACTATAAATCGAAGTTTAAACCATATTTAAGAAAACCAAACCATTTTTATTGAAGAATTCACTAAAACAAACTTCCTCAAAATACCAAAAAAGAGGCCAAACCCTGGCAAAATTTTCCTAGGAAACCCTGTTTTCTATTGCAAGCCTTTTTAAAGCCAAATTCCTCAAATTTCAGAGTATAAAGATCAAATTTAAGGATTTAAATGGCTAAAACCTATGAATTACCTTGAAAACCCATTTTTTCAATCAAACCAACTCAGAAAACCCTTGTTTTCTGTTTTATGCCAGTTTTACACCCTGAAATTAACCTAGTTGAGAAAAAAGTCTAAAAGAAGCCATCCTTAACCTAAATTGCTCAGTTTCCTCCCTGTTAAAAAGCTCCTATAAACAGTCTAATATTGCAATAGTTACCCAAAATTCTTAAGAAACAGAGCACAAGCAGACTTGAAGGATCCAAAACACCTAAATCTAAGGGATCCAAAGCCCCTAGTCCTACCCCAGTCATCACTGCCAAATCTCCTCTAATAGTAAACCCCCTTCAATCAACTGTGGTTGCTGCTGAAAGCATTCCTTTGACTGATCTTGACTATAAAATTGCAGACCTCGTTATTGAGTTTAATTTGCTAGATATACACAACTGGTGTTATGAAAAATATCTATACAAAGATGATATTCCAACTTGGGAAACTCATTTGCCCAAGTATATAGTCCCATTTACTCATCCTGGTCAAGAACTCATCAGACTTTGTCAAAAATACTATGAGCCAGATCAAAGGGCTATAGTAAATTCTGAAAAAGAAATACTTTTTACCATTACAACCCAGTCAATTAATCAAATGCTTCAATTACAACCTGATCCCCAGGTAGTTCCCTTGTCTATAGAGGCCTTAACTCAGTTATACCTTTGCCTAGATTTCCCTAAAAGGTTTATGATCTTTCAGAATTTTATGCCTTCTCATGTTGATATTACAAAGATAAATCCTCCATACTCCACAGCTAAATTTCCTGAAGGGTCTAGACATATTATCTCTATGCTATCTTTATCCTTGGATATTTTACAGATGAGTCTACTGATGAATCTATTCTTGGTTTCTTGTCCACCATGTCTCCTAGTCAACCTCCATCAATCATATTTGACTATGTTGGTTTCATAGCAGATACCATCCATTACCAGTTGACTAAATGACCCACAGAAGGAGTTTTTAGATATTCATCTTATATTTTCCATTTGTTTTTATTCTCTCAAGTAGAAAAATTTCTAATTTCTTTGCAAAAGATGGATGTAGAGGGAAAGCCTCTATCAATTATCTTTGGGACTTCATTACTGAGAAAAGAATCTAGTGATTTCACTTATTCAGAGTTTTCAGAGCTATTTTGCATCCAACAATGAGCATATTAAATAAATCAGAACAACCTATAATCAGTGAAGAAATGAAAAGAACACTACAGATTTCAGAGCAGAAAAAAGTTGAAGATTGGTACCTCTATGAAAAACATATAGAACTAAGAATTTTTGGATCAAAATTGTTACCCTACAAGTTTCCTAAGCATGTATGTATGAGAATTTTTACACTTGAATATCTTAGGCAAATTCTCAATTCAGATTCAATTAACTTTATGGCAGCCAAGAAGAAGACCCAGTTTAAGTTAAAGAATCAAGTTGGGCCATTCATAAAAAACTACGATGTTACATTATTTTTTGGTCATCTAACCCATTATCATTAGATGAACCCAAGTACACACTATGTAAGACCAATTTCACCCCAAGTAAAATTGCCTTTCACCACGCGAAATAACTCATTTGTTTATATTTCCTAGTCATATTTAACCCAAAATAAGGAACTTAATTAAATAAATCCTTATTTATTTAATTATTCCCTAAGAATAAGTTATTTAAATCATTATTTAAATAATATTCTTAGTTAAATTGGACTAAATCATCCATAAATAATTAAATAAACCATTATTTATTTAATTATATTCCCATCACTTCCCTAAAATGATAAATAAACCATTTATTTATTTATTATTTATAAATAAAGGAATTGACTCAAGTCAAGAACCCTTTTCCCTCCAACAAATATAATAAAATATTCTTAAAGTGTGCTTCTAGAATTCAATTAATAATATTTTATTCATGCACCGAGTTTTAGACCGCCCCAATATTTTGTTATAAATAGGGGGGTTTTCCCCATTCATTAATCACTTTCATTGCATTAGATCACTTTGGATCTACTCTTGGTCACCATTCTCCATTTTGTTTTGTGAACTCCCATTGAGTTCTATGTTTGTTTCTCTACACCCATAAGAGAGAGAAATGTTAGATCTGAAACACTGAGGACTTTCAAGAACCCATCCCACTGAGGAGAATCGGAAGACACCTTTCTTGTTTTCCTCTCTGTGTGCCCCATTCTTTAATATACTATAATTTTTTTTTAATTACATTGTTCTTGTCTTGTCTATTGGATGCATGGAGCCATATTATCCTTTATCTCGTTTAATGTCTTCCACTGTTAGACTAATTTGTGCAAGAAATTAAAGATATTTGCAGTCATACTTGATGTTAGGGCTATTTGTTATGCGTATCTAGAGTGGTCTTTTACGACGAAAGATTCATACTAACAATTGGAGACTCCACACGGGTTTTCTTTTGTGACCGTTGTCGTTTTATATATTCCTGCATATCCAGCTATTTCAGACCATAGGGTTTCTCTTCAGTTCCCTATTTTTCCTATTTTTATGGTTCTTTTCACCTCTAAAACCCTCAAACATTAAAATTTTTAACTTCCGTGTGTTTTTGGCCCTATTGCGCAGGTGACAGACATCAGCCACAGCTAAGACGACAATTTTTTCGAAAATCTGCCACCGAGAGACTTGGATCTGCAGGTCACACTTATCAGCCCAAAAACCGCATCCGGAGCTTCAAAGTCGCAAAAACAAACACCAAAAATCATGACTGACTTTTTGTAGAATTTTCGGGAATTTTTTCGGGGTTTTGTCTAAACTCACATGTATTGTCTGACCTCCGTCTTCGCTCGTTTAGACCTATTCTTGCTCCATTTTACTCAACTAAGTGGGAATCTAGCCCCCTAGGGCTTCAGTACCCTCCACTTTTTTTGGGAGAGTTTTCTCTGTTTCAGAAAGTCTGAATTTCTAGAGTTTCAACCTTTTTTCTTTCTGATCTGATCCCTCCTTTTCAGATCCCTACATATCATCTCTTCTCCCTTTCAAAACACCTCATATAGTTTTGCCGCCTTGTCCCTTCTACCTTTAGCTGATCCCCTCCTTTCTAGCAGCAACCTTGCCTCTGCCTCTTTGTTGTTATTTGCACCTCTTTTCAGCAGATTTCTCCTTTAGATCCCCGTCCCTCCTGACCTTAGATCTATTGGCCTCTTTTTAGCGTTGTTTGATTAGATTTTTCCCTCTTATAGACTAGTTTTGAGAGACCTGCCTTCTTGGGTTAGATTGATGCATTTTTAGCTGTTACTTTTCTGTTCTTTCAGTCTTATTTACTGCAGATTTATTTTTCAGTTACACAACACACTTTTTATTTTACTCTCAAAACGTCGGGTTTAAAAAATTAAAATTAACGCATGCCACACACTGACCCTAAGCGAAGAAGAGCCTAGTTAACACCTCCTGGCAAAGACTTTAAAATCAATTCACACTGCACCTCTCTGCCCTTGTTTCGACATTGACCTCACTTGATCTTGCACTGCCTTGCCTTTGTCGGTTTTTCTTCTTCCCATCATCATTGTGCCTCCAAGGCATTTATCCCAGAGACTTCTTAGCCTTCACCCTCAGTTTCTGGTTGGTCGACTTGCTCCTTCCCATCGTTGTCGAGTTAGTCCTCCCCCGAGTCCACCCTCTCACTCATCTTTTGATTCTTTGTTTTCTCCCCCTACTTCTGGTTCTCCCCCTGTTACCTTCACCATGTCTGGTCTAGGGCCTAATGCTAGTGGCAACCCCGGCCCTAATGCTGGGACTGTTACTAGTGGAACTGCCACAGGAACTCCCTCGACTACTCCCTTACTCCCCTTCATGGTAGGCCTCAGTCTCCCCGATTTCAATCAGTTGATCAATGATCTTATCCGCCACGATGTTGGTTGGCCTGCTATGCCAACCAAGCTCCCCTCTGACATTCCCAAGTTCGAAGGCCTTGCTGGAGAAGATCCCTCCAACCATATCCGATCTTTCCACATGTGGTGTTCATCCCATTCCATTACTGATGATTACATCCATCTTAGATTGTTCCAACGCATGCTTACAGGTGAAGCTTCTAAGTGGTATGTTGATCAGCCCACTTCCTCTCATACCACCTTTTCGACTCTTGCCCGAGCTTTTTTATCTTACTTCCAGCTTCCCCTTCGTTATGAAAATGGTATCTAACTTTTGACTTCTTTCCGTCAATCATCGGCCACCCGCCTATCCGATCATGTCCAGGAATGGCGGAGAAGAAAGAGCCTATGTCAATCTCCTACCTTTGAAGACTGTTTCTACATGGACTGGTTCCTTAGATCTCTCTTGCCACCTATCAAGAAAGATGTCGCATCGCATTTTCCTCAAACCGAAGAAGCTGCCCTCCAAATGGCATTAAAATATGACCTAATCTATGCTCAGATGGGTTATGTTTATACTGTTCTACCTGATCTCCCCAGACCTGGTAATGCCCATGCTCTGGGGGCACCTCATGCCGCCAACAGTATCATTGGAGCTATCTCTCCTCCATCCGCTCAACCTCCCATGAGCTATGGTTTTTCTGGGGGAGGGGGCACCACTTCCTGCACTTCTACCACTCCCAGTAGCACACATCCAGGATCCGACATGCCTCCTCTTTCTGCCCAACCCCCTGTTTACCACACTATTACCTAACCTCATTATCATCCATATCCACAGCCTAGTGCTCCAACTCCTCCAACATTAGCACCCCGACCTCCCTTGTCTTCTCAACCCCTACAACAACAACCACCACCCCCTTAGGGGTAGGTGTATGCCCAACAGAGCACGACCAATCCCTTCCCGCAACAATGCTTCATGGCTACACAACCACTTCACGGACCGGTAACCACTTAACCTCCTCCATCTGGTACCTCTGATTACCAGATCCTCATGATGAACTCTGACCAACCTATAACCGTCGATCTTAACCTTCACACTCAGTCCTGACCACACCCCCAGCCTCCTGCTCGATCTGTCCCCAAGTCAACTTCTTCAGGTTCTACAGAGCCTCTTTTGACAACTAATGGTCCCTTGCATATCCCTCCACCCAACGTTGAGGTTCATACCAATATTCCTAAGGGAGCATTATGCCGAAATGCTGCTTCTGACCGAGATGCCCATTCGTTTAGCATAGTAGATGAGATGGCCCAATCTCCTATTGCCATTTCAACACTGGAACTCCTCCAGTCATGCGCCTCCCAAAGAAAAGCTCTAATATCTGCCCTGGGCACTATAGATCCAACAGATGAACAATTGATTGTTTTTAATGCCCATCAGTCAGAGTTTTCTCCTCTTCCTTCTTCTGTAGCTTTCCAAATCTCAGTCAAAATCCGAAACACTAACATTTCCCGGTGCATCATTGATGAGGGGGCATCCACCTGTGTAATGTCCACTTCGGTTTGGAAACAATTCAGATCTCCTTAGCTGGCCCCTTCCACAATCACCCTTCGTGCGTGGGATGGCCATGCCTCCCAGCCCATTGGCCTCTTCCATAACTATCCTATCACCCTTGCGGGCAAGACTGTTTGTGTCGATGTTGAAGTTATCGACGCCCCTCTTGACTATAACATTCTTTTAGGGCATAGTTACACCTATGCCATGTCTGTCGTCCCATCCGCAATCCACCACAAGATGTTTTTCCCGCATAATGGTAATATTGTCACCATCGACCAGGTGACGTATCATGAACAAAAATCTCAAACTTCCCCTGAGTCCACCATCTCTGTTGTCACCAACAAGCAAGTTGTTGATTCTTTGACCAGTGTTTCCCCCGGCATCTACAAAGACTCCTCCTTGCTTGGAACTTTCCCAGGTCCTCCCCCTCCTTTTGTCTCTGATCTCAGCTTGGCGAATGTTTGCATGATGTAATCGTCCCGGGCCAACCTTAAGCAGCCCACTTTGGCTAGTCAGAAACCTCAATCTCGCCCACCGCAACCTACTCCTAGCCCTTCGCCTCAGCCAGCCGGACCTCTCCCTTCTGACCCTTCCCCCACTGCTAATACCCCTGTGCCTCTCTACCCTCTTGGGTCGGTTCCACCAGGTCTCAATCATCTTGGAGCCATCCCTCCTGGCCATTACTTCGCTGGTCAAATATCGTTCCTAGCTCCCCCACCAGGACTGTACACGGTACTTGTCATGGCCACCCTCTCTCTTCCTAACCTAACCCTTGGGATTCACTTCTGGTATCTTGACCCTCCAACCGCTACCTCACCTGGTCAACCCAAACCTTATCTTGCTTTGACCCCAGTTCAACCGGTCCCCATGACTTCTCCCGCTGCAACAGTGCCTCAGTTACCTCAACAGGACCCACCTCCTGTTATGACCGCTTCGGGTAAGAATGGAAAAGCTCACAGAGGGGCATCAAAGGACAAGGCTGCCCCGACAAACCCTGCCCCTCCTTAACCTCCAAAGCATACCATCCAATGTGCTTTGTGTGATGTTTTTGGCCATGCCACCCATACATGTCCTGAACTGCCTCATCTCAAGCCCATGGTTAACGTCGCGTTCCCTGAGTCCACGGTCTTGAAAGCCTTTGTTCCTTCCACGACTACGGCCAAGAACCCCAAGACTATTCACACCAACCACCCCTATGCTTTGTGTGATATCCATGGCCATTACACCCACCTTTGTCCTCGCCTCGACGACTTCCGCTCCTCTCTAGCCGCGGTCCGCCAATTCGAGGCCAAGCACAATGAGTCCAACTCTCCCCTCTTTACGCATTTTGCTTTGGAAAAACTACTAGACATGACTGATCCCATTGACATTCCCCCTCCTGATGTCACGATGACGGAGCCTTCGTCCACCATTTTCTACCTATCATCATCCATGAGACCCTCGGGGAACATTCCCTCTAAATCCTCCCCTGTTGTTTCGCTTGAACTTCCTTCCGCGATCACCTTAGGCTCAACATCGGTAGATCCTTTATCTGCCTACTCTTCGGTCACCCCTTGTGACGATGCGCATGTGAACCTCTCTTCTCATGATGATGAGTTAGGTAGCTTCGCTGCGTCAGGTGGTCTTTCTTCCACCAGTCACCCCATCTTCTATCACGATGATGACATTATGGAAGGAATCATCTACCCTGACTTTATCTATTCCCCCTGACATCGACCCCATGCGTTCACACCACATACCCCTTGTGGCCATTCCATTGAAACCCAATGTTTGAGTAAGGGGGCACCCATATTTGAGAGACCAAGAGCAGCACTTCTCCACAACTCTCCTAGTGTATCTGGTCGTGCTCATTTTAGTACCATTATTCTTCCACATTTTGAAGAACCTCTAGTGTCCCATATCACTTCAGATCACTCTAGGGATGATACCCCTTATCATTCCTTCATCTTCCATCAACACCCCAGTTTCTTAGACATTGTTGTTGACCAATCTATCAGTTTTATAAGAGAGCATCAGTTCATTATCTCCAAATCCTCTTTTTGGGATAGTGACACCATGTATGCCAACCCAGAAACTTAAAGTCCATTTGATTCATATATGCAGTACTACAAGAGATTGGTAATCCTCCATTTCCTTTCTCAATCTGCATAACCATAACTAAAACAAATGGCACACCACATCATTAAAATGTGTTTAGATCCCCATTTTCCTACATACATTTTGGCATGACCACAACATGCTTGGGGGCACCTAGGCCCCTCAACCATACAAATCTCAGATCTCAGCCAAAAATAGCCTTGAAACCCCCTTTTTCTGACAGGTCACACTTTTCAGGTCATTTCCAGGGATAAGTCGCAGTTTTCTGCCGAGTACCTGCTAACCAGGTCACAGAACAGACCCCAAAAAGTGCGACCTGGCCTGTCCATGAGCTCTAGGTACCTGTTAGTTTTTAGTACCTTAATACTTCATCAGGACACATTGTATCCACGAAGGATCTGTTCATCTCTCCTCCAAATCGAATTTCTTCTCTTACAACACTTGTACTTGGGGCACCACTTTGCCTCCTTACTTGTCTTTGTTCATGTTGATTTTCGTCATGAGATACCCTATTGTACTCATGTTTTTATGGTCCCCCATTGGACCTTCACTGTGTGGCAGCACCATCGAGTCGCCCTTGTTTAGAGCATCCGAGTTGAGTCATCATCGCATTTATGGAGTCTATCCCAAGTATTTTTGTATCCCGCTATAGTCCTCCATCCTTTCTTGCTTAGTCCCTCTCTCGTGTCACACATTATGGCCTTCAGTACCCCTTTCCCCTATCCCTCATGATATTATGTCAGTCGCATCCAATCCATTCATGCTCTTTATGCTCTAACAAGGGAATTCGTCCAACTTCTCTTTCATATCCCTCATTCCACCATCATCATCAGTGTCTACTTGTTCGTCGCTCTACTATTTTCCCTCGTGCCTTAGTTGGGGTTCCTTTATTATCTCACCTATGGTGGCCCTACTTCTGTCGACATCAGCTCATTTACTCCAGAAGCCAGGTCTAGGGGGCAGTGTACCTTAGTTCGAGCTCTTCTCAACATGACCGTGAGCTATACACTTGATGGTCCAGTGATGCAGCAGCAGCTATTGGTGATTCTCGAGCATGTGTGAGATGTCTCAACCCTCATGAGGGGGTGGCCCTGCAGGTAGCACCCCACATGCCCGGATGACTTCTTCATTTCAGCCCTTGATGCAGCTCCTCCCATTTGATGATATTGGCCTCAGCCGCTTGTAGCGCCTCTTCGATTTGCATGTATTAGTCAGATTTTGCGAGCCCTTCCCCGTGTGTAGGGGACATTTGGGCGTATTTGTATCTCATGTACTAAAATATTCTTGTATAAGTCCTGATGGTTATCCCAGGCATCACATGTATGTGGGATTCATCATTTTATTTAGCTGGCTCATGTTTAAACCAACACATGTTTCCTTATTGTGTTCCGTGGTTTTCCGGGCACCTTATTCTTTGTACTTTGTCTCAATGGGCATAGGTATGCCTCCCCTGCCGCCTTTAGCACAAGTACCACTTCATAAACTAGAGACTTGTTGCACCTGTAAGTCTCGTCTCCTCAGGGTCTAGTCCTTTAGCACCTTCGTCTACCTTACATTCCTCTCTCTCATTTCCCTCTTATTGTCTAGTGATTGAACTCTTACAACGTACTTCGGTCATATGATTTGCTCCTAACACTCGTACGTTGGGGGGCAATCTGTTACACCATTTTTTGGTCATCTAACCCATTATCATTAGATGAACCCAAGTACACCATGTAAGACCAATTTTACCCTAAGTAAAATTGCTTTCACCACGTGAAATAACTTATTCGTTTATACTTCCTGGTCATATTTAACCCAAAACAAGGAAATTAATTAAATAAACCCTTATTTATTTAATTATTTCCTAAGAATAAGTTATTTAAATCATTATTTAAATAATATTCTTAGTTAAATTTGACTAAATCATCCATAAATAATTAAATAAACCATTATTTATTTAATTATATTCCCATCATTTCCCTAAAATGATAAATAAATCATTTATTTATTTATTATTTATAAATAAAGGAATCGACCCAAGTCAAGAATCCTTTTCCCTCCAACAAATATAGTAAAATATTCCTAAAGGGTGCTTCTAGAATTCAATTAATAATATTTTATTCATGCACCGAGTTCTAGGCCGCCCCAATATTTTGTTATAAATAGGAGGGTTTTCCCCATTCATTAGTGACCTTCATTGCATTAGATCACTCTGGATCTACTCTTGGTCACCATTTTCCATTTTGCTTTGTGAACTCCCATTGAGTTCTATGTTTGTTTTTCTACACCACTAAGAGAGAGGAATGTTAGATCTGAAACACTAAGGACTTTCAAGAACCCATCCCACTGAGGAGAATCGGAAAACACCTTTCTTGTTTTCCTCTCAGGTGCCCCATTCTTTAATATAATATAAAATTCTTTTAATTACATTGTTCTTGTCTTGTCTATTGGATGCATGGAGCCATATTATATTTTATCTTCTTAATGTCTTTTGTGCTTAGATCTGAATTTGTGCAGCAAACTTAAAGATATTTTGCAGCCATAATCGATGTTAGGGCTATTTGTTATGTGTAGCTAAAGTGATATTTTACGACGAAAGATTCATACTAACACTATGTAGAAAAGGAAATAACAAATAAATTATTAGAGTTTAGATTTGATGAGAGTTTTCCATGAAATATGATCCTCAAGGGATCTTAAGAAAACTAAGGGTCAAATGTAAAATAACACCCTTTATCCATGAGTCAAAACCTGAACTAGAAAAGTTTGCCAATAAAATTGAATTTAGTAAAAACACCTTAATAGAGACAGGAAGCCAAACAGGAACAACACCAACTTTGGAAGTTGTTAAACAATCAAAAACATCAAAAAGAATTAGAGAAGAAGGAGGTTACACAGCAGAGACAACAACTGAGACCAAATTTAAAGTAATTTATAATAAAAGGCCTAAGATTAGTTCAGTTGAGAAGAAGAAAATAATAATTAATATTGATGAGACAGATGCTATAGTGACCAATGATGATATAGCAACAACCATAATCAATGAAACACTTATGGAAATTCAAAAGGAAAGACTAGTAAACTAGAATGACACACAGATGATTGAGAAGAAACAAAACATGGAAGCCTCTTCCTCATAGTCAGCTGAGGAAAATGACTTGGACATCAAAGAGAGGTATAAGCTAATGAAGTAGAAGAATGAGGAGATAAAGACAAAAATATATTCTCAATTCCTGAAGCAGAAGCATGGAAATCATAATAGGTTATTATCAACATTTGACTATTCCAGCAATAAAATGTTGATGTCATTTTTACAGCCTACTACCTCAACACCCAAAATAGTATCAGACTATAAAAAGGTAGACCTTGAGGTAGACACAGAGAATATTCATGAGCTTGAACAGATTGAGTTCGATAGACAAACCTCTGAAATGCTTTATTTTACAGTGGCGAACAAGGCAATGAGTGCCAATAAACTTCAAAATACCATACTTAATATGCAAGATCAGATGAAGATGGATAAAGCACCAATTTATTCCAATGACCTAAGGATCAAAGCATTAGAGGAACTAGTTTTACAGGTGGGATATGATCCCTCAAATATCCAAGTAGCAGAACTATTAGTCAAGAAAAAGAAGGAAGACATAATAGCTTGAGGAAAAAGCTCAAGCTTCCTCAAAGTGAGCATCCACAAAGCAAGGAAATACTCCAGGATCAAAGTGAAAAAGAAGAAATGATGGAGCTCATACTTAAATTTACAGCAAAAATCAATGAGATGGAAAAAAAATGGACCAGCTTGTCCAAGAGAAAGAGACTGTAAAAGAGCCAGAGGTTCCTAAAATTCCTACAATCATCGCAGTGATTACTACAGTAGTGACCTCTACTTTAGGAGAGAAATTAGCACCAAAGGGGCCACTGGAAACTGAAGTGCCAGTGACTTTGGCCACCATTTCAGCTATAGACTCTTCTACTACAAATGTACAACAAACAAATGAAGCCAACCAGATTGTCAAAGCCATGGAAGAGATGTATTTAAAGAGAGATGAAATAAACAGACTGAATAAGATGATTGAAAATATTGAGAGGGAAAATAAGGCAGCTGAGATCAATGCCAAAACTCATGAGCAGAAAGCAATCAGATTGGGAGAGCAGCTCAAGAATTTACAAAAAAGAATTGAATTTCACAGAGTATATCTCATACATTAAAAATAATCTCTGGACTAACATAATTGAAGCCATTCATATATCAATGGTCTTCAATTTAGGTTATATATGAGCAGAAAGAATTGCTATTAGTAGAACAAATAGAGACACAAAATAAAAAAGATGAGTTGAGTGATAAGCCTGCAAAGGCTTTAAAACTCATTACATTTATAAATAGCAAGAACAAGGAGGAACTTGAAGAATTGCAAATATCAGACAGGACAGAGACAATCTTGAAAATCAAGAAGGTTGTCATTAAAAAGAGCTTAATGAACAATCTTGAAGAAAAGTGTGAAACAATGAACCTTGCCATAACTAGATTTATGGTAAAGTATACAAATCTCAGACAGAAAGGCTTACCAGACATACATGTGTTCAATGAAAAGCTTATGCCACAAAAGGACTATGACAAAAAGATCAGGGAGTTTGCTAAAGAGAAAGTAAACAAGCCACTAGCACAAGGCACTCCTACAAGCAAAGTTTTACTTCAGTATTTTGAGGATTTATTTTTTCTACAACTTAAGCACCTCTTTGTCATCAAGCCCACTTTTGCAAGATATACAGAGGTTGATGAAAACTTTAGGAAGCTTAAAAATTTCCAAATTCCAAAAAGTAGAAGAATGGAAGACTTTCACAGATTTGATGTAAAGATGGAAGGTAAAAACAGTAAAAAATTACCCAAAGACAATCAAAAGAAAGAGAAAATGAAAACACAGTTTGCTGATTTTTACTGCTAAAATATAATTTTACAGTAGTAAAACAGTAAAAATAATGGTCAAAGTGTATCACTGTTAAAGAGCATAAAGTTAAAGAGTATCAGCAAAGGCAAGTCAAATACATAAAAATTTCTAATAGCCAGCAAGCAGGACACATAGGCAGCTAAAAGCTCCTTGTTAACAAAATAGTTCTATTTATTTTGGATAGAAGAGGACAACTTGCTAGTTTGTTAAGTAGTTGTCCCTTTTATTATGTAATGATATTTTCTTTTTCCTAAAGTTATTCCTAGAACTCTTCTAGGATATTTGTAATGCTTTTTATAAATACTTCAATTTCAGAAGTATTCAGTGTGGAATAAATTTGATGGATTTACTATAGAATTTTTTCTTGAACATTGGAGGCTATTGTGTGTTTGAATTCGAAGTAGAAGACTGGACAAGCTGATTGGCATCATAATTCAGGATCCCTATGATAATATGATGAGTGAAGTACTTCCTACTTGTCACTGTTTCCTTTTCTAAGTTTCATGCATTCATTTTATGTTTGTTCTGTCTGAATGTGTAACTAGGAGTATTACTACAGGATTAGTCAAGTGCTCCATGTCTTTAACTAGTTGCCATTTTAATGTTTTCTTCTGATTTCTGGTGTAAGGAATCCTTAATTTCTCATTCTCCCGTTTGACCTCTATCTTCTAATTCCATTTTCCAGATTAAAGGATCCTTAAGTTCCCTTTATCCTGATCATACCACCTCACAAAAAACCACTTTCCCAATTCTCTGAGGGTTATCTATCTTGCCCTAAATATATTTGTATCTTTTTTACCTTGATTTCTAGTGCTGCTAGCTTGATTTAGACTCCATAGCCTAATGGACAAGTAGATTTCTCTCTATCTTACCTCCAAGTGAATTTTTCCCACCAAACCCTTTAAACCAAAACCAAATTGTACTTTCATAACTAGCCTAATATTCACAAATTAAAACATAGTTAAATCTTAAATAGAGAGCCCTCTCTGAACCCTAGGAAGGCTAGATCCTAGAGTTTGAAGTAGGTTTGTGGTTACCTCTAGAGTTCTTTGACTTAAATCCAAAATCCCACAACTTAAGAATTTACTAGAGTGATAACAGTTTGCAACATACATTTTCCCCTTTGTAGTTAGTTATGTATGTTGCCAATCTCTTACATACATTTTGTTTTCACAAACATCATTGGATTCTATGTTGTCTATGCAAACATGACAAAAATAAGAATATTTTCTTTTATCTAATGAAAACATATTTTTGGACAGCTTTGTTTTAATGGAAAATTCAAATAAGAATATAAATATGTTATTCCAAATACCACCAAAGATAATCATTGTGAAAAATAATGTTTAAAATTGGAAATCCAATAAAAATTAAGTCATGTACCTTTGTACTTCCCTTGATCGGTTAGTCTCATGGCTTAGTGCAACGGTACACCATTGAACAACTTGATCAGTTGAGACAAGTCGGTTTGCAAAATGGTCCATTTGATATCTTCGAAATGCTCATTTTATACATGCCCCTTCACCCTCATGTTCTCGTTTTCCATGACCAGTCTCAAAGAAATTCCAACAATGTTTAATGCAAGTTTTCATATGAAGATGACACAACCAAAAGAATGATCGTGGAGATTTGAATTGACCTGTGCATCCATATGACTATATCCAATGTTCATTGAATTTTATTTCACAACTATTCAAGGATTCATAAATATTTTCAAAACAATTTTGTACAAAATATGTATCATGTGTACGATCGTCACTGATATAAAAGTGATATTATTTAATAAAATGCTGATTTTCACTAGTGCTTTCTATATGCTCAACACTTTATTCAGCATGTCTATATAGAATATGAACAAGCATGGAGACTTGGTCATAATGATCGTATTCACTTTGTATTTATTTTTTGTGGAACAAATGTGTAGTTTTATGAAAAATCAACTATTGACAAAATGGTCCCTGGTGGAAAAACTTCAGGGGATTTTTTAAATTGCAAGTCTTTCCATCGATCTTTATGGGAACGCTTGGTGTATTTATAAATTTCTGCCTCAAACTTTCCCAAAAACTCTATCACAAAAACTTCTTCTTGTTGTAAATCAATTCTTTTAGCACTTGTAGTACTACTTGAACCAATCGATATATGAATATTTTCATATCCATTCCATTTCACTTTTATGTTGGACAATGATTGATCATTTATATTCGTACGATATTTGTTTTGAAATTTAGTCAAATTTCCATAATCATCGCATTTTTTACCACCAACGCATTTCTTTTGGTAAAATAATTCATGGCTCTCTCTTCCACATAGAATTTGAGATATGAAATCATGGATAGTGGAAGGAGGTGAATCTTTCCAAAAAAATTTACCAAAATTAAGGAATGTGTCATAATATAGTTGAAATTCCACATTATAACGACAACAACAATTGTCACATAGAGTGATAGGTTTGACATACCATGGTTTTTGTTGCACAAAATCACTAATTGATACATTAATTTCACGATTCTCTTCTATGAACTTGTTGAAAAACTCTATTTGAGTGGTGTCCAAGAAATGTTTTGCATGTAATTCGTATTGATTTCATGTTATTCTTCTTCGCATGACATCCCTTGCTTTTGGTGAAAAACGTGAATTTTTCATTCAATATTCATATATTATTTTTTTAACATATTTTCCAAGTCTATATTTGTATGGTTGCCTACAAATATCTGTCCAACAAGCGAGTTCATCATTTACATCTATTTGCAATTGAAATTTCTGATGTTTGTGCAAAATTTTTTGTGAGGTTCTTAATGCTTGTGCCATAGGTTTTACCAAGTGTTTCTCTTTAGTACTTGATTAAACCACTTCCATTTGTATTGTTCTACGTGCATCTAAAGCACTTTTCTTTATAGACCTTCCAATTGACTTTAAAGCACTATTTATATTTTGTATCACATTTTCCTTAATTTTTTATCTTTTTTTTTATTTTCGAATACCCGATAAATTCGTAGCTTCTTTTAATTTATTTTATGTTAAGAGACTTTTCAACATTAAGGCTTGAACTACCACAATTTCATCTTTGAAAAACAAATCAATAATGTGTTTAACATGATATCATATAACATGGTCAACTTTTTTATGTCCATATGTGTGAGTGACAAAATTTTCTAACATCTCATCATCAATATTGATTTCATCTCTACATATTAGAATTAAATGTACATAATGAGTTTACATATTCAATAAATAATTTAGTTAATAAATATGTATAATTTAAATAATACACATTCAACACACACACACACACACACACACATATATATATATATATACCTGGTGATTCAATTTATTCACTTGAATTTCTTTCAACATCTTCAATCATTGGTTCAATTTCTCTTTTAATTTCTCTTTCAAAATTTTCTATCTCATCATCAATGTTTTCCCCGTTAAAAACTCACTACATCAAAGTTTAGACAAAAAATTAACTAAAAAAAGCATCACAAAAGATTTAATTTAAAAAAAAAAACTCATTTTAAAATTTTTGCACAAAATACATACTTCAACCCAAAACACTTACTTTAAAAATTCCGCCAAAGAAATGTCTTTTAAAAATGAAATGAAGCTCAAAACATTTCCTTCCAAGTCCTGCAAAAAAGTTTCATTAAAAAATTTAGACAAAAACTCACTTTAAAAATCATTATAAAAGATTTACTTCAACCCAATACAATTACTCTAAAAAAATGTCTCTTTAAAAAATACCTCCAAAAAATGTCCATTGAAAATTTAGCCCAACCGCTTAAAAAATGCCACTTTAAAAAATACCTCAAAAAATGTCCTTTGAAAATTAAGCCCAAAAAACCTCTAAAAAATTTTCACTTAAACAAAATACCTCCAAAAAAGTCCTTTGAAAATTAAGCCCAAAAAACCTCTAAAAAAATGTCACTTTCAAAAATAACTCCAAAAAATTTCCTTTGAATATCAAGCCCAAAAAGAATCCTTTGAAAATTAAGCCCAAAAAAAGTCCTTTGCAAACTAAGCCCAAATGAAGAAATGTATGTGAAAATAATGGTTCCGTTTTCGGCTATTTATATGACTGCGAAATTTTTTTTTTGGAGGGGCTTCATTGAATTTTCCGGCTGAAGTAATTTGTGAGAAAAAGTTTGGTTGACTTCTGTAAAATCTTCGGCCGAACTTTTGTGTCGTTAGAATTAATGGGCTGACGTGGCAAAAAAAATTCGGCCGAAATTTTTTAAAAGTTCAATCGAACTAACATGTTTGCAACTACGCAACAACTAAGCTCTGAACACATTTCTTTAACTTTGAAATGATTAAAATCCATCAAAATTTATGAATTAACTCTCAGAACCAAGACAAACATTTGTAGAATTCAATCTACTTTTAAGAAATATAAATTTTATGGAATTCCATAAATATTTACTAATTTTAATTAATTTTGTAATAAAATGGGTGCAAACAATTTCTGAAGGTCATTATGATTCAGTGAAATCAAAATTATGTATCTACTAAAATACATTGTAAAAAAATTGAAAAAATTATGGTGCATTACATTGGGTCATCATCTGTAATGGGTAGTTTTTAGATTTTTAGTTTATAACTAATATATTGAGAAATTTCGCGAGAAACAAAACATCTTCAAAATATGCAGTTTTTTTATATTGGATCAGTTCAAAAAATTAGAGTAATTATGATATGCATCAGTTGGTTTCGTAAATATAACGATACTGAAGTAGTCTCTGTCTAGATTGTTGTAACACATTTTTTTTCTCAAAAGCAGAAAGTTTTAAAAGAATACACCAACCCGTTTGAACATGACTTTTTATGAATCCTTTGATCGATAAAGAACACACACCCAAAGAAATTTTAAGTTGACTTATCAAATGTGAATACAAAAATTCCAAAAAATAAGTAACAAAAAGCTAATAAAATTTCTGACAAATTTTATTTTTATCCTAAAATGAAATTCAAAACATAAAAATTATTTTGGCTTGCAAAAAATTGAAAAACAAATCAAATTGATATTTTTTTCAAAAAAAGCAAAAAGTATAAGTCAACTTCACATTTTCACATATACATTAGTTAAAAAAATATTAATTCCATAAAATAATGCCCTAATAAAAAACAATACATTTAAATAATCTCCAATGTCAATAGTACACCCAAATAGTAAAAAGCATATTTGATTAAGGTGCATGGTTTTATTTAATATTGTACACCCAAATAGTAAAAAGCATATTTGATTAAGATGCATGGTTTTTATTTAATATTGATTAATTTGTACTTTTATCTTATAAACAATATATTTGGTATTTAAAAATAGACTATGATACAATTTTTTAACGTGTTGTATGCGTTGGTGGGTAATTATAAAATAGGAAGATCATATTTGAGTGTTTCAATTGAGTTGCATTTACTATTAAATATACTTTCGTGTTATAAACAAAATAATTATTATTAGAAAATACACTATTATATATTTTTTTAAAACG
>JAXQQM020071621.1:0-84581 GCA_034641835.2 Pinus albicaulis
AAAAAGGTCTTGATGCTCCTGCATCACTATTAATGTACTATACACACACACACACATATATATATATTTCTCTAATTAATATAAAAATATTATTTTTATTTAAGGTGTATGTTGAAATAATTTTTTTTAATGAAAAACATTGAAATTTTCTTCTTCTTATTATTCTAAATAAGTTTAAATATACTAATCTAAATAGATTTAGAGATGGAAAATAGGTAACATTTAATTAGCAATTTTTAGTTATTAAATTATGTAAATATTATTTGGATATTAATTTTATCTTATATTGCAATATCAACAATATTGAGTTGTGAAAATGGTGAAATATGAAAAAAAAACATAATAATGATATTTTAGTTCAAAATTATTTTCATTATTAATATTTAAATATTGCTTTTAATATATATATATATATATATATATATTATAATTCATAGATTAGATGCTTGGATTGAGAGGGTGGGGGCGGGCTACCACATCCCACCAAGCCACATGCCAGGGAGCATGGCAGGACACCCTCATAATGGTCTTTGAGGTACATGCAGGAGGCATGGGGAAATTCACATCCCACAATCCTCTAACTAATATGGTGAACCCACCACCCATTGCATTTGTTATTTGATGGACCCTAGTAGATGAAGAAAGGATAATACACATCCCCTAACGAAATTCATCCACCCAGAGAGACCATCTCGTTGTAGGGGTTCATTAAGGGGGAATTCAATGATTATCATGTTGAGAAAGCTAGCAATGGCATGTTTCTCAATTGGTTTCCTCGGCGTATTACCCCAGCGAATCCTACTCCATCTCACACTTCAAGGAATTGGCATGGGGTCGAAGAATCATGATTTCGCTAGAGGCAGTGCATTCTATTTATTTTATCCATGTATGGGATGGTTTTTATCCTAAAATAGATTGATAGGTTGTTAGTATGGTCCTCCTTTTCTTTTAGTTGAAGCTTCGTGAAGGCACATAGAAATAGAAAGCAACTAGTTGTTGTTTCCCTCATGCCATAGGTTTTAATTCCCTTAATTATTTATGTTGGTTACTTTTCGAGCCTAGGTTGTGCTGGAAAATAATTATATTTGATTGAGTGTTGATGCATTAGGCATATCTTGTTGATACCATTTCTCTACATGTGAATGGTATTTGGAGTAGTCAGTGTAGGTTCGTGTATATTCTCAATGTGCTTTCTCTTAATTTCCTAATCATTCTTGGTTTACTCGCAGCAAATGTCACATGAAAAATACAAGGACTAGGTCTCCTTGTGGTTGATGCATCCCTTCCACACTTTGATTTTGTTCATTTAAGGGTTTTATCGATGGCTCTAAGGTCATTGGTGGTGTAAAAGTACACCTCTTGGGATTGATCTTCATAGCAGACCCTCTTTTTCTCTCAATCTTACCCTGAGTGAAAGACTCAAAGGGATCCCTTGCCATTATATGGGTCCATACCTCATTCAGTTCTATTAGTATGCCACACTAGAGGGATTGGGTTTGTCTAGGAGTAACTTACTACCAAAATAGTGGGTGCATTCATGCAAGAGTGAGAGCCAAATGTTTTACAACATGGTTGAGGGATGATGCAGGAGAATTTATTCAAGTCAATAAGTCCCAGAAGGTCTTACGACATTTACTAAAGGGAGTGGGTTCCCTTAATTTATTTTAAGTTAATATACTGCAATTAAATATGGGGATTTGATTTTCTATTTGAAATGGAGGTTTATTTAATAAATAAAGAATTATTTCCTTATCAACATGTAATACACCATTTACGGAGATTTGTTAAGGAGTTAGATGTTGTAGGATTAGATTTGATATTTTCTGTTGAAATTCAACAAGAAAATGTATGCACACTAGTGTGGGATCCCAGTTAACACACGAGTGAGGGATTCTAGTGGCACATTAGTGAGAAGGTGTGCGACCAATTTTTAAATAAATTGGAAAATTAATTGTAATCTTATCTCATAACAACTTGTAATAGTTAATTAAGTGTGATATACTTAGTTAGCTGAAGAATTTCGAGTTGAGGGTCAAAGGATAGGCATGTAGAGTGATTTTATTATTTACAGGGTCCAATTGCAGTTGTAGTGCTAGTGTGGTGTGAGTGTGATCAGTTAACTCACATTAATTGAGTTAAAATTAGTTTAACTAGTTCTAACTGATTGATGAACTAGTGGAAGATAAAGTGAATTAAAATATATTTAATTCACAAGTAGTGATCTACCAAGTAACTGATGATTCACTATTAATATTTGCATGCATGTCAATTATGATGGAGACCCAGTTGAGACAAAGGTTTAAGGCAAGTAAACTATCAGTTGTATTATTAGTGAATTTCTTGACCTCAATTATAAAGTGAGAGGAAGGCTCCATAGGGATTGCGCAGTCAAGGACGATTGTTTTACTTGTTTCTCTTACTTGCATGTGATTTAGCGACCATGATTTATATTCCACAAATATTGTAGAAGGATTCAGTATCTTGTTTTAGTACATTGCATGATCAGATTGAATCCATTGGTGTAATTTATACATGGTATTAGAGCTATGTTAGAGATTTTCTACATGGTATCAGAGTTGTTTTAGAGATTTTCTACATGGTATCAGAGTGCCAGGAATCAAAATAGTGGAGTAGAAATTGATTTTGTGTTGAACAATATTTAAATTTGCAGACACTTTCTTTCGAGCTAGAAGCGGATCAAGATGTCTTTCAATGGATTGAGACTCGAATATGCACTCCAGGGCAGTTCGAATTATATTGCATGGAAGGACAGGATGGAGTCAGTGTTGGAGGAAAATGGGTTGAAGGAATTCATATATAATGATATTCCCAAGCCTACAGCAACAGATGCCCAACTTCTTGATGCATGCCAGAAGAAGGTAGAAAAGGAGAAGAGGATCTTATTAGAGGGAGTTCGAGATCATATTGTCTCGAGTCTCCATGCCAAGGCAACTCATGTAGAAGGCATTGACAGATCTGTTTGAAAGCAACGGTGACCACTAAAAATTGGCACTCAAGGACAAGCTCAGGAAAATCAAAATGGAGAAGGGCGACATAATCCATAAATAATTGACCAAGTTCAATCAATGTAGAGATGAGCTTGGAAGTGATGGGATTAATGTAGCTAATGATGACTTAGTGAGCCTAGCACTTCTATGTCTTCCCAAGAGCTAGCATAGTTACCAGGACTCTATGAATGGGAGGAAGAATTTACCAGATTGGGAGCGACTATGGTCAGATTTGGTACAAGAAGAGTTTCGCCCAATACCAAGGATGGATCCTCATCCAAGATTGTTGATGAGGAAGATTGTACCTTGGCTGGTAAGGAAAATAATGGGAAGGGGAAGAAGTCCTATTCCTAATATGAGACTGGTAAAGAAGTCAAGAAGCGTGACATGTCAATGGTGAAATTTTTTCACTGTCATGATCATGGACATTATGCCACAAATTTTCCACAAGAGAAGAACAACAACAAGAAGGCTCCAGGAGCTGTAGCGGGTGAATATTTGGCCTCACAGTTTGAGTTGGACTTCTCTCTCATCGCATGCATGGCATCAACTGTGATGGGATCTATGTGGTACTTGGATAGTGGAGCATCTTTCCACATGATGGGAAACAAAGGAATCTTTAGTAGCTTGGAGGAGAAGGATATTCAAATGCACATCAAGATGGGTGATGATGGGAGTTATAGTGCTACTAGGATTGGTACAATTAATTTCCCAAGAAAGTCAGGTAAAACTTTCATATTAAAAGATGTCATGCATGTACCAGGCTTAAAATAATTTAGTTTCAGTTGCTATGTTTGAGGATCTTGGATATGATGTGGTTTTCAGTGAAGGAAAGGCATTACTTCATCACAAAGCCACAGGAAAGGTAAAGAAGATTGGGGTTCATGCAAAGAACCTATACAAAATTGATGTAGATGGTTGCGCAACATTAAGCAGTAAAGAATGGAAGGTGTTGAGTCAGGATACAAATGTGTTATGGCACATGAGATTGGTCCATCTACACCACCATGCTTTGAGGATCATGTAACAGATTTCTACAGGTCTTCCAAAGGGTACTCTTGCGCAGATAGACACATGCAAGGGATGTACCATGGGGAAGTATACTAAAGCCACTTTTCATGAGAACTGAGTAGCGACAATCCTTGAGAGAGTTCACTAAGACATGTTTGGACCATTCTCTAAAGCTTCCACAACAAAGCATAGGTATTATGTGATTTTTGTTGATGATTTTTCTAGAAAGTGTTGGATTTTCTTTCTGCAGAATAAAGGTCAGACGTTCTCCAAGTTTTGTGAGTTCAGAGAACTGGTAGAGAAAGATACAAGGAAGAAGGTGAAGGCTCTAAGGAGCGAAAATGGTGGTGAGTATATCTCTAATGAATTCAATAACGGCTGTGCAAAAGAAGGAATTCAGAAAGAATTGATTGCACCTCATAACCCACAATAAAATGGGGTTGCAGAAATAAAGAACAGAACAATTGTGGGAGAAGCACGAGATATGTTACATGATCATGGCCTATCGTTGCATCTATGGATAGAGGCATGCAACATAATGGTATTTGTGTAGAACTATAGTCCTCATCAGATACTTGGCATGAGTATACTAGAGGAGGTTTTTTCAGGTAAGAAACTAGATGTTTCATATCTTAAAATTTTTGGCTCATCTTTCTATTTCCATGTGAACAAAGATGCTAGGAAGAAGCTATAACTAACAACAAAGGTTGAGATATTTTTGGCGTACACTGATACTCCCCACAACTGTCAAGTGTATTTTCCGGCTAACAGGATGACAATTGTCAGGAGATATGTTAAATTTGATGAGGCGAAAGCCATGTGATTGTCCCCTGAGAGGGAGCTTAACTTGCATGAAAATGAGGAACTCTTAGTTCCAAATGATGAACCTTGGGATGTGGATTATCCACAAGTAGAGTATCATGGAGTGGCAGATGTTGGTGTGAATTCTAATCACAAGTGTACGAAAAAAGCTCACTTTAGCTATGCATAAAAAACAACCCTAACATCAAATAGGGCTGTCAATTTCCTTAGATCTGCAATTAGTGATCAGAATAAATTCTACAGAAATACAGATCTATATAGTTAAAGAAATTAAACAACAAATAAAAGCAAGTGTTTCTCCATGCAACCAATGAACAAGACAAGAATGTTTTTAAATAATTTTTGTATTATGACACTTGGGAAGGGAACGTAGAAAGATGTTACCATTCCCCCTCAATGGGATGGGTTCTTGTATGTCCTTAGCGCTTCAGATCTAAGATCTCTCTCTCTTGATGGTGAAAAAAAACTAGACGAAAATGGAACTCAAAGGGAGCTCACAAGCAAAAAGGTAGAAAAATATGACAATGATGGAGGATCAAAGTGAGACCAAAAGTATTGATCTAGAGTGATATTTAGGAAACAAAAGGTAGTGAATGAATGGAAAAATCTTTCTATTTATAACAAAATATTGAGTTAGTCTAGATATTGGTGCATAATTAAAATATTATTAACCAAATCTAGATCCAAATTTTATGGAATATTTTATTATTTTTGTTGGAGGGAAAAATAATTTGAATTTGGTCAAATCTTTTTATTTGTAAATAATAAAGAAATAAATGATTTATTTATTATTTTAAGAATATGGTTGAGTAATAATTAAATAAATAGTGTTTTATTAAATTATTTATAAATGACTTAGTCAAATTTAACAAGGAATATTATTTAAATAATGTTTTAAATAATTATTCCTAGAAAATAATAAGATAAATAGTGATTTATCTAATTAATTTTCCTATTTTGGGTTAAATATGACCAGGAATATTAATTAAATTGTGGTTTAATTAGTTATCCCTTGAGGAAAGCCAAACAAATAGGGATTTGTTCAATATTTCCTCATGGGGTTTCATGTTTAGACCATAAACAACTTAATAAATTATGGGTTACTAAGTTATTTTTCATAGTGAAAGCAATTTTACCAAGGTAAAATTGGTCTTACATGGTGTACTTTGGTCCATCTAATAGTAACAGGTTAGATGACCAAAAATTGGGGTCTTCATTCAATATCTTGAGTTCCATAGGCTCGTATCTCACACAAGAGCCTCCCTTGTTCACCTTCTTCTTCATTTCTTATCTGAATGGAATGTATTAGATTTACTGTGCTAAGTATCCAAACAATAATTAAAATGTGTGCATAATGTTCTCTGAAGTTTGCAGGTTAAAAAAATGGTTTTAGCTTAGTTAAACAGATTTATGTGTGAGGTTAAAGCTTGTATTTTTGCTTTTATAACAATGTACAATAGTAAGTAACAGATAAATAAACATCACATATAACAATACTCAGCAAATTTGATGAAGCAGTTCACCCCTCCTGGGCTACATCTGTTGGTCCAACTCCCAATGACATGTCCCTCATATATTATTGCTCAAAAATGGTAAGTACGTGTGAAATAAAGCTTCAATAGGCTGTGATCTCTGTAAAAAAAAACTTTAGAATGCTTGAATTAGTTAGAGATGACTATTCATTTGTAGAAAACAGACAAAGGATGCTCAATACACTGCCCACTCCCTAGTGGCCCTTGTGGCTCCTTGATATTTCCTGGAGCTAAACCTATTGAAAATGACCTCTAATGGCTCTAAAACCTATGCCAATGTGTTCATAATGTCGATAATACCCAAAATTGACTATTTTTTCACCCAATTTGGTCGAAAAATGAAGGAGTTATGGCAAAAATAAAATTTTTCCAATATCCCTTGAAAACCTCCTCCAAAAATGGAGGAACTCCAATTAGGAGTGCCAAAATTGGCATAACCCCGAAAATGGAAAAACCACACCTAAATTAGTTAGAACCGTTAGGTGTGGCATTTATTATTAAGTGGGCCGTCACATGGTGACCGCTGCCCAAACCACCACCTAAGCCACCCTCGAAACCATTTTTCATAACTGTAGCTTTAAATGTCACTCTCTGCTGGCCATATGTAGCGGTATTCATAACCGTTTACTCCATGGTTTAGGGCCTTAAGGCCTCAGTTCCCAGTGCCTAAGTCACATGGTCGGGGCTAGCCTTGGGGCCTATCCCTAATCCTTTTTCCACCGAATAAAGTTTTAATAAGAATATGTCACGGTTCACTATAGAGTTAGAAAACAACTGCGAGCCCATCTGGTAGGGTCTTTGCTTTGGCATGGGCTAGGCCCTGGTTCAAATCCTATGACTTGTAACATATTGTCATAGTGCCAACCTTCTCCGGCCTTGGGCCACGTGGCAGCCTCTGGGCCTACCACGTGGCAGCGCGTGGGCCTTAAGGCCTCAGTTCCCAGTGCCTAAGTCACATGGTCGGGGCTAGCCTTGGGGCCTATCCCTAATCCTTTTTCCACCGAATAAAGTTTTAATAAGAATATGTCACGGTTCACTATAGAGTTAGAAAACAACTGCGAGCCCATCTGGTAGGGTCTTTGCTTTGGCATGGGCTAGGCCCTGGTTCAAATCCTATGACTTGTAACATATTGTCATAGTGCCACCTTCTCCGGCCTTGGGCCACGTGGCAGCCTCTGGGCCTACCACGTGGCAGCGCGTGGTTGGCCAAAATACATAAAGTCAAACCTTCATCATATGAAAATTTGCCACGTGTCGGAATATGATATGCCCTCCTGGAATATTTCGAGGAATATTCCTGGAATATTCTTTTTAAAATTTTTCCAAATTTAAAAATTCAAACTTGGTCAACACATTTTTGGAGTTTACTGGGCATTTTCAAACCTTAATAACTTCTACATACGACCTCTGTTTTGTGAACCGTTTGCGGTGCCAGAATCGTAGCGACGAGACCTTTTTGATAGTTTAAGTTGCAACCATTTTTTAGCACTTTCATTTTTTACCATTTTTGAACTTGGACATGATATCTTGATCAATTGCCTCCTGCTTTATAACTTCGATGTCTCCCTAACTGTGACACATGCAGATGAAAACACTAGACATCAAGTTTCTTGTGGTGTGAATCAAATCTTCAAGGATGATACTGGACTGCTGAATGCAAGGCTCAAACAATAGATGAGAGAGAGATGCTTAGAGATGGATTTAAAAATGAAATTTGAAATTTGGGAGAATGATGCCAAATTTCAGAACAAAAAATAATGATGAGGGTAATTACAATCTTACAAGATTGGATGATCATGATAACTAATTAGGTGACCTCACCTTTAACCTGACCATTGGAGTTTTGATACCTCACCATGCTCTGTTTTTTATGTAGTAAAACATGATTCCACAACGAAGACAGTTATAAACCTGGCATATTTGCTATGGAAATATGAGGTGATTCTGTAGCGAAATCTGCCATTCTACAGTTATATTCACTACCAAATGGTGAAAAAGCAGACAAATGGCATATGTTTGATTTGAGTGCATGCATGCGAAAACTAAGTGGAATGGAGTGGATTCGACTGAAATGACATGAATCATTGGGGTTTTAGACTTAGGGTAAGGCTTATTTCATAGGTTTTCCATCGATTTCATGAACCATTCTATGAAGACAAGATAAAACCTAGGTGAGTGATGTGACTAACCCTATTAATGAAATTTTGAAAATTTATGAGTGATAACACCCTGTGATTCTATTATAAACTATTGCGTGCATTTGTATAAGTCCACTTAGGGTTTTGCTGAGGACCTCTTCATTAAATTCTCTCTTAGGGTGTGAAAATGTAGTTCCATCACCCCCTCCATATTTCTTTAGGTGAGACTTTGGTCTGCAGAAGAAGATCATTGCCGAAAGGGCCAATAGTTGGAGGGTTTGTTGGTTTTTCCAGAAACTCTAAACTTGGGTAAGGACCCCTCAAGCCAACAAATGGTTCTGTTCCCGGGACCAGGATCATCATTTTAAGGGAGATTGGATGTTATGTTATCCATTGCGCAACGAATTACAAGACTATTTGGATAGAAAGATCTTTGAATTTGTGTTGTAGGAGAATAGAAGCACTAAATTATTTGACGAACAATGGGTACAAAAGTATATTTATACAAAAGTGCATGGAATTTTCTTTTGTTCCTTTACACATGAACACTATGATCCAAATGGAAAATGGCATCCACCCATGGTTTTCATCCACCCATGTTATCCATCCACCTATGGAATTTACCCATGGTATTGTAAATGGCATCGACCCATGGTATTCATCTACCCATTGTATTTATTCACCCATGGTATTGTAAGTGACATATATCCATGATATTCATTCACCCATGGTATGTATCCACCCATGGTATTCATCCACACATGGAATTTACCCATGGTATTGTAAGTGGTATCTACCCATGGTATTGCCCCATGGTTTTGACCCATGGTATCCACCTATGGTATCTACCCATGGTATTGTAAGCCTCATTTTATTAAAACATAGAATAAATGTATAAACTACATTGTGGTAGATAGAATACCATAGGTGGATACCATGGGTCAAAACCATGGGTCAATACCATGGGTAGATACCACTTACAATACCATGGGTAAATTCCATGTGTGGATGAATACCATGGGTGGATACATACCATGTGTGAATGAATATCATGGATAGATGTCACTTACAATACCATGGGTGAATAAATACAATGGGTGGATGAATACCATGAGTCGATGCCATTTACAATACCATGGGTAAATTCCATAGGTGGATGGATAACATGGGTGGATGAATACCATGGTTAGATTCCATTTTCCATTCGAATCACAACAAGAGTGGTTGTCCCGCTTAGATGAATTCCATCACTGAGATGACGTAGTCACTGAGTGGACTCCTGAATTGATCCAATAAGTGGAGAAATTTGATAATAATATCACTCGCATGGTAGATCATTGAATCGATCATATTATGGGTGGATTTGTGACTGAATTTGTTGCTGACCAGTTTGTGTGATATTTTGATGTAGAAAGAAGGTTTTTCAAAGGCCCTAGAGGCAAGTTCCTATGCTCATTGAAATTATTACTGAAATGCTATTGTGTGAACGGGGTTGTGTATGTGAAAATACTTCTTGAATGCATCAAAGAGGTTCAGCTACATGCAGTGGAAGAATTTGTTGAAAAGTCTCTAAAAAATCCCTTTATAGCTCTCTGAAGCCTAGATCTAATAGTGAACCCAAACCTGAAACTGCTAGCTCAAGTGACTTTGAAGAAGAAAGCTCGTCATATCAGAAACCCTCGAGTTTGTTTCCCACTCCTTCCACTCCACTCTGAGCTCACATCACAGATAACCTACTCCACCT
This sequence comes from Pinus albicaulis, assembly GCA_034641835.2. Lineage (NCBI taxonomy): Eukaryota > Viridiplantae > Streptophyta > Pinopsida > Pinales > Pinaceae > Pinus > Pinus albicaulis. The sequence goes on from JAXQQM020071621.1 coordinate 10,256, forward strand.
CGTAGTCCATCTCCACCTCCATATCCACCTCCCCATGAAGTAGATATGGCTACATCCATGAATTTACCTAATTTCAGAGGAATTGGAAATGAGGTGACTGATCACTTCAGGTTTTTAATTGAGGTTGTATAGCAGGCTCATCAAGCGAACAATACTGATATTATAAAAGCGCAACTGGCTATTTCATTTCAAGATCGCACACTAGATTGGTACATTAGGTATGCACAAGCCCCATTTGAAATGACTGTCGAAAAGGATTGACCACCCAAGTTGTAATATTCCAAAATTTGCACTCAGCCATTTGGAATATTAGATTTTGCTACTTTCACCTAGGAGAGGAATAAATGGGTAAGGAGGCCCATGAACAATAAAATTATGAATAAATTCCACCTTAGTAGGGAAGGAGATCACCTTAGGAGCTGGTTTTACACTTCCAAGTGTGAACAAGGACAAATTAGATGGGGACATAGTCAAGATTGACTAAGTCAACATGCATTCTTGAGGAGGAAGAAATCAATCAAAGAAACTAGCTCAATGAGAATAAGGAACAGCCTAGACACACATATGAGAACCGGATTGAAGATCCCTTAGTGTGAAAAGACACATTACAGGTGGATAATTTCTAGTTGACCAATTCAACAACGTTGTTACAAAGAGGAGGGAAACTAGCTAGGACAACGCAGTTTTGAAAGAGGAAGCTTCATGAGGAAGTCACCTCAACATTGTGTGGCGTCCGGGGTGAGGAGGCTCACCAAAGATAAAAGGAAGGCATATCATCAAACGGAAATCATTCATGTGTTCAGATATTTTGGTCTTGAGACCAATTGCATGCTTCAGCTATTTAGTTGGAGTTGCTGCACTGCTTAGTGCAAGGAATTCCTGTGCGGGAATTCCATCCTCTCTTTAGATCAACTTGCTTAAGGTATCAAAGGGGAGTGATTTGAGCTTCATTTCTGTATTTGGCTTGATTCCATTCATCCACATTCAGCCATAGCATATTTTACTTCAGAAACTATGCCCTTTCCTGCAGGAGCATTGTTGCTGGGTCAAACATTGTCTTTGTATGCTAGTTTTTTAGGAGGAGGTGCTTATTTCCATCCGGGAGCTCCAATAAGAAGGCCTAAGGCCATTCTCTATATTATTAAGCATTTATATTTCATATTCAGTCATTTTTAATACAGTTTTGCAGTAAACTGCATTATTTTCTGCAGTGCTGCTTTGTACATGTATTTTGCCGGAAATCGTTGTCGGGTGTCTTGTTTTTGCTGTATAAGAGTGTAAACCTCCATTTCTCTATTTTTTGATCAATATAAGTTGCATATCATTATTATTTTAACATTTTTTGTAGAACCCCCATGATAATTATACTCTCACAGTATTCATAAATTTTTGTTTAGCAAAGTCATGGGAAATCAAGGTTTTCTAGCCTAGTCAGGAAAGGAGGAGCTGTTTAACATAGCTAGAAGCATTATTTTGAGCTGAAATTCGGAGAATAAGTCCCTCATGACCTAAGATATTATATCCAACCGTTTCCCCTACTTATTTTCACGCTCATTTCTGAAAAAAAACCTTTTTAGGGCATAAAATACCCTTTTTCCCCAGTTTCTGGATTATGAAACGAAGTAAAAGTTGCTGATGTAGATAAAAATTATTTCTATGTGTTTGTTATGTATATTTTAAGCCTATTCATCATAACAGGACCATTATAAATCTTATTCATTGCAGAGTTCCAGATTTGGAACATTATAGTGGTATCAGAGCTGCCATCTTGGCTCAGCCAGTGGATTTAAGATCCAATTAGAAGATAAGAAGAAGAGGAGAAAAAAATTATGGAGAGGATGAGCTTACTCTCATCCATTTTCATATCTAAGAAGAAAGAAGAAGATAAATGCATTGGAACTCCAAGAGGGTTTCAAGGAGGAGAGAGTTGCAGTGAGACCTCTAGAAGGTTTCAAGAAGTAGAAGAAGATGCATGCACTTCATATTCTCATAGAGGAAGTGGAGAGCAAGGAGACCACTTATAGCATGAAATCCTGAGTGGGTATTTGGCAGAATACAAGTGCCAACCTAGGGCTTTCAAAGAGACCCTAGATTTCCCTTAGTTTATTCAACTGAGAGAAGAGAGAAGACAGTGCAGTAAAAGAATGATGAGAGGCAATAGATTACTATTGTATACATTTTATGGGACACTCAATTTTGCATCAGAGACTTGGGTGATAAAACTGGAGGCATTTTTCCTACTGCATCTGGTAGTGGAAAAAAAGGTTGTGGAAATCTCAGCACTGCGCTTAGAGGGCAAGGCAAGCTCTTGGTGGTTCAGCCATGGAAGAGTATTTTCTTTTACTGATTTCACTCATCAGATAATCAGAATATTTGGCAATGGAAGATCAGAGAAGGAGGAGTTCTCTTCTCCATTTGAGGAGACCTCTACCGGTGTTGTCATATTCATGAGGGGGTAGCCACCCACAACAGCAGTTGGATCAACCAACACATTGAAGAGAGGGATTCTTGTAGCCATACAAGATGTTCCAAAGGCTCACAAAGGTATGCATAAATTTCCATGTCCTAACATTTCAGAAAATTTTATGGAAGACTTTGGAGATTTGTTTTCATATGGCCCAGGATCAAACAATGTTGTTGAGGGAGAGCAGCAATATTGCACTGCGCTGTGCAAAATTGAATGGTCCATTTAACAAATGAACCATCATTCTCTTGTACCCTTGTTGAGTTGCACTCAATCCTTGAGGGTGGAGTGTGAATCCTTGGAGGATGGAGTGAACTTTGCTCCAAACAAATTCATGCAGAATGAAATGTTCATCCAGGAGTTGATACATGAGATAGCCAAAACACCCTGGAGGAGGGTTACAGCGTTGTCAAGAGGTAGCAGCAAGGAGGCTTTGCCTTTAGGCCCCTTGGATCCTTATGGGTTCAAGATGATCATCGGTGAGAGATATTCTTTAGAAGGTCTCCAAGGAGTTGCATTTCAGCATCCCATGGAATGAAAGGAGGAAAATATGATATGGGAGGATGGTAATCTCCTTTGGAGGAGTACCAAGGTGGAGAATGGTATGAGGCATCCATCGGTGGATAAGTGGATGTGGATAGAGAGCAAGAAGCTAGAGAGATACTTGCAAATCTATGATACTTGGCAGAAAGAGGCAAAACTATGTTGGCTACTCTTGAGAAATTTTGGTCATCATGAGACATATCCTTTTTCCAAGGGTATGTGGGAGGAGAGAACTCGGCAGGGTACTTGCATCATGGGGCAACAAGGAGTTTGGATGCATTATGATGATGTGATCATTGTGTTTCCACCACATGAGTTGTATGATGGAGGTATGATGGGGCAACAAAGACATTTGTTGCTTTGGAGGATTGAGAGAGAGCAAGGGTAGAGTTGCTCTCACATTTTGCATGATGTTGCAATGGGAGGAGATAGCAACATTATGAGAGAATTTGTTGATAGTGGACATGTAAGAGGATGGATTTATGAGTTGGCAGGAGCCTATTTTCATAGGCCAACAGCGCTATCACTTTGGAGCATGAGCTTGTTGATGGAGTGTTCCCAGGATCACTTCATATTTGATGCACTTGGTGGGCATAGAGGAGGTGAGATTGGTATAGTAGTGGGTGGAATCATGGGTTATTGTGGTGTGTTCTCCTTGACTTGGATTTCCAAGCATGAGAAGGAGGATTTTCATGCAGCATGTGGTTCATTCCTCTTCAGATGGGTATGCCATACCACTATGGAGGATTCATCTATGGATCTTGTCACCATCTTGCTCCCATCACATGGTACGAATTCTGTTTTTGCACTTATTGATTGTTCAACACCATATTTGTATACTCTTACAATTTCCTTGTAGTGCATTGCTCTACAAGGGGGGGAATTTCTCTTTAGGCTCCATGGACCACTTTTGGCCAGCTATTATGATGGAGACAACCATCTATTGTATGATTTGGGGCAAATTTTTGGTTACTTCTTGTATGCTCAGTTTATACATTCAACCATTTACTACTTGCTAGTAGATGTGGTGACTTACACAACTAGCCATCTATCAAGAAACAACTTGCCATGCTATTGTCTAAAGCTACATTGGGGAAGACTACGATGTGACCATTTGGGGGATTTTTGGTACCTTCCAGCACCATATGAAACCTTCAGTCTTTCTTTCATTATGATGCTGAACATGATCCTATTTTCTGATGTTGTGCTTACCTTAATGCGGAGCATGGTTGGAGGAGGGACACCTTGGTTGGATGTGTTCTTTGGGGAGGAGGATCCCCATAGTTTCTGAATTACATGTTCTAAGGGGAGCATGGGAAGGGACATGGCCTCTACAGCGAAATATTTGTTCCTTTATGAGGAGGGCAATGAGATGGATGGGATTCCATATGGTGGTGAGTTCTTGTCCATCATGTATGAGATGGTTTGGGCCAGCTTAATTCACAGCGCTGGGAGAGGGACCTTTGGAGGTCTAGCTTCCTTCTTGCCTGTTGAGGGCAACATGATGGTAGCCCAAGATCAAAAAATTATCTACACTTATCTTAAGTGGAGAGGAAGGCAGCTTGGGGTAGGCTATCTTTCCTACCATATTCAGATTTTCAGCCCACCTATTCTACATGAGCTCAAGGTGAAGAGATCCTTCATGAGTTGCCAACTTGGAGGGTGACTCATTTTGTTTGGTTGATAGCTTGGGGAGGAGATATTCAAATGGGGATGATGAGTCCCAATCTATAATAGCCCTCATGCTCCAAGAGGATCTTCAAACAACCCATTGTTGCTTCCATGGATGTTTTACTGTCACATAATGTCAGCTATTTAGATAGCTTACACACTTGGGAGGGGAAACTTGGAGATATGATGATGATGCATCACCTTGACCTTTGGAGGTTTTCATCTTATGAGGTTGCTACAGGGGAGAAGAGGATGCTCTTCAGCCTTATCCTTACAGTTGCTTGAGGACAAGCAACATTTGGGAGGGGAGGACTGTAATATTCCAAAATTTTCACTCAGCCATTTGGAATATTATATTTTGCTACTTTCACCTAGGAGAGGAATAAATGGGTAAGGAGGCCCATGAATAATAAAATTATGAATAAATTACACCTTAGTAAGGAAGGAGATCACCTTAGGAGTTGGTTTTACACTTCCAAGTGTGAACAAGAACAAATTAGATGGGGGCATAGTCAAGATTGACTAAGTCAACATGCATTCTTGAGGAGGAAGAAATCACTCAAAGAAACTAGCTCAATGAGAATAAGGATCAGCCTAGACACACATATGAGAACCGAATTGAAGATACCTTAGTGTGAAAAGAGGCATTGCAGGTGGATAAGTTCTAGTTGACCAAGTCAACAGCACTGTTACAAAGAGGAGGGAAACTAGCTAGGACAATGCAGTTTTGAAAGAGGAAGCTTCATGATGAAGTCACTTCAACATTGTGTGGGGTCTGGGGTGAGGAGTCTCACAAAAGATAAAAGGAAGGCATATAATCAGAGGGAAATCATTCATGTATTCATCTATTTTTATCTTGAGACCAATTGCATGCTTTAGTTGTTTAGCCAGAGTTGCTGCACTTCTTAGTGCAAGGAATTCCTATGCGGGAATTCCATCCTCTCTTTAGATCAACTTGCTTAAGGGATCAGAGGGGAGTGATTTGAGCTTCATTTCTATATTTGGCTTGAGGCCATTCATCCACATTCAGCCATAGCAGAGTTTACTTCATAAACTGCTTCCTTTCCTGCAGGAGCATTGTTGTTGGGTCAAACATTGTCTTTGTATGCTAGTTTTTGAGGAGGAGGCGCTTATTTCCCTCCAGGAGCTCCAATAAGAAGGCTTAAGGCCATTATCTATATTATTAATCATTTATACTTCATATTCAGTCATGTTTAATACAATGTTTCAATAAACTACGTTATTTTCTGCAGTGTTGCTTTGTACATGTATTTTGCCGGAAATTGTTGCCGTGTATCTTGTTTTTGTTGTATAAGAGTGTAAAATTCCATTTCTTTATTGTTTGATCAATATAATTTGCATATCAGTCTTATCTTATCATTTTCTATAGAAACCCCCATGAAAATTATGCTCTCACAGTATTCAGAAATTTTTGTTTAGCAAAGTCATGAGAAATCAAGGTTTTCTAGCCTAGTCAAGAAAGGAGGAGTTTTTTAACATAGATATAAGCATTATTTTGAGCTGAAATTCGGATAATAGGTCCCTCATGACCTAAGATATTATATCCAGCTATTTCCCCTGCTTATTTTCACGCTCATTTCTGAAAACAATCTTTTTAGGGCATAAAATACCCTTTTTCCCCACTTTCCGGATCATGAAACGAATTAAAAGTTTTTGTTGTAGCTAAAAAAGATTTATATGTGTTTCTTATGTATATTTTAAGCTTATTCATCATAACAGGACCTTTATAAATCTTAATCATTGCAGGGTTCCAGATTTGGAACATTACACAAGTCTCTATCCTTAATGATCCTCGACCATAAACCGGTACCGTCCACAAATCTCCAAAGTTTTTTTATGATGAGTGCCTTATTGAAAATTCTTGGGTCAATTATCCCCCAAAGAAACTATTCAACAAGCGTGGCGATGAGAAACCATCTCACTAGATGTAATTTTCCTTTTGCATCCCCAATATGTGCCCATGTCTAGATAAAGCACCCCATAATGGACTGGATAATTTTTATAATTTTGTTTGGCAAGAAAAAAATATGCAGGAAATATATGGAGATATTTCATATAAAATATTTAAGCATAACCAACCTTCTGCCCATAGACATTTATTTATGCTTCCACCCATCTAATTTTTATTTGACTTTCACAACCAGCCACTCCCAATCTAGATTCCTATAACGCTTTGTCTTTGATTTGAATTCTGAGTAAGTGATGCCCTCTTCAAGTTGTCAGATGTCACCCCGAATATACAACAGATCTCTTTCACCACTTTGTCCTCACAACCATTATGAATGAGTTTCAATTTCGCCTCGTTCATGTAAAGGCTAGATGCATCCCCAAATTTCCTAATGATTTTTTGATATTTTTCCCAAACAACAATATTTTTTTCCCTCCCGACAAAGGTCATTTGCAAACATTAAATGAGTTACCAGAAGGTTTCTGGAAACTTGTACGCCTATGATAATGCTTTTATCTGAGGAGTCCATGATTATCCTACTTAGCGAATCCACCACCAATAGAAAGAGTAAAGGGGGCATGACTCATCCCTGCCTCAATCCCCTATATGCCAAGAAAAATGGGATGGAAATCCGTTGATACAAAAAAATTGGTGGACTTGATACAACCCATAATCCAACAAAAAAACCATGAGATTAATACCATTTTAAGCAACATTAATGTCAAAAATTCCCAATCAATGCAATCATAGGCCTTTCTCAAATCTACCTTAAGAAGACAATATTCCATGGCAAAATAATTAATTGAGTGTAAAATTTCTTGTGTGATGCCTATCGCATCATGAATTTTTCTGCCCTCCATAAATCCGAGCTACTCTGGTGAAATAAATTTGAAAAGAAAGGGCTTGATTCTACAAGAAATCAACTTAGAATTAATTTTGTAGATCGAATTATAGAGAGAAATATGTCGAAATTACCCAAAATTAGTTGGATTATTCCTTTTAGGAATCAATGCAAGAAATGTGGCATTGATCGCCCCCCTAGATTTATCCCCTCCTCATTACTTCTTCTACCACCGCCAACAAATTTTGAAGCATCAAATATTTGAAATGGACAAAGTGTTCAACCCCCCGCCTGTCAAGGCCCGGGATTTTATCCTTCCCGCAATCCTTTAAGGTCACTAATAACTATTCACATGTAATGGGTTGAACCAAAATATCATTGTCATCCTAAGAAATCAGAGTGGGAACCATCTCTAAAAATTCCACTTGCTACCCAAAACCATGGTTTTGTGCCTTATAATGCTCGCTGAAATGTGAAATAGTAGCATGTTACAATGATGTTTGTGAGCTATAGAAATTCCCTTCGGAGTCCCAAATCCTTATAATAGTATTATTCTATTTCCTCGAATTGAAATGTCTGTGGAAATATTTTTTATTTTTATCTACTGCTTCGATCCATATGTGTAAGATCCCAAACCTTAATAATTTAGTCAGATTTATCACATTCTAGTGTTCTCAATAAAATTACATTCAGTAAAAACCATGAACATAGATGGGATCTGGAAATGCAGCACTTTATTTATATTATTAGCTGAAAATAAAATTCATGCCCATACAATAAATCTGAGCTCCTGCAGATGGCATGCTTGACTGCTCCTTAAAATAGAAAACAAACATTGAAGCACAATCATGGACCCTGGATGGATCCACCAGACAAATTCACCACAGGGTTTTTGTCCCGGGATCAATGTTAGAATTGGCTAGGCCGAGTTCTCAACCCAAACACAATAAGGTAGATAAAACCAGAATGCATCTAAATGCCTAGCTTCTCTCCCCTTTTATAGGCTTTATGGACTTTCTAGAGACCTTATTTTATTATTTTTCTCAGAAATCGACAACAAATACCATAGGAAAATACCACGGTAAGTACAATGGATCGATTCTGTCCACTTTGACTGGATCAAGAAAGGTAATACTACAAATCCTCCCACTCAAAGAGTTCTTTTCCTCAAGCGATCCACTTCTATCCAAAATAGAAGCATTGAACCAGGATCCCATATAATCTGAATTACCCTCCTTGTTGAATGGTCCTGAATGGATTCTCTGATACCTGGATCCCAAACAATCCTTTCGCCAATCCTGCCCCCAATGGATTCTCCTGGATCCCAATGCCACCTAAATCCTAGGACCTGTGGGTTATGGTAGCATTTAAGCCCTACATCACTGCCTGCACCAAAGGGACCAAACTATAATATGCCCTTGGCTGTGAGTATCCTCCAAGGAATCAACCTATCAATAGAACACCAACTCATAATCTCTCGCCAATCCATACTTGGGGAGGGATGAATATCTGTAAATCTACTATTTTGATGTTGTTTTATGCTCAATTCATGCTTCTCTACTTGGTTACCCAACATGATGCAGCTGGAGAACTCTTCCCTTCTCTTCCCAATGTATAAAGGTGAGTTATTGGTAGTGTTGCAAGACTTATCTATGTACTCCTGTAGAAGGCTACTCTAGAACTCCCAATCGTACTCCTCTTGCTGCCTTATGAGGGATTTGAGTCGTTCCTCAACACTAGACAACTTAGTTTTTGATTCGGCACATACCCCTATGAGTTCCTCAATTTTTCTATTCTCCTGTAAGACAGTGTCTCGAACTGTCCAGACTCTTTGTTTCAACAACATAATATCTATCTTGAAATGCATGATCCTTTCCCGAAATTCTTTCACTGAAAATTCTAGTGCCCTCCTGAATGTCTCTGTATTTGACTGCACCGGATGCCCCACGACCACAGCTTCAACTTGAGCCTTTGACCAACTCTCTAGGAATGATTCATTTTTCACATTATGTTTGTCATGTTGGCCTGCATGATCATGCCCATCATATCGGTTCATTACTACTGGCTCATTTGATTCTCCTTGGGTGCATTCATCCTGGACCTCTTTACATGTGAGGATAAGTTGTCCATCCTCTCTGGTTGTCAAACATGGATGTACTGGTGGACTATTGTCTTTACCTGATTTCCCATACACTTTATGAATGTCCTCCGTTGTATTTATAGATTCAAATACCACATCATCAGGAGGAATTGCATCCTTCCTTTCATCATGTACTTTGTCAAGCTGACTAATCAGCTTGTACTGCAAGTTTCTATGAAGATAATAGTGTTGCTGCTCACCATTTGTACTTGACTACTCAGATCCTTCATAGGTCCTCTCCTGAAAACTGGTGAACCCATCTATGGATGAATCCCCATGATCTGAAGAAGTCTCCATTTGTCTCGCCCTTGTCACCTCCTTATCATCTGGACATGAATGGTCAAGTGCCCAAAGTGCCTTGCATACAAATCATATGCCTTTCCTCCTTAGTTCATTCTTTCTATCTCCAAAAATATTTGTTAGTTCCTCCTTGATTAACTTCTTTCTAAGTAGTTTGATGCTCTGTTTGATCAACCCCTCAGCTAGTTTATAAGTAGGAGATGCAACAATTAGCTCCTTCCTCCAGATGGCCAACAATTTGGATCTCCATTTTTCGCAGATGGCCCTATCTTCTCCTAAGATCGGAGACATGATATTTTGCATGTCTGTTTTGATAAAGTTTGGATGAGATGCTATAATTCTGTTTCAGAAGTATTGGAGCATCTCAAGGATTAAATCATCACACTCTAGATCCAGCATAAGCATACCAAATCTGAATTTCTCCATGCGTTCCAAAATTGTGCGCTTCTGGAAAAAAGTAAGAACAGTGGTGTTGTCCAACCCTTGGAGTGCTTCTACCATTACCCGAAAAGTCCTCCTCATGATGTCATCATTGTAGGGAAGTAGTGGTGCTGTTAAGGCTATGATTTTACTAAGATAAGAGGCAACTATGAGTCTAACATTTTCACAAGAATGCTCCACGAACCTAGGTTGTATCAAAGCAAGCATGGATGGCTTCAAGGCCCAACTAGACTCTTCCCATTTTGATTTCTCTATCAAGCTCAGAGCCATATTTAATGTGTCTAGTTGTAGGAGGAAATCTCCTATTTTTTTACCCTACGATTTGGATCCAAGTTCAAAGAGAAACTTGATTTTACATCTTCCTTCCCGATATCTTTTGACTGTTGAAGGATAAAATGGACCTTTCGAGTGAAGGGTCTGATGTTCTGATCTTGCTTTTGATTTGTATGTTGTTTCCATCTGTGATCCACAGAAGTATTGTAGTCTAGAATATCGACTGATGTATCATTATGTTGATTCTTGTGGCATTTCCAAAAGTAAAATGATAACATTGTGGTTTGGCATCAACGGATTTCAATACTTACTCTTTCTTCTCTCTTTTCAGCTTTCTTCAATAAAACTAATTTACCTATTCTTGGCTTGAATCTTTAGCCTCCGTTAATTTGATGCCTTTTGATGAACTTTTCTTCTTGGAAAGTATGCTACAACTTTGCTTTAATCCTCATCAGTTGACTAAAATACTGAAAATGATTCTTCATTCACATCCTTCTTCTTATATCTCCAATTGAGCCCAAACTTAAATAGGATGAATAATTTTATTCCAAAAAAAAAACTCTCTCTCTAATGGTGAAGCTATGACTATAAAGGTCTTGGACTCAATAAACAAGAATGTAAAAATGGATGGAAGTTCTAAATTGACTGAACAGAGTTAACATAATGAATACAAATTTCCAAGCTTTCGTTAAAGAAGAGACAGGTCCTCTTGCACTTGAAGCTTCATGTTAGTATGAATCTTTCGTCAAAAAAAGACCACTTTAGCTACACATAACAAATATCCCTAACATCAATTATGGCTGCCAATATCTTTAAATATGCAGTTAGTTGATCCAAATAAAGCTGCACAAATCCAGATCTGCAGTGAAAATAAAATGTTGCTCCATGCATCCAATAGATAAGACAAGAACAATATATTTGAAATAATTTTTGTATTAAAGGGGCACCTGAGAGGAAAACAAGAAAGGTGTTTCCAATTCTCCTCAATGGGATGGGTTCTTGAAAGTCCTCAGCATTTCAGATCTAAAATTTCTCTCTCTTGTTGGTGTAGAAAACCCAGACAAACATAGAACTCAAAGGGACCTCACAAAACAAATGATGGAAAATGTGACAATGATAATGGCTCAAAGTCAAACCAAGAGTATAGATCCAGAGTGATCTGATGCAATGAAAGGTGAAAAATGAATGGGAAAACCCTTCTATTTATAACAAAATACTAGGGTAGTCTAGAACTTGATGCCTGAATAAAATATTATTAACCAACTTCTAGAACCACCTTTTAGGAATATTTTATTATATTTGTTGGAGGGAAAAGGATTTTGACTTGGTTCAAATCCTTTATTTATAAATAATAAATAAATAAATGATTTATTTATTATTTTAAGGAAATGGTGAAAATATATAATTAAATAAATAATGATTTATTTAATTATCTATAAATGATTTGGTCAAATTTAACTAGGAATATTATTTAAATAAGGATTAAATAACTTATTCCTAGGAAATAATCAAATAAATAAGGATTTATTTAATTGATTTCCTTGTTTTGGGTTAAATATGACCAAGAATAATAATTAAATTGATGTTTAACTAATTATTCTTTGAGGAAATATAAACAAATATAGATTTGTTTATTATTTCCTTTTGGGGTTTCCTGTTTAGACCATAAACAACTTAATAAAGGTGTTTTACTAAGTTATTTCACATAGTGAAAGCACTTTTACTTAGGGTAAAATTGGTCTTACATGGTGTACTTGGGTTCATCTAATGATAATAGGTTAGATGACCAAAAAATGGTGTAACAGATTGCCCCCTAGCGTACGAGTGTTAGGAGCAAATCATATGACCGAAGTACGTTGTAAGAACTCAATCACCAAACATCAAGAGGGAAGTCAGAGAGAGAAATGTAAGGTAGTCTAATGTGCTAAAGGACTAGACCCTGAGGAGATGAGACTTACAGGTGAAACAAGTCTCTTTTTATGAGATGGTACTTGTGCTAAAGGCAGCAGGGGAGGCATACCTATGTCCGCCGAGACAAATTACAAAATAATAGTGTGTCCAGTAAACAAGGAACCAAACTATAAAGTACATGCTGGCATAAACACAAGCCAGAAAAATAGAATGATGAATCCCACATATATGTTGTGCCTGAGATAACAACTAGGACTTATACAATAATATCTGAGTACATGAGATACAAATACAACCCAAATTCCCCCTATAAATGGGGAAGGGCTCCGAAAATCCGACTGATACATGCAAATCGAAAAGGCGCTGCAAGCGGCTAAGGCCGACATCATAAAATATAGGGAGTTGCATCAAAGGCTAAAATGAAGAGGTCATCCGAGCATGTGGGGGGCTACCTGCAGGGCCACCCCCTCATGAGGGTTGAGACATCTCACACACACCCGAGAATCACCAATAGCTGCTGCTGCATCACTGGACCATCAAGTATACGGATATCGATCATGCTGAAAGGAGCTGGAGCTAAGAAACAATCAAGTCAAAGGGTAATGAGAAATCCCTTTGCCTGATCCGAGGCACCAAACAAGTGTAGGAGCTGGAGCCAAGGTACACCACCCTCTAGACTTGTCTTCTAGAGTGAATGAGTTGATGTTGACAGAAGGAGGTCCACCATAGATGAGGCAATAAGGGATCCCTAACTAAGGCACGAGAGAAAATAGTAGAGTGACGAACACTAATGATGATGATGAAATGGGGGATACTTAGTAGCGGATGGACGACTTCCATTGTTAGAGCATAAAGGGCATGAACGAATTGGTAGCGACTGACACAATATCATGAGGGATAGGGGAAAATGGGACTGAAGGCCATAATGTGCGACACGAGAAAGGGACCAAGCAATGAAGGATGGAGGACTATAACAGGATAGAAAGGGACTCGGGATAGACTCCATGAATGCGATGATGACTCAAATCAGATGCTCTAAACAAGGGAAACTCAATGGTGCTACCACACAGTAAAGGTCCAATGGGGGACCATAAAAACATGAGTACAATAGGGTATCTCATGATGAAAATCAACATGAATAAGGACAAGTAAGGAGGAAAATTGGTGCCCCAAGTACAAGTGTTGTAAGTGAGTAAATTCGATTTGGAGGAGAGGTGAATAGACCCTTCGTGGACAAAATGTGTCCTGGTGAAGTATCAAAACATGAAAAACTAACAGATACCCATTTGAGTGCTCGGGGAGAGCTTTCCAACGATGCAGACGGTGTGTCAAACGAGGCTACGGTTTGGTCGCAGTCGGTGAAAGAAAAAGCAAGGGTTTCTCTTCTAATAAGGCATTTTCCCTCCAAATACATTCATTTTCTTGTGTAGCGGTGGTGAATGTGGAGAGGAGAGAAGGCCCTAAATCTTACGCTGAGCGTAGCAGACAAACCGACCGTTGGAATCGAGATCCGTCAGTTGCAGGTAAGAGGCCTAATCCTACTCTTTGTTTTTGATGGATTAAAAGTTTATATTAGGGTCCCAAATCTCAGGAACATCCCCTACCTCATCTTTACGGCCGGTTCGCACTTTTTGGGGCAAAAAACACGACATGGGAAGTAGGTTTGGGCCTGAAAAGTGCGATCTGTCCCAGGATTTGGCCAAAAAGTGTGACCTGTCAGAGGGAGGTGATTTTAGTGCTATTGTGGGCTGATATTTAGGTTTTTTGTAATTGAATGTAGTTTTTCCTATCTGTAGACTGACAAATATGATGGTTTTGTGCAGATATGGAAAATATACGAATCAAGTGGAGAGAGAGAGAGACCTGGGTACATTACGGTTAGAAATCCAAGCGAATCAGGGTGTATGTCATGCATTGGCCAGGTTTGGGGTTCTAAAATTTGTGGAGAACCCTCTGATGAGAGCTGGGGAGCCCTTGTTGGCCCGAATTTTCAGTTATTGGGATCTAGATCATGAGGTCTTTATAGTGCAGGGGCATAGGATTGAGCTGACAGTCTAGGATCTGTATTTCCTGAAATACACAGCTAGTGTTACCGCGGGGGGCGTAACATCATGGAGTTCGTAGAGTGACATTGTTGAAAAGGTGTTTGAGTCAAAGGGACTCGTACGTCGATTGGGGATCTAGAGAGGTTGGAGACCCGTGCAGTGGCAGCGGCAGTGTTGCGGATCCTGGGTAGCTAGGCCCTCCATCACATCACTGGAGGGAAGATGATGATTGTAGAAAGTGTGTTGAGTGGGACATACTATGGGTGGGCCCAGATGATGTTGGTTTCATTGAAATGACAGCTGTCGCTTTGTAAGTGACAAGTGAACCATGATTGTGCTTATGGTGACTATCTTTCCATTGTGAGGGAAAAAGATTTTGCGGTGGACCACGGATGGGATAGAAGACATGGCATAGGTGTAGCTATGCCCTAAAATAATGTTATAGTCAAGAGGGGCATCGATGAATTCAATGTCAACGCAAATAGTCTTGCCTGCAAGGGTGATAAGACAGTTACAGAATAGGCTAATGGGCTGGGAGGCATGGCCATCCCACACACGAAGGGTGATTATGGAAGGGGCCAGTTCAGAAGATCTGATTTGTTTCCAAACCGAAGCCTCGTCAATAATACATCGAGACACATTAGCATTCCCAATTTTGACTGGGATTTGGAAAGCGACGGAAGTAGGAAGGGGAGGATGATCTGACTGACGGGCGTAAAAAACAATCAATTGATCATCAGCAGGATCTACAACGCCCATGGCGGATAGTAGAGCCTTACTTTGAGAAGGACACGATTGGAGGAGTTCTAGTGTTGAAATGGCGGTAGGAGACTGCACCAAATCATCTACTACGCTATACGAATGAGCAACTAGACCAGAAGCAGCATTTCGGCATAATGGGCCCTTAGGAACCTTTATAGGGACCTCAACTTTGGGTTGAGGGATCTGCAAAGGACCATTTGGTGTCGAAAGAGGCTCTGTAGGACCTAAAGAAGGTGACTCGGGAGTAGACGAAGAGGGAGGCGTGGGGTACTGACGATACCGAGTTTGAAGCTTAAGGTCGACCGTGAGAGGGTGGTTAGAATTTATCATGAGAATCTGGTAATTGAAGGAGCCAGAAGGGGGAGGTTGAGTGGTTATCGAGGCATGAGGTGGTTGATTAGCCACGAATCCTTGTTGAGGGAAAGGATTGGTAAACACGGCGGGTTGAGAAGTAGCCGCATTGGGAGGGATAGTAGGGGAGGAATGTTGTCCCCACAATGTAGCCTGAGACTCCCACATCTTCCGCATCTGTGGTAATAGGGGACAATCGTGAATGTAATGTCCATAAACACTGCAACACGAACAGGGCTTATTGGTGCGAAGAGGCCTGTCCGGCTTGGGCTGAGAGCCTTGTGGCTGGTTAGCAATGTTGGAGTCAATACTTGGAGGAGTGGGTCCCTGATGACCAGGGGCAGATTTATTTTGGTTGCCTTTCCACTTTCTTTGAGAAGAAGGAGAATTATTCAAGCCCTGCTGCGCAAATACTTTCCCTGGAGGGGGTAGTAGTTGTTGTGCGGGGTTTGAAAAGGCAAGGGAGTTGGAGGTCCAAATGCTGGAGGAGCTAGGACACCAGGCTATGGGTAAGGATAAGGGGTAGGATGGGCAACATTGAGGTAAGCAGGAGGGTGGGAAAAAGGAGGAGGCATGCTGTATCCTAGATACATGCTACCTGGAGGGGGGAAAGTGCTGGAGGTGTTGGCCCCTCCCGGAGGGAAACCATAGCCCATAGGAGGTTGAGCGTAGGTATGGGAAAGAGCTCCAACGATACCGTCGGCAGAGTGAGATGCCCCCAGGGCATTAGCACCACCGGGTTTGGGGAGGTCAGGAAGGACGGTATAAACATAACCAGATTGAGCATAGATGAGGTCATATTTCAAGGCTATTTGGAGTGCGGCTTCTTCGGTTTGAGGGAACTGGGATGCGACATCTTTGCTGATGGCAGGTAAGAGAGAGCGAAGGAACTAGCCCATATATACCCGATCTTCAAAGGTGGGAGCTCGACATAAGCTCCGTCTTCTCCGCCATTCCTGGACATGAGCGGAAAGGCGGGTCGAAGAGGATTGACGGAAAGAAGTCAAGAGTTTTGTACCAATGTCGTATCGGAGAGGGAGCTGGAAATAAGATAAGAAATCTTGGGCAATGGTTGCAAAGGTGGTATGGGAAGAGGTGGTCTGATCAACATACCATTTAGAAGCTTCGTCGGTAAGCGTACGTTGGAACAATCTAAGATGGATGGAATCATCAGTAATGGAATTGGATGAACACCACATGTGGAAAGATCGGATATGGTTGGAGGGATCTTCACTAGCAAGGCCTTCGAACTTGGGAATGTCGGAGGGGAGCTTGGTTGGCATAGCAGGCCAGCTAACATCGTGGCGGATAGGATCGTTGATCAACTAATTGAAATCAGGCAGATTGAGACCAGCCATATAAGGAAGCAAAGGGACAGTCGAGGTAGTTCCCGTGGTGGTTTCGCTAGTAACAAACCCAGTAGTAGGACTGGGGTTGCTAGCATTAGGTCCCAAACTAGACATGGTGAAGGTAATATGGGGAGAACCAGAAGTAGGGGGAGAACCTAAACAATCAGAAGAGGAGTCGGAGTGCGGACTCGGGGGAGGACTAACTCAACGACGGCGGGAAGGAGTAAGTCGTCCAACTGGAAACTGAGGGTGAAGGCCAAGAAGTCTCCAGGATATATTCCTTGGAGGCACAATGATGACGGGAAGAAGAATAACTGACAAGGGCAGGGAGGTGCAGAATCAAGTGAGGTCAATGTCGAAACAAGGGCAAAGATGTGCAGTGTCAATTGATTTTAAATTCTTTTCCAGGCGGTGTTAACCAGGCTCTTCTTCACTTAGGGTCAGTGTGTGGCGTGTGTTAATTTTAATTTTTAAACCCAGACGTTTTGAGAGTAAAAGAAAAAAGTGTGTTGCGTAACTGAAAATAAATCTGTAGAGAACAGTAAATAAGGCTGAAATAACAGAAAATTAACAGCTAAGAATGCATCGATCTAACCCAAGAAGGCGGGTCTCTCAAAACTAGTCTAAAAGAGGGAAAAAATCTAATCAAAACACACTAAAAAGAGGCCAATAGATCTAAGGTCGGGAGGGACAGGGATCTAAAGGATAAATCTGCTGAAAAGAGGTGCAGAAAATAGCAAAGAGCCAGAGGCAAGGTTGCTGCAACAAAGGGGGAAATTAGATAAAGGTAGAAGGGACAAGGAGGTGACCCTAGAGGTAAACCCAAACAAAACTATATGAGGTGATTTGAAAGGGAGAAGAGCTGATCTAGAGGGATCTGAAAAAGAGGTATCGGATCTGAAAAAAAGAAGGCCGAAAGTCTGTAAATTCAGACGTCTAAAATAGCGAAAACTCTGCCACAGAAAGTGGAGGGTAATAAAGCCCTAGGGGTGAGATTCCCACTTGGTTGAGTAAAACAGATCAGAAACATGTCTAAACGGGCGGAGACAGAGGCTGGAAAACCCTGACAGAAGCTTCAGACAAACCCAAAAAAAGTGCTGGAAAAGTGCAAAAAAAAATGTAGGTCACAGGTTTTGACCTGTTTTCAGTCCAGGTCGCAGTTTTTAGGCAGAAAAGTGCGTCCTCCAGTCCAGGTCGCAGTTTTTGGGCCAATAAGTGCGACCTACAGATCCAGGTCTCTCGACGGCAGATTTCAGAAAAAGTTGTCGTCTCAGCTGCGGCTGATGTCTATCACTTGCGCAATAGGGCCAGAAACACACGGAAGTTAAAAATTTGAATGTTTGAGGGTTTTAGAGGTGAAAAAAACCATAAAAATAGGAAAAAATAAACTGAAGAGAAACCCTAAGGTCTGAAATAGCTGGATATGCAGGAATATATAAAACAACAGTGGTCGCAAAATAAAACCAGTGTGGAGTCGCCAATTGTTAGTATGAATCTTTTGTCGGAAAAATACCACTTATCTACGCATAACAAATATCCCTAACATCAATTATGGCTGCCAATATCTTTAAATATGCAGTTAGTTGATCCAAATAAAGCTGCACAAATCCAGATCTATGCATAAAAGACATTAAGCAGTGAAAATAAAATGTTGCTCCATGCATCCAATAGATAAGACAAGAATAATATATTTGAAAGAATTTTTATATTAAGGGGGCACCTGAGAGAAAAAGAAGAAAGGTGTTTCCAATTCTCCTCAATGGGATGGGTTCTTGAAAGTCCTCATCATTTCAGATCTAAAACTTCTCTCTCTTGTCGTTGTAGAAAACCCAGACAAACATAGAACTCAAAGGGAGCTCACAAAGCAAATGATGGAAAAGGTGACAAATGAATGAGAAAACCCTTCTATTTATAACAAAATATTAGGGTAGTCTAGAACTTGGTGCATGAATAAAATATTATTAACCAACTTCTAGAACCACCTTTTAGGAATATTTTATTATACTTGTTGGAGGGAAAAGGATTTTGACTTGGGTCAAATCGTTTATTTATAAATAATAAATAAATAAATGATTTATTTATTATTTTAGGGAGATGATGGGGATATAATTAAATGAATAATGATTTATTTAATTATTTAAAAATGATTTAGTCAAATTTAACTAGGAATGTTATTAAATAATGATTTAAATAACTTATTCCTAGGAAATAATTAAATAAATAATGATTTATTTAATTAATTTCCTTGTTTTGGGGTTAAATATAACCAGAAATATTAATTAAACTATTGTTTAACTAATTATTTCTTGAGGAAAATCAAACAAATGTATATTTATTTAATATTTCCTTATGGGGTTTCCCATTTAGACCATAAACAACTTAATAAAGGTGATTTACTAAGTTATTTTCATAGTGAAAGCAATTTTACTTGGAGTAAAATTGGTCTTACATGATGTACTTGGGTCCATCTAATGATAATAGGTTAGGTGACCAAAAATGGTGTAACACTTCACCCTTCACAAATGAATTATAAACCCATAATTGACCAATCAAATACTGATGAGTAACTTCTCTCGGTCTTCCTTAATTTCTGAGTAAATTTACCTCCAGATAGAGGCAATTCGAACCTCAGCAGAATAATAATATTTGGCACCTGAAACTCTTGAGAGAGAAACTCGCCTGTGCCCAATTGTCCAATTCAATTTATAAATTCGCTCATAGATAGCTCGCTACAGGTTATAGTTGTTGACCCTGGAGTTTTCCCGGACTTCTCTCCAACAAATTTATGAAATCATGTAGATAATTTCGGGCCCCACGCTTCCAAACTCAGCCCTATCACAATGATTATTCATTGATGCATAGAAACCTTAGGGATGTCTCATTTCCAGAAACAACCTCAGAGATGATGTCGTTGTTATAGATATGATCATAGAGATGATCCACAGTAAAAATATCTCATGGATGATCCACTGTCACCAATAGATACTCATTGTCTCAGATTTTATGGATTTATCCCAGAATTCCCAGTAAATAGTGCTCACTAGCCTCAGGAACATAACACTGCCATAGTTAAGGCCTCTATGACTATCGACCCCTCTAATGCAAATCATCAGCTTATTCGATCATTTTATTAATGCGCTATTCCAAAAATTACAATGCTTTTGACTGTCGACAAGGCTAGGTCAACTATACCACAAACATCTATTTATGACCTTGGCCATGTTGACACAGTACTGCACCGATGTGCATTCTTCATCAGAGGTCCTTCCATTTCCAGCAGAGACAATGTTCCTCCTATCGTGTTTGGATGTTGAAATCGCAAGGCAGGGGGGGGAAATATATTACAGAGTGCGATGCCCTCCAATGATGCGCAAAATTTACCAGCAGATTGCTGGCTTCCTTTCTCGTGTAGGGACGACATCCTACAGTCACTTAGCTGCCTTGGCGTCCTCCATGGTCTTGCTAGGTTGCTGCAGTGTATTGTTTCAGATGTCGTCCCTCCATGCTCACCACTTTTGTCAGCACCCTTACTGCTGCGCAATGCAATGGCTTCTCTGCGTGAGGCTTTTACATGACCTTGGAAAAGGAAAAAACGCTCTTTCGATTGACCTCGGCTCCTAAAATTGAATGTGAATAGGCAGATCTGGTGCAAATAACCAAGATTGATCTAATAATCTCTGCAAGAAAATTACTAAGTTGTCAACCAGAACACAGTCTTAAAACTTTTTTATCAACTACGCTCCACTTGTCACTCCAACAAACTCATCAATCTTGGCTACTTCGTTGGTTGTAGGCGGCACCCTGTGTGGTAGCCACCGTCATTGTCCACGAATTCGACTCCATCTCGATCCCGGGATGAGGACGTTGTCCTTCGTCAGGCTCATCTCGATCGAGCGTCTTTGCCATCGGTGCTTCACAGCATAATAGCTCTCCCTCGGTGCGAGTGGATTCCCGATTATGAAAATCGCTCTATGCTAAAATTTGATTCTCGGCTTGCAATAGAAATCATAAAATTGGCGTGACTGCACTAACTCAGCTCTTCCAGATTCTTGAAGTTCAGATTCGCGAATTTTCTGCCTCGGAGCTGGTATATTCTGCCTTTATCAATAAAAAAATTCCTTCAAACAGAATTCGGTCTTCCAAATATTTAAACCTTGGCTTTAACAAATTCGACCTGTGGCATGCAGCACATCTGTCACAAAGTTTTCAATTAATTTGCGGCCGGAAATATTTTTCCTTATTCTCTGTCAGAGGTTCTTGATTATGGTAGATAAAGCCAGATATAACCTCGAAACCCTTTACCTTAGCTAATACACATCCACCGATACTTAGAACTTGTCTTCATCAATTATGGATTTTATGTTAGAAACCCTGAAAACTATAAGACAACTTCACCAGTTTCGATCTTTTTAAAGTTTGCCTCCACAACTAAAAATTCTACCTACAAATCAACTCAATGGTGGACAAGTAATTTCTCTACAATGGTCAATTAGGGTAGTTATGAAGAACCACCGAAATTGATGAGATTCTGGCTAGGGTGATTATGAAGGATCACCGAAACTAGTTCTCTTAAAACCCTCAGGCTGGCAAGAAAAACCAGCTCTGATACCACTATAAAATCCCAAACGATGAAATAATTAATAGATTTGGCACATCTAGGTGTTCTAGTTAAAAACAATCCCAGTAAAAACACTGATCACCACGAGATCTGGTAATGCAACCATTTATTTATATTATTAACTAAAACAAAGATACATGCCCATACAAAAATATATGAGCCCTTGCACTGGCATGCTTGGCTGCTGATTAAAACAGAAAACCAATACTGAAGCACAATCGTGGACCCTGGATGGATCCACCAGACAAATTCACCATAGGGTTTTTGTCCCAGGATCAATGTTAGAACTGGCCAGGCCAAGTTCTCAACCCAAACACAATAAGATAGATAAAACCAGAATGCATCTAAATGCCTAGCTTCTCTCCTCTTTTATAGCCTTGATGGACTTTCTAGAGACCTTATTTTATTATTTTTCTCGGAAACCGACAACAAATACCATGGGAAAATACCACGGTAAGTACCATGGATCAGTGCAATCCACTTTTATTGGATGAGAAGAGAATACTACAATATAGCCTAAATTTTTAATCTTATATCTTCTTCCTATCTTGTTAAAATCAAATTCTTATGGCCCTCTAAAGGAGTCATATTTTGTATGGGTATATGGCTTAGAAAAATAATATGGACTCTTATGTGTTATTAAGAACCTGCAATTCTACTTCTATATCCACTAAAACATTTTTCTCCTCCCTCCTTTTAGCTTTAACCCATTTCCAGGTTTCAAATTTAGGCACCTTTAACTTCTCTCTTACATCCTCCATTGCTGACACTGTGTTCGACGTATTCAGGCCGTTCCACACCTCATGTACTATCTCTTTGAAAGCTTCATCCTTTAACCACCAAGGGTTAAATTTGAATGGATATGTCCTCTGCGCCTCCATTCCTCTCCACCCCGGCCCACTATCGACATATATTCCCCAAATGAACATTGGAATGAGTAAATGACTCAACATCCACCATGTTATTGAATAGGGTACGGCTAACTAAATACTCGGTCGAGTTGAAAATTCCCTCCTCAGTTCTCCCATTTCTCCATGTGAAGACCACCTGATGCGGAATTGCATCGATTGATGAATTGGCCTCCATAATTCCTTTTAAATATGCCAACCCCAGATTGGATCTTCTTGGGCCTTCATACCCCATATCTCTAATGAATCCAAAGTCTAAAAGGTGGGAGGGTTTTAAAGACCCAATGCCTGAGACATGGGCGACCGAAGTCCTGGAATCTCCAGGGGAGAATGTATCGGCTTCATAGGCAACACGGTGTGTAAGACCGAGCCCGAATGATAAAACATAATCCTCAAAATTATGAGCTTTAAATTCATTTAAACCATGAATAGACTCGTAAATAATTCCATGGGAAATGTCCAAAGTACCTGATGAAACTCTAGAGGGGACGTCGCTACCCAATTCGACACTTTTCAGAAGTCCAGATGTTGTAGGCTCCCAGAAGTTTGATTTACTGTGTCCTGAAACCAAAATCCCATGTCTGAGACATGCATCCATCAAATGACCTATATTATGACATATAATACATTGGAAAGGAATTGCCCAATAATAAACTTCCAACAGAGTTTTATAGCTACCCCACTATACTTCTATCTCAGCTAGTAAGCCACGCCCTAAATCGACTTCAACCATCACCCAAGCCAGGCGCTTGTCCAATTTCCCAAAACATCTTTCGTCCCAATAATAAAATTGTCCAATTTGTTTTGAAATTGCCACCACTACCACTAGATTCCATAATTCCAATGGTAAACCCAGTAATTCCACCCAAATAAACTTGCAACAGGGGAGCTCGACAAGTGGATCAAATCCAACCTTCCCCTCTGCAATAATAGGTATCCTCTACCTTTAACCCAAGGATCCATTAAGATCCTTTATGCATCCTCCATACTCAAGAAATGAAAACATAACCAATCGTTTGTTAACATATTAATCTTTGGTATGTAATTTAAAATTGGAAACCACATGTTTTCCACCCAATCCTTCCCCTACATTCAAGTAATTTTCATATGATTCTAACAACCCACCAACGCCTTATCTCTAAGTCTTTCGATGCTTTTCGAGTAATCATTTTTACTCAAAACCAGAGGTTGTTGTCCTTTAATATCCTCCAGAGGTTTTTGTTTTTGTTTTTTTCGTCAGTTCTCCCTGGTGGCCATTCTAGTGCAGAGTTATCACCCTCGAATGTTTTCTCAGAAGAAAAAACAATGTTCGACACCGAGGCAGATGACTTCGCTAATGCTTACTGTTCATCCCTAATGGTGAATTCAATTAGTACTTTTTCCGATGGCAATCCCTCGTCCTGCATGCTGGCCAGCTGTCCGCCTTCACTTTCCATTTCCCGTAGCCTAGACCCCAATACAATATTTCCTCCCAAGATTTAGGTACAAAAGGTATTGAACAATAACGTAAGGCCTAATGCCACCCGCATCCTTTAGTGAGTGCCACCTAGAGGAATATTCTATACCATTTAAAGAAATTATGTTTCCATCATCCCAAAGATTTAATGGCTCACATAGAAGCCCCCACTGGAGTGTAATCCACCATACCTTATGCCTCTCTAATGTTATGTTGTCTGAATAACGTAATGAATGTTTTGTTGTAGAACTCACCCAGAGAATCAATAGGTTTGGAAATTAATCATGATCCTTAAATGAAAAATATACCAAACTTTACAGACCAATAAAAGTAATGTCAGACCAAATACTCAACCACCACCTTTGACCCGACAAATGGTGGACCCCAGACATAAATCTTCGGCCTGAGACACCCAAAGTGTAACCCCTTTCTTATGCACGACCCTAGTAGCGACAATCTCCAAAATCGATGTAATACCATACAGCCAAACCACAATGGTTGTAGTCCAGCTATAGAATAATCCTTAGAAATTGTGATGTAGCCCTCCCGAAACAGAGAGAAAGGCAGTAGTAACAAGTTTGGCTTCACAAAAAATGTGATATAATGTACCACAATATGTGTATGAACCACCACTAAAACTTCATAAGACCATAAAAGTTTAATAATTAATCGTTTTCTTCAGCGATCCTCAACAAATATGGGCTAAGAAAGGCTACGATCCAGAAAAAACCCAACTAAATAATACCCAAAGAATCAGGATAAGAAGGATCTGGGACCGTTCCTGCAAATTTTGATGCGCAGATAGTGTGTCGTATAAAATATTCCTTTGATACTCCACAAATGTCAACATAAATCACCCACAATTTTTTTATTATCTCAACCCAAATAAAATGTATATCGAGGAAATGGTTTTAGAACTATGATGTGATATCATAGTCTGATGTAGTCACAAGATATCTTCGTGTCTATAGTAGACACTTCTTGTGATGTTGTTCTTATGTGCTATGTTCCAATGTAAAATCTTCTCCTACATTTCGCAGTCTCTTCTTTATTCCAACTCCCTAAGAACTGGGAGGTCCCCCTTTCTTCTAGACCTATGTTTATATCATGTATCTACATCCAAAAGATGTTGGTTATTTATCTCTAGCGTAGAGGCTTTATCTGTGAATTTATGAGGATGTACCCATGCACAAAGACTCCTCTGAATATGTGCGTCCCTGTGCGAAGGCTCCATTTTTTCACCTCACCTCTCCATTCGACGATCTCGTATCTTCTTATAGATGCATCCTGAGACCCTATTTTTGTGTGCTAGGTACCAGTGTAATATCTTCTTCTGTATTCTGTGGCCTCTTCTTTAATCCATCTTCCATTGTGCTGGTGAGTCTTTCCATCTTCAAAACCTCTGATAATAACCTGTAACTATGTCCAAAATTCGATGGTCAAAGGTCCCGTGCGTAGAGGCACAACCTACGAATTTACGAGGAAGTTCTCATGCACAAAAAACCCCATGTATAGGTTCATCCCTGTGCAAAGGCTCCATAGTTTCACTCTAGCTCTCCATCCTTCTCCCATGTAACATGCCTCTTCAAAACCTCATATATTAACATGTATCTGCATCCAAAAGTCAATGGTCAAAGTTCTCATGCACAAAGGTACAAACTATGAATTTACAAGGAAGTTCTCATGCACAGAGACTCCCTTGCATAGGTTCGTCCCTGTGCGAAGGCTCCATTTTTGTACCCCATCTCTCCATCCACAGTTGTCGCAAAGAGTTTTGTATAATGCCACCCCTGTCTTGACAGCTGAGACATTTGGAGGCAGACTTCTGGGGCTATAATGGTTGGGAACATTCTTCCCACGAGCTTCGTGACGAAGAAAATGCAAAACAAATCATAGGCATTTGTGAAGAACCCTATGCCTACAATAAATATTGTAGTAAAGTGGTACCATTGCATTATGGCCACGTCCAAGTCATTAATTATTTTACCCTGTGCTTCCCCATGGTGAAAACTTTGTTATGGAAATCCAACGCTTACGTCACAACAAGAAATATTGATTAAAATTGGAGCATGTCACTTCTTTCATAAACAAAAAAATAAAATTTAAGAGAAAAAAATTCCACCCACGAGAACTGAATTGAAAACGTTTAGATCAAACTGGAATTGGGCCCTGTGAAAAACTTCACATCAAATTTGAATTGGATTTGAGAATTCTCACAAAGATGTGAAAATGGAAAGAATTGTTGAAGATGGAAACCAATTTTAATTGGATCAGAGAATTCTCACAAGGATGTGAAAATGAAGTAAGAATTTTTGAAGATGGAAACCCTGATCAAAGGATGCGGATATAGACAAACCCGTCATAAAAAACTCCACAATATAAATCATTTTATTGATGTGGAAAACACATACTCTATATTTATAAAAATGAAAATAAAGAGTAGACAATTATGTCCAAATAATTAATTTCTAGGTAATTTATTAATGAGAAAAAGAAGAAAAACTACCAACTAATATTAACTAATAATATATAAGTTGATTATGAAGGATTAGTAAACATTCTCTTTTTAATCTAAAG
The DNA here is from genome assembly GCA_034641835.2 of Pinus albicaulis. Classification (NCBI taxonomy): domain Eukaryota; kingdom Viridiplantae; phylum Streptophyta; class Pinopsida; order Pinales; family Pinaceae; genus Pinus; species Pinus albicaulis. The sequence goes on from JAXQQM020071621.1 coordinate 36,875, forward strand.
GGATATCTCACATGTTGTTGACAGTGTTGGAAATCTATCAACTAAGGGGTCTTCCCGATGTGAAGTCCCAATTAGACCTCACACTGTTTGAAGTAGGAGACCCAACTGGAAATAGAATCGGTTTCCATTGTCATTAAAGATTTTCCTTATCTGCCATTATTAACATAAGAGGTTATACCATCATTCTTTGAAACAAACAAGTAAGATGACACTATGAGACATCCAATTGCGATGTATATAAGGCACTTTCACAACAAGGAGAAAGAGAGTGATCATATAGGAGAGAGAGAGTGGAATTCTAGGAGAAAAGTAATAGTACTATCCTAAAAAAGACATACAAGAGCATAAGAACATCATTATTTAACCTACAAAGTAGTTCACAAGACAACTACGGTCATTTCACAAGACAACTACGATCATAAAACCAAATCACAACCTTCAATAAGATAAGTACCAAAGCCATTGAAATAGTTCAATCTTCTGCCATAGGAAATAAATAAATTCCTACTTGTATATGGTTGTAATTATCAATTTGAGGAGTTTGTTCCTACATAATAGGAATTAGCTAGAATATAGTTTCTCCTAGTTTAGTGTGTGGTTGAGAGAATCTCTCAACCACACTACTGTATGTCTAAGATAGAATTCCTATCTTGAGACTTTTGTTTGTATAAATATGTGTGTAATTTCCTCGATTCATAATATAGAATTTAATTAGAGTTTGTTGTGTGCTATTTTATCTTGGTATCAAAGCTTCAGAGCCCGTAAGGGCCTCTGGCCCTTCCTGGGCATAGAGAAATAAATTACTGCGTTTGTATAGCTTTATTAAATTTTTTTGTTTGTCCATCCAGTGCTGGAGAGTTGTTGTTGAGTGAAAAATAAATATAAGAGTCTGCGAGCTATGTATTGATCTTCCTGCTGAATCGTAGTTGTATACGGAACCTTACGCGGCTGGTAACTCACACGCTCGCTGTTGATTGCAGTAGGTAACAGCCTATGGATATATGTTAGTGGCACTGCCATGGTTCTGAATGATGGTTGCAGGGATGTCTGTTCGTACGACTGGAAGTGGTATTCCTGCATGGATCGATTCCTTGGTGCGTTGACTGATCTACTTCATGGATCATGGTGTGGAGGTTGAGGCTGAGTTGATCTGGAGGTGTTTATCGATCATATCTGTGTAAACAGATCTTGATCGATCATGCGTATTGATTGCGTACTGCTGACCTTTTAAGAATGGTGGGAAGTGGTATTACGTTGTGATGCCGGGAGAATTGGATTCTGAAATGCGACATAGGATTGGACTATGGAGTCCTGGATTAATGTTCTTGAAGGGAAAATTGTGTTCTCTTCGTGTGGCTGTGAGTGCCTATGTTCCGTTTCTTTATCAGTAGACCCCTCACAGGTATCGTCGGTAAAAAAATAGCTGTTGGTATGTTTGGAAAATAATCATCTATGGGCAGAGATAGAGAAATTAAATTTGAAGAGTTTATGTTGTATTCTCTTGGAATCATGTTTAAATATTATTGAGCCTTATTGAGCTTAGCTAACTCAATGTAGGAAAAGTTATTTTGTTAGAATTTGCAACTCTAACGAATGACAGGTTAAGCATGGAGTTCCAATAAGTTATTTGACAAAGACCAGGATGCCCAGGATGTAGGAGAAGATGAGGTAATGAAGCAGCAACAACGTTTATGGTGGACAACAAAGTAGATGTTTGTTTGAGTTAGTGTGGTTTGTGGAATAGACTCCCTAGCATGTTATAAGCAAGTCCAGTTGTTGTAATGGTCATTGTATGTACCCAGAAACTCCAAAATGTTGAAGTATGAAATGTAAGCCTTTTAAAGGTATTTGAAAGTTCGTGGTGATCTTAAAACCACTTTGTAATGGATTGCCTTTGTGGCTGGTTGGTGGTGAGCCAGAAACCATCTATAGAGCTTTTGTGGCTGGTTGCCTTTGTGACTTGAGGTGCCTTTGTGGCCGCATGTACACGAGTGGCCGCGTGTACATGAGAGTTGTGTGCTCAGTAGAGCTTTGTGCTCAGCAGAGCTTTGTGCTCAATCGAGCAGGTGGACTACAGTAAGACTTGGCTCAGTCTCAGATGATTCATTAATCTCTGAGAAGAAGGGGGTTGGTGTGCTTTCTTAGCTGACAGTCATGCTGAGAAGCGAAATTGGCGCAACTGTTCAGTACATACTCGTGCCAACGCGCCAAATCACGGGAATGGTGCGGAAGCGCACGATTTTTTATTCAGGAAGACGCCAACTCAACTTCATGGGGGTCCGCGGGAATCCTCATCTTCGTTTGATGATTTGCGGAGAAGAAAATCGGAGAAGTTGCGGATCTATCGGGGAGAGGCAGATTGGAAGATCCGCGGGAAGCCTCATCTTCGTTTGACGATTTGTGAGAGGAGCAGATCGGAGAAGTTGCGGATCTGTCCAAGAGAGGCAGATTTTGTTTTGGAGGTTCTGCACATGCAATTCGCCTGATGGTGGTGGATTTGCAGGTACATATATGCAGTGATAACGGTCGACAGAATCATGTATGCGAAGGACATCCTACAGGACTAGCGGTTGCAGCAGTTGGTACCCATGCATTCCGGTGGATGGTTGCTCTTTTATATGGACGTCGACATATTCTTTGTTATGTTTGACCACAATCCGACTTTGTGAATCACTATCATGACAAGTAGTCATTAAGGGGGGAGTTAGAAATAATTAATTCCTACTTGTCTATAATTGTAATTCTCCATTTGAGGAGTTTGTTCCTACATAATAGGAATTAGCTAGAATATAGTTTCTCCTAGTTTAGTGTGTGGTTGAGAGAATCTCTCAACCACACTACTGTACGTCTAAGATAGAATTCCTATCTTGAGACTTTTGCTTGTATAAATATGTGTGTAATTTCTGATTCATAATATAGAATTTGATTAGAGTTTGATGTGTGCTATTTTATCTTTTCTTAGCATATGAATGATATTCACGATATATACTATGTTAACTCATCGATATATATATATATACACGCTCAAATATAAGTGTTTTTTTTTAAGTTTTATACTTCAAAAAAAATTGCACTTTAAAAATTTTGATCCCTCTCAATATGAGCTAAATCCATACTTAAAATAAATATACACTGATTTTAAATTCAACCAAATTTACTATAGATTTAATCAATCTAAGTCAATCTCATTATGCAACAAACAATCCATTATTTCATCTCAATTCATTACCCTATCTTACTGTAATATTCCATTGTACTACACCAATCCATTACCTTCTCGTCATAAGGTGATCGTCTACATTCCCCTATTTCTATCACAAACAAACGATTAGGCACGGTGATACCTTTTTCCTGTTCTAGCCAAAGGCTACCAATTTTTTACTCTTCGCACAGTTTTGTTGTTGCCCTTCTTCGTCGCTTATTTCTTTATTTCATTGAAGGGAATTGGTGACGTATACCTAGGTCGATTTACGTTGCCCCTTCGGCAAGCAAAAGGGATAACCTAAAGTAACCCATTAAAGATGACATCTTATATCAATTAAAACTGACATGTTATACCGAATATACGAAGCTTGTTTTGTGTTAAATCTCCTCATATTTGTTTGGGTTGTGATGGTTGAAATTACAAATTTGTTAATTAAATTTTGATTTCAATTATTTTTTAAAAGTTTTTGTTATAATTTGAGATTATAATTCGTAATAGAAGATAGCAATTTTTTAATGGTGGAAATTGCAATTTTTTATCATAGAGATTTTCATGGCAGAATTCGTGCCCCCAAATTAGGGATGGAATAACCATCGATGGGAGTATATATGCCACTTATCTCTTACCTTCTATGATCCTTCTCTAATCATAGAAAGGAAAATTTCTCCCACCGAGATTAATTTGGGTTTGTAATCATGTTGAAGGGATCCTCATTGATAAAGGGGAAGATAAGCCTACTCCCATGGAATATCTTTCTTAGTCAATCCTAATTATTCTACCACTTGCGGGATTTTTGTTGTTAAATATGTTATTGTTAAAAAATGGATGTTTAATTGTCACTTTATTATGATAAACCGATGGGCCAAGCCTTTTTAGGATCATATAAAAAGCAAATTTGGAATTATATATTTCTTTCCTGGAGAGAGGTGAATACACGTGTTTGTCAAATTTGTTTTATTATTTAATTCGGTTATAATTTTAATATATTATAAATTAGTTTTTAAATTTAATATAAGAAACAAAGGAATTTGTAAATTTTCAATTTACTTTTAAAATTTTATAAAATTATTTAAATTTTGATAAAATTATGAACAAAGTAGATTATTATTATTTTATTTAAATATAATATCAATATATAAAATATTGAATTTATTTATATATTAAATTAATAATTTTATTAAATGTTTAAAATGATTAATAATTATTTGAATAATAACAAATTAAAATCTATTTATATATTAAATTAATAATTTTATTAAATTTTCAAAATGATTAATAATTATTTAAATAATAACAAATTAGAAAATATTAAAAATTTATGATATTTAATGTTTTTCTTAATTTTTAATCATATTAATTTGTGAATGTATTGTAATATGCTAAAATAACCCTGTTCATTTTTTTTTTCATTTTATTATCATATGAAAATGAGTATAGACTTTGTGAAATAATAATAAGTATTTATGTATTTTTTTTTAATTATATAGGTATTTTTAAGTTTATTGTATTTATTTTTAAATTAATATTTCAAATTATTAAAATAAATGAGAGTATGATTTTATTTATATATATATATATATATATAGAGTTGTTCTAGATTTTTTCTCATCATTTTAAGATAGATTCAATGTTTATATACATAACATATTGAATTCAACGTATCTAGATCATGATTCTAACTCGTTACATAGGAATCAATGACTTCTAGACTGATAACATATTGAATTCAACGTATCTAGATCATGACTCTAACTCGTTACATAGGAATCAACGACTTCTACACTGACATTTGGGAATTCACAATGACAAATCACAACAAAACATGACATGGAAGCGTTATTTCCAACACCCTCCCTTAATGCTTACATGGAAGACATTGAAAACATATATTACAACAACAATATGATCTCTATCTCACTAGTCTTCCTTGGCACTCACATCCACTCTGAAATCTCGTAAATACCACTCTTTCTTCACCACCACATCTTTGAACTATCACTTGATATCCATTCAAACATAACTGCCTCTCACCATTATTGACGAACTTTGTACAATTGACACTTCTTGACTACCTTGAATAATAGCCTAGATATTGAATATCTCTATGAACATGCTTACATCCTAGTAGTATGCATCGAAATGCATACTCCTAGTTATATAGATAAGTTGTCTATCTACTGAGCTTATCGAACACTCCATCATACAATTGACCATTTTACATACACACTTACATATTCACAAAAATATCCTGTAACTGATGCTCTTCAACCTATAATAGATTCTTGAATCCCTAAGCACAACAAGAATCATCAACCTATAATAGATTCTTGAATCTCGAAGCACAAAAAAAACTCATCAACCTATAATAGATTGAGACCGTCAATTATACATTCTATCGACACCAAAAAAAACATCAAAAACCACTATTTTCATTATATCCCTATCTTCATTAATTGGTCTTTCCTATAATAATAACTTTACATATTAAAACCTAGAAACAAAACACACACTAAAACAACGACCCAATACTAAATATTAAACCTATAGAAGACATTACATAATGTCGTTGGAGTTTGGCCATATTCCATATCGAACTTCAATTCTTCAACGTACTTCACAATTTTCTGTTACGAAATCGAGTTTGATTAACACCGTTGTAGCATCTCCATCGCTAGTATAGTTTCCCTGATCTGTTCCGCGAGCTTCTCCTTGTTGGCGCGCGCGAATTCGGGCCTGGCCATTAATGTGAACTGGAGCTTAGAATCTATTGTGACGAGGGCCCATTCGTACCAGGGGTTTATGTAATGAAGAAAGTCCTGCAAATTGGAGCTCGTAAAATAGCATGTCGTGGGTGTGAGCTTCGGTCAATGCTCAGTTTGATCCTATCAGTGTGGTGAAGTGATTCACATTTGCCAAGCTTTGTCACCCAATTTTTAGTGAGGCTGCAACAATCAACAAAATCAAAACGAAATCTGATGCTTCTCAAATGTATCGAGGACCTGTCGAGACAGAGAGACATAGGCTTCCGAGCTACCATAACAATGGTCAACCATAACAACGGTCATAGTCAAAGCAGGTGAGGGAAGGCCCGGTAATGTGATGAAGATAAGCGAAGGAAAACCATAGGTAGGATGGTCATCGCCGAGCTGAAGTAATTCCCCTGTTGAAAAATGGTCACCATGAAAGGCAAGTCATACTGACAACAACAACAGTGGAGATGGGGATCGCTTTTTAACTATGCTTATTTGTGTGGGAACTTTTGGCATTCTTTCTCCGTCTTCTGCCTTGTGAAAAGAAAGCCCATGTATACTATTCCATGCGGGAAAGTGGAGGACACGTTGAGAAGCATTCATCTCAGGAGAGTGGCAGCGAGAGAAGTATGCCAGATGGGATAGAAAATTAACTCATCGAGACTGCTGGATTAGAGAAGCCAGGATTGATCAAGGTATTGGACGTCGTTGGTATTTCAGACAAGATTTGATTCTTTCTCGGTCCTAGAAAGCTTTAGAAACATGGGGAGGGGCCGCGGTGGTTGGGCGACTGGTTGGGCGCCCTCCATTCCACGTCCGCAAACCACGTGGCCAGCACCACAGATGTTGTACGACACTTTCCAGCTCTGATCGTTGACGTGTGTTGGTGGGTGAAAGACTTAAATTCGATTTCCTGCTGTACTTCTAGGGTTTCACATTACCTGTTTTGCAACATGGGTTCCTCACCCTGTGCATTTCTGTTCGGGGCGGGTTGTTTCTCAGAGAGCTCCGCCGGTGGCTGCACGTTGTGTCGCCAGCACTGGTGCATGCCTTCTTCCCCTGTTGACCAGATGCTCGCGGTTTCTGTTGCTCTTCGGATGCCTTGTTGGTTTAGGGCTCTTTCATTGATGTTGCTCCTGCGTCCTGCGGTGGACATGTTTGGCTCCTGCGACCGCCATAGCTTGCTCCTCCACTGTGAAATTGCCCTCCTCGACTGCTCAATGCTGTGGGGAGATGTTGACGGCTTCGTCCCCTCTACTGGTTTGCAGAAGTACCATGATTTTAAGGTAATTTTTCGTTTTCGAAGGTTTTTTCGAGTGTAATTTTTGCAGAAGTTGTGTTTCTTGCATTTTCAAGGGTTTTTACAGAGATTTTGGCTAATTTATGCTTATTTCGAGGGTTTTGCAGGGATTTCCAAACTGTGGCGGGCTATGGCTGTCAGTTCGCTCTTACATCGACGTTTTCCTCTGCATTTGGTGTGGCGTCTTCACCTCCTGGTAGGAAAATAATTCCTACCAGCCCACTATTGTGTTTTTCAACACTTGAAAACATGTGTTTATGAACACTTCTAATCTACTTCGGTTCAATTTAGCTCTTCTTCGGCCTGTTTGTTCATGGCACTGGTTTTGGAACTGTGATTTCTTCTTCCTATGTAGTTTAGGGTCTAGGGTTTTTGTGCACATGTGCCTTTCTCGATTCTGTGATATGCATGTGTATACCTCTATGTTTGCTGCAATACTTGGTTGTATGTATATTTTCCGAGATATTGGTTGTATGTATATTTGTCGAGATAAGCAGGCTTGTTAGGGTTTTATATCTTTTGGATATTTTTGGAATTTGTGATTCTATACCATTTGAAAGTGTTGAACTTATTTGGCATAAAAAAAAATAGAAATATTTAAGAATTTGATGTAGAGGTTAATTGTTTGATCTCATTGCTATTCTTCATATTTTGGGATATTTGCTGAGATACTGGTTGTATGTATATTTGTCGAGATAAGAAGGCTTGTTAGGGTTTTATATCTTTTGGATATTTCTGGAATTTGTGATTCTATAGCATTTGAAAGTGTTGAACTTATTTGGCATAAAAAAAATTAGAAATATCTAAGAATTTGATGTAGAGGTTAATTGTTTGATCTCATTGTTATTCTTCATATTTTGGGATATTTGCCGAGATAAGCAGGCTTGTTAGGGTTTTATATCTTTTGGATATTTCTAGAATTTGTGATTCTATAGCATTTGAAAGTGTTGAACTTATTTGGCATAAAAAAAATTAGAAATATCTAAGAATTTGATGTAGAGGTTAATTGTTTGATCTCATTGTTATTCTTCATATTTTGGGATATTTGCCGAGATAAGCAGGCTTGTTAGGGTTTTATATCTTTTGGATATTTCTAGAATTTGTGATTCTATAGCATTTGAAAGTGTTGAACTTATTTGGCATAAAAAAATTAGAAATATCTAAGAATTTGATGTAGAGGTTAATTATTTGATCTCATTGCTATTCTTCATATTTGGGATATTGGGGAAATTTGAAATGGTTTGATACTATTCTGATTAACCAGTTAATTGTTTAACATCATTACTACTACTGTTCCACATATTTTTAGATATTCTCCAAATCTACCCATACCTTATTTTTAGATATTCTCCAAATCTACCAATACCCTATTTTTAGATATTCTCGAAATCTACCCATACCATACCCACTTTCTCATTGCCTATTTGAATGGAATAAACTTTTATATTTTTCAGTTTATCTTGCTTTCAATAAAATAAGCTAAATTTTTGTTAAGAGATTCTTTTCCTGAACATTTTGTTCACATTCTAGCACCAAATGTCAAAATGATGATTCAAATTGTGGCATGGAGGGTTTTTATATACTTTCATATTAACCAGGTAAGGAAGGTTTTAATATCTTCTCATATTAACCAAATTTGAATAAAGTTGAAGTTATAGAAAAGTTAGGAAGACAAACCACTTTGTCCCTTACTGATCTCTAAGTTAGGAAGACAAACTACATCGCATTTGACTAAGTTAAACCTCTTATTGCTTGTTTGAGTTCTCTGCATGTCGTTCTTTCTTTTATAATTTCTAGGTTATCTTTTGTTCTGATTGATCTGAGTTGGGAAGACAAACCTTTATAAACCTAATTGATCTCCAAATTTTTTAAAACCAACTGATCTCTGAGTTAGGAAGACAAAACACGTTACATTTGACTAAGTTAAACCTACTGATATGTGAGTTGGGAATACAAACCACATCAAATTTGACTAAGCTAAACCTACGGATTTGTGAGTTGGGAATACAAACCACATCACATGTGACTAAGTTAAACCTTTTATTGCTGGTATGAATTTTTTGTTTTCCGTTCTTTCTTTTGCTAGTTTGTTTTTACCAACCTGCTTTTTCAATAAGGTGTAAGGGAATGGCAGGCAGTGTGATTGAACCACTGACACTGGAGTGTACTGTCTCTGGGATTTGTAATCTGCATGTTTAACTCTATTTCTATTGCACCAACTGCTGCAGTTTTGGAATCGATTGTTTGAACTAACTGTTATTCATAACTGCTGTTCTAGAAACATGGGACTAATTGTCCATTCAACTTAATCTTAATCGTTTGAAACATGGTACTAATTGTGAATTCAACCTGGGACTAATTGTCCATTCAATTCAACTTAATCCATTCTAAAAATATGGGACTAATTGTCCATTCAACTTAATCTTACACGTTTAAAACATGGGACTAATTAATCGATTTTAGAAACATGGGACTAATTATCCATTCAACTTAATTGATTCTAAAAACATGGGATTAATTATCCATTCAACTTAATCTTACCTGTTTGAATGGGATTAATTATCCATTCAACTTAATCTTACCTGTTTAAATTTATATGGGTTTTACAATTAGTCCTTGGCTACTATTAGTTCTTTTGCTCTGTTGCATTTTCTGTTGCTACTAACTGTTATTCATTTTCCTTAGTTGTATCATCTGGTGATGACATTGTTTCCAAAAATGGCTGCCATTGTTTATTCATGTTGTTAAGTGTCACTTCCAGCCCATGCATGGGAAATCTAGTGAATATAAGATGAGACATTTCACACCGAAATCTAGTGAAGGGAAATCTAGTCAATATCTATTGAATATAACATTTGCACTTTGAGACATTTAGAGACATTTTTCTTTTACTGAACTTTCCTTTAGAGACATTTCTTTCTTCTTTCAGTGCATCCAAATGACTTCTCAACATTATTCTGCTATTTCAAAATACATATTTGTAGCATACTCCAGCTAAGCCCTGTAGTTAACAAGAGTGCATGCCGTATAACCATTTTGTGCATTTCTCATCCATGACAAAGTGGATGTATTGCGATGATGTTAAATGCAGTCAATATTGCAAACAACTTGATGTAGCATGTTTTTCAACTTTACAGTTTCAGAGCACTTCATATAATTAATTAAGAAATTACTCTCGATTCTAATGATTTGTAGTATCTTATGTTGGTAAAGTATATCTTAACCTTAAGGTACAATGAGAAGCACTCGACCACATTAAAGTTAGATGTTAGGTTAGACTAGGAGTCTTGTTTGAGATGATCCCAACAAATAGAAGTTGGGTAAGGGATCCAACTAGATGCCTATAGTGAAGTATGAAGAGATTATGTCAATTGAACCCTTAGATTAACATCTCATGTTAGGTAGATATAACCAGATTGGTTCTATTTATGTTGTTAGGCTACCTTATTTTCCTATAAAAAAATCATCTAATTATGAAAAACAAAATTACATTCACTATGTGTGTTTCTGCATTTCAGATATATCCTTAAGCATAAGAAGTGATAAAAATATGGCTGGGAAGATATCTTGCTTCATAAACAGTCTTAAAAAACTATGACAGCCCTATCACAGTCATTCTAACATATCACTGATTTGAAACTAGTTTTGTCTCATAAAAAAGTAGCTCCTAGGTATGTTCATAAACAGTCCCTTAAAAAAATATACATATAAATATTCACATTTAAACAGTCCCATGATTATACTTAGTGTAGTAGAAAGGAAATATGAGATCTATTAAGATATAAAAGTCCAAACATATAGTCCATCCAAAAATCCACATCATAATGTGGTTACATCCAAAAACATCTAACACTCCATAACTGTTGACGCCCTACTCTCCATATCTTGCAGCGTTTGACAAATTAAATATTTTGTATCATTCCATTTCGGGAATCCATGGCGCCATGGCGGCTTGTACCAGGGATTTATGAGATCCAAGTAAGACACTTAAAGTGTTACCAGAAACACTTTAAGTGTCTTACTTGGATCTCATAAATCCTTGGTACAAGCCGCCATGGCGCCATGGATTCCCAAAATGGAACGATAAAAAGTATTTACTTTGTCAAACGCTGCAAGATATGGAGAGTAGGGCGTCAACAGTTATGGAGAGTAGGGCATCACAATTCATACTTTGGGAGTCTTGTTTGAGATGATCCCAACAAATAGAAGTTGGGTAATGATGTAATTATGAAAAACAAAATTACATTCACTATCTGTTTTTCTACATTTCAGATATATCCTTAAGCATAGGAAGTGATAAAAGTATGGCTGGGAAGATATCTTGCTTCATAAACAGTCTTAAAAAATTTCAATATGACAGCCCTATCACAATCATTCTAACATATCACCAATTTGAAACCAAACATATAGTCCATCCAAAATCCCACATCATAATGTGGTTACATCCAAAAACATCTAACACTCCTATTCTGTATGGCCTTGAGAATCTTCAGTGCCAAACCCTGAGTTGCCTGATTGAGCCAAGTAGGTTGGCCTTCCTAAGAAGGCTTGATTAGGTGGTGGTTGATTGCTGCCATATAATTGAGACCAATTTGTCCCTTCCAACCATGGAGGAATTGAGTACCTGTACCTCACACTTGCGTTAAGTGGAGGTGTGTGCTGAGCATACATTGAATTCAGACCTCCTGTGGTAGGAATAAGGCAAGTGGGTAAACCCCGATTTTTATAGTGAGGCACTTGAATGTTTATGAGGTCTCGGAATAATGTTGTATTATTTGCAATGTTGTCCAATGTGTTGGACATGTTCCTGGATTCATTCTCATCAACTGTGCTTGCATTTATGTCAACCATATGAGTCAACCCTTGTTCCCTTTCAAGCATTTGTCGAGCCTTCCTTGCTTCCTTTTCCTGTCTTGAGATTTGTTTTTTTTGCTCCTTCTCTTGCCTTGCTCTCTCTCTTTCAAGCCTTTCATCTGCTCGACGTTGTGCTGCAATAGCCCTTGCTGCCTTCTTCTCCTTGGCTTGATCTTTTTTTTTTTTTCTGTTTTAATTCCTGAATTTCCATTTTCTTATTTTCAGACTCAACAAGGAGCTTTATATAGTCTTCAGAGGTGAGTAACTGTGAACTTCACCCCAAACGAAGACTACTGGCTATTCCTTGCTTCTTTTTCATTGACACTCTTTCTACTGGTAGCTTTAAGAACCGCCCAAGTAACTTCTCCCTCCCTCCCACCTGCATGTCATTGCTTGGCACTTCAGTATCTGTGGCACTTGATTGAACTATATTGTTCTCTTCATCTGCTTCCTCATTATGTCCTCCATCTTCTTCCATTGATCTATTGTCCACAAAAAAATGAACAATTTCACTATTCAATTCAGCGACTTGTGAAGGCATGTTCATGCTTTGTTCATTGGTTCTTGAGACACTATGGGCATTCAAATTAATCATGTTTTCTGCCAGCCATGATGGTGGGTTTACTTGGCTAGGCAATGTCAATTGGTCATTTTCAATTTCATGCCCAATATCAGCAATTTCATTTTCTGCATTAACAATATCAACATTTTCATTTTGAACTAAATCTGCATTAACAATATCAGCAATTTCTGTTTCAACAAAGTCTGCATTCTCAACTGCATGTTCAATAGTGTTTCCATCAATTTGTTGACAAGTATATTGTGGTTCACATACTTTCTCATCATCATCAGCATATAACTGTCCTTGAGAGAGGGAAATTATATTATCAGCTGCAACCACATCATCATGTTCATTTACTTCTTCTTCCACTTCATGTCTTTCTTCCTGACCATCCACATGGAAAGCTTGGCTACAAGCAGTATCATGCATAAGAGCATCATAATTTAGTGGCCATATTCTTGTCCTTCTAAAGCCAGCCTTGATATTTGATGGTGTCAGAGCCGTTTTAAAAGCCTTACTTGCAAGCTCTTCTAACTCGAACCTTTTGACCTCAACCCATGGATTCTTTGCCATCCATGCAGCACATTCTGACCTGAAATAGTTCTTGAAAGGGCCAAACACACTAACATCAAGTGGCTGCAATCTGTGAGTGGTATGAGCGGGTAATGTTAAAAGGTCAATGCCCAAATTGTATGCTTCTTCAATTATTTGTAGAGCCATGTGGCTTCCATGGCCATCTAATATCAACAGGTGTCTGTTATTAGGTGAGACACCACCTGGCACAGATGCAGCAAAGTGGCAAAGCCAATTTAAAAAAAGCTCTTTAGTCATCCATGCATGGGGATGTGCAGCCATGCATGCTCCAGGTTCACAGTTTTGTATATAATTTTTCAACTGATTTTTACCTTTGAAAAGATAAAATCCTAGGATTGAAGCACCAATTGCATTGACACAACATAAAATGGTTATCCATTCCCTGCTCTTAGGCAAAATCTTTGGCACGTTTCGGCTACCTCTTTTCGCAATTACCCTTATGCCACAATTCCTTCCCGCCTGTAAACCTGTTTCATCACAGTTCCATATATGGTCTGCAGCATAAGAATGTTTATCATATGCACTAGAAAGAGTGTCATAGAACTTACATACAACTGTAGGGCACAAATTTAATGCTCTGTCTCTGTCAAGGCCCTCAGTTGTACGCAATACATGGTCTGGATGCCTTTTTTTAAACCCAAACCACCATGATTTACTAGGAAACCCATATTTGAATGGGTTTGGCCTCCCTTGACAGATTTGAGCAACTGTAGATTTGAGTTGTATCAACTCTAGCCCATGTCCCAATTGGGCCATTTCTTTACACCACTCAACCACCTCGGCCTCCTCCTCTTCAGTCATAACTGTAACAGGCCCTCTATGTTTGGTGTGAGTCATCCCATTTATCCAATAATGTATTGATGAAGGGGGAATAGTATGCTTCTTTGCAGATGCCCGAACAGAATATCCATTGAACTCTATGTCGTCAATTGCAGCTAACATTTCTTCTTTTGTCCAACCTCTTATGGCGCTGATCTTTTTAGTTGAAATTGCACCTTGGACGGTGGTTGACGGTGGCTCTGTGGCTGATGGTGCCACAACATCAGCTTCAGCCACATGGTCATCGTCAACAACATTTCTTGGAGCATTGGTGACATTGACATCACTTGTTCTTTCTTCATCTAATGAGGTGCATCGCAGTTGGGCACCCCTGGTCACTCTTCTACCACTTCTCCTTGTGCGAGCGACATAAGTCACTCTTGCCATGGATGCAACTACCTGCAGAATTATTGCATGCATTTAGTTAAGAATAATTGAACATAATTCTTTCATACAAGCCAAACATCATCTGGTAACATCATCTCTTCCCATTTATAACAATTTATAACAGTTTACAATTAGTTTGTGTGTTCATGCCCGCGTTTTCTGAATGCCTTTCCTTCTGTTACAATTTTCTTATTTTCTGTCTTGTCATCTTTAATTCCTATGATCAGCTAATGCTCATCTACTCATGCTCAAATATTTTCCACAGGCTTATATGCTCAGCTAGTCATGTTTTGTTTTTTTTATGTTTTGTTTTTTTGATCATTTAATAGAAACATGCATGATCATTTTGTAAACATAATAATAAACTTATAACAGAAGCTGTCAGTTCTCTGAGGTTGAGTGGTGGGTGATTTTGCTAGTTTGTCTGACCTTTTATCCTTCTGTTATATGGGGACTATCAGTGTAGATGAGTGTATGTAAAAAATAGTAAACTTATTTTGTGGTATGTTGATATTTTTTCTATAAGTCTTTTTCCTCTTTTTATGTCAGAGTTTTTGTTTCAGTGAAAATGTGAAACAAGAGTTTCTTAATCCTGTCTTATCTTGTGAGTCTATAGCATTACTTTTACAGTTAAAAAATCTACTGTCCTAACCCCTCTCCTGTGTCTGCTTATTAAAAACATATTAGTTGGTTCAAAGAAAGGATCCTCCCGCATATGAACCATACTCGGATATATACAAGGCTGATAAAAATTATAAGTCAGAGGAAACTTTAGTTGGGTGAGCCTCTTACATTTTTTCTAATAGAAAACCTTGAATAAGTTAAAAAATATAAGGAAATATAGGCCAAGAAAGCATAAGGATGGAACTAGTGTTGTTGCATATGAAAGATTCATATTTTAATGTTTTCATTGATAAGCTCATTGAGGATAATTCGAAGCAGCGTCTTGAAGACCTGTCTAATCAGAAAAAATTGTTTAAATCCATTATAGCTCTTGTTAGAGAGAAATTTCCTAGTCATCCCCCATCCCACATCTAAATATCATGGCATCACATAGAACCTACTATGCAGCAATTTAATGATGATTACATGATATTATGAAGTCTCGGTAGTGTGTATTTAGGGCATCATGAACTCTTAATTAAGGACCCAATCAAATTGGGACAATTATCTTGCTAATTTCTTTGAGTTTAAAATATTTCCCTTTATCGTATGTGTAAATTATGGTAAGATGAATAGTTGTGATTGACCTCAAAGAAATTTAGTAGCCATAAGAGGAAATTACTAACTTAATCTATAAATATTGCAAAACTCTTAGTAAGACGGGGATAGAAGTTTTTTGAATTTTTTTGATAAATATGCAGACATGAGTTAGAAAGCTAGTACTTATACATTCACTTCTTTATTAAGAATCTTTGAATTCCATTATTGCAGCTATATTCAAACACGCATCTTGTAGTTGTTTACGACTATGCTTGAACAATTCATGTATGTATGTACTTTGTGAGATGTAAGCCTGATTCAATCTGTCATTTGGTTCAGAAAATTAAACTGATATAAATACTTGTCATTGGGTTCAGAAAATTAAACTGATATAAAGACTTGTAAGACAACTGAAATAAAACTGATATAAAGACTTGTAAGACAACTGAAATAAAGGCTCAAAAATGAAAATAATAGTGTAAGAATCATAAATTAAAATAAACTTGTAAGAAAATTGTTGAGAAAACTAACCTGATTATACTTTGAAATGTTCTGTGTTGGTTTGTCTCCAGAACTGGTGAATAGTTTGAATGTTCAGCAGTGGTTGAACTCCTTTTATAGTTTTTTGCAGTTGAATTTAATTGGTGACAATGATAGCCATGGATTGCAATGGCTTCATTTTGCATGTGTGATCAAGATTGAATTTGATGTGATCCAATGGTTGGGAATTTGTTTTTGTTGATCCATGTGCTTTGATCTATTTTGATCTGTTTTAATGGAAAATCATTAATTGAATTTATTGGGTGGGTGTCATTTATTGTACACAGTGGTTTTAAATGTTGTTTTGGGTGGGTGCCATTTATTGAACACAATGTGTTTAAATGTTGAATAACACATTAGTTATGGTTGACAAACATTTCTTTTTATTATGTGCAGGTATTGATATTTACTTCTCTAACACAGCATCAGGGTTGATTAGATGGGCTGAAGTGACTGTCTTTTTGTACTTATTGACATGACCATTTTGGAAGGAAAAATGGTTTTATGAGTTTTTGAGTTGATATGATAGGATTTGTAATCTTGATACTTATTAAACTATTTATGGACAGTTGTGGGCCCAGTCAATGACTTGGGAAAATTTGGACTTAATTTAATATATATTTTCACTTCAAATTATTTCTTTATGTTTAATTATTGGATGCATATATATCTATTTTTGGTGGGTTGATGGGACCAGTACTATAACAATTACTGGTCCCTGCACAACATTAGACAACTCTCCCCTAACTATGGTGATTTTAGTCGTTTGAATTTTGTTACTGGATAAGGTAAGATCAACTTTAAAAAAGACTAAAGCGCTGGTCCACAGGACTTCTCGTTAGAATTTTATTTGGGACGTTCTGAATTTATTCAAGAAGATTTACAGACAGTGGTTGATTGGTTGCCAGCGAAAAAAACTTTTTGGCAGTTTTTATCACAGCATTCATATTTTTGATCTGAAAGTATGATAATATATGTTCGTTTTTTAAATTTTAGACCATTATTTATATGATATTGTGTTTATTGAATTATTCTTAAAATTATTATTAAAAAAATGAAATGAAATTTTTTATAGTATATCTTTTTTAGACTATTTGGCATTTTGGGAAGGGGACAAATTTAGAAGGCCAGGCCATGGGGTAGCACAATGATTACATTTAATAGGACCAAAAAATTATGATTTATGATTGGCAAAGTGGATCTTTCCAAACTTCCAATCTAGTGAAGCGGCTATACATAAGATTAACTCTTTATTTATACAAGAATATTTTTATCCATTTGTCATTTGGATAATGAGATATATGAGTGCAAAGTTTTTTTGCATCTTTATAAATGGGACATCTCCTTTTTTTCAAGTCATTAAGGAGGTTAAAGTAAAGTGCTTTCGATTTTCTTTCTTTTTCTTCTCATTTTAGGGGTAGGATTTAGTGGATTCTTCAAGGAAGTTTCAAGGACTGGTAGTTTGAAAGGTATAAATGTCAGTAAACTTTTGCAATGTTGCTAATTTACATAAGACTAACACTTTATTCATAGAGGAATTTTTTTATCAATTTTTCATTTGGATAATGAGATATACGAGTGTAGAGTTTTTTGCAATCTTTATAAATGAGACTTCTCTTTTCTTCAAGTCATAAAGGGGGTTTAAAATAAAGTGCCTTCTATTTCCCTTCTTTTTCTTCTCATTATAGGACTTAATGGACCCTTAAAGGAAGCCTCAAGCACTGATAGCATCAAGGGTATAAATGTTGGTAAACTCTTGTAATGTCGCTAATCTACTTTTTGTTGATGGCATCACCAAATTTTTTGAGCTCTCTAGAAGAATGGTTGAGAAAATTAATGAGATCATTGATTTCTTCTATTTACCAACTAGTATGAAGATAAACTTTATCAAATAAATGATATCTTTATGGGGGTCTCTTACATGCAATAAAAGCTCAAATTTCACAATTGAATCCTTACAATGTAGTAGGACTTCATCTGAAAGTTTTCTTATTATAAAAATCTTAGTACTCTAGAGGAGGTAGACTAGTATTGGTCAAGTGACCCTTGAAGTTATTTGTGTCTATTGGATGTCTCTCACTTGGATTTTGAAATTTTTATTGGGAAAATCAAATAATTATGGTATAGGGTCATTGGGTATGGAGAGATAGGGAAGAGAGGAATGACATTGGTTTCTTGGAAAAAAACTTGTAATTTTAAAATCAGAAGGATGGGGCCTTAAGAACATCTTCCTATTCTTGAAGGATCTAGTTGCAAAGAATGTTTCAAGAGTTGTTCAAGGTTTGGGGCTATGGGCCTAGGGCATAAAGGAAAAATACATAGCACCTAACTTTGGGGAAAATTAGGTAAGAAAACATCTAAAAAAAAATCCAAGAATGCTTTAATTTATATGGAAAGCAATTGTCTTAGCATCCCCTTTAATTAGCAATGCATTGACATTGCTAATATGGAAGGGAGACAAGTTCTAATTAGGATTATACCCCTGAATATGAAGCAAGGGTTCTTACAAGATTCTTATTAATCTAATACATGATTTTAAAATTAAAGGATAGCATACCTTGAGGTAACTTGAAAAAGGAACTAGAGACATTGGTAGGTAGTGACCATGGATATCTAGGAGAGAGAAAAGTATTAGGGAAGAATATCTTGAAACATGGGAAACATAAGAAAGTTTTTAATTAGACTAAGAGATCAGAAGGACTAGATAATATGGTCTTTAAATCCTACAAGGGATTATGTGCCAAGAATAAGAAACAAAGTGCTTGGAGTTGATGGCAATGGAAAATCATATATTTATAGGTGAAAATATATCTAGAAATTTAAATTCCCACCGAAATCCAAAATCTTCATCTCAATATTTTTGAGCAAAAAAGTGCTAACTTTGGAAATTCTATAGAATAAAAGCTTTGAGGGCTCGAGATAGTGTCATCTTTGTAGGATTCACAAGGAAACCAGTATACATCTCATCACATCTTGCACTTTTACAAAAAAGAAAATCTTAGAGCTAAAAGGATTGATTGGTTTGAAAAATCCTTGGAGAGAAAATGCCATAGAGTAAACCTTTAGAAAGTGGTGATAAAAAAGGAAATTGAGAGTTGGGTGAATGTCTGAAGGCGGGTTACACTTTCGTGAGAAACGCTCCCGAAAATTTCACTCTGCCAGAAGTTTGGCCGAACTTTTGGAATTACTTCGGCCGAATTTTTTCTGCTATTAATCCAACTTATTCCACCATTTATGTTGACGATAACGATAACCGGATCTTTGGTAGGAGGCGGAGAAAATGACGTTAAAATTTCAGTCAAACTATTAGTTCGACCAAACATCGTTTTTATAAATTTAGTGGCTCTTAGGCCGGAAGAAGATTTCTGTAATTTTTTGGTTTGTGACCACTGGTGCATCAGTGCTCCTTCGCTCGTCCTCTCTGCGTCTGTGCTCATTCGCTCTATGTTTATGCTCGTCGAGGTATTCTTCGAAAGCGTCATTTTTTGTGTAATTGATCTTTGTGTAAAGTCGTGATTCAGAAGCGTCGTTCTCTGTGTAATTGATCCTTGTGTGAAGTCATGATTCAAGTTCTCAGTGTAATTGATCTCTGTGTAAAGTCATGATTCACGTTCTTTGTCTAATCGATCTATGTGTAAAGTCATGATTCACGTTCTCTGTGCAAATATCTACTGTGTTTTTAATGATTTCATTGCTAAAAGTTGTGATCTAGGATGGGATTGCATTCCACTTGTATTACCAATAAGAGTTGCTGAATTTCAATACACAAAGCATATGTATGACTAGATCATATATTGGAAGCATTCATATATCACCTACATACCAACTTATGCATAAGCAAAATTAAAATTTAACACATATTATCGCACATCACCTACTCATTTTTTTACTGCCATCACACATACATAATTACTTCATCAATTTGCATACACACAGAATTTGTGTACTAACAAGAAACAAAATTTCTAACAGTGTAAGCATTATTGTCTTTACTTTCTTAATTTACTACCTTGGTCAAGATGTAAGCAGTCTGTTCCTCTCTGCTACAAAATCGGACTTCCACTTGTATTTCAGCTATGAGCACCTGAATATAGTGATGCTGAAATTCAATATGCTTGCTCGGAGCCTCTCTAGCAACACGTTCAAGCATTACTATCTTTACTTTCTTAACTTGTCTTTTCTTACTAACTTGTTCAATACATCAATAGTTTGTTCCTCTATGCTACAAAATCAGACTTCCACTTGTCTTTCGGCTATGAACTCCCAAATATAGTGATGATGAACTTCAATATGCTTGCTCTGAGCATGAAATACAAGGTTCTTTTACAACCAGATATCATCTTTCTCAATGCTTTTTAAATGTAATCCATTGCCTTGATTTCTTCAACCACAACCATAAAGGTGAAGTGTAAAATTTGAAACCAAGTAGAAAATATCTAAATGAAACTTGTCTCTTGAATTATGTCAACTACTCATAGTGGCCTCCTCCTCTTCTTCTCATTGCTGAGTTAATTTGTCTGAAAAAACATATTCAAGATTGTATATCTACTTTCTTTTTTTACTACATTTGATGTACAATACATAGAATCCTTCTGATTCTTGCACGTTGTTCTGATTAGTTTTTTCCTCTTCTTGTTTATTGTTGTTGGTTTCTTCTTCTTGAGCATTGTTGTCATTACTCCATCTCCTGCAGCTACTCGTAGTGGCCTCCTCTTCTTATGCTTGTTGATGAGTTAATTTTTTTGACATATTCAAGATTGTATCTCTACTGCCTTTCTTTTACTACATATGTTGTACAATACATAGAATCACTTTCTATTCTCTCTACACACGTTAGATTTTAGTTTTTATATTTTACTCTTGAAATAAGGTCATTTTTTGCAGAATGAATTCTATTCTTGTAAGTACTTCAAATAACATAAAATTCAAAGAAACACTCACTGACAATAGTAAAAATATGGGACACTTGAACTAATTTTTTTATCATTGTTCACTATTTTTTCAGTGTGACTTGGTCTTCAGTAAATTAGGTAGTAAATTAGGTATTAAGAGAAGGTATTTTGGAGTTCATTTTAATTTAGTTATTTTTTCTTGAATTGTAATATTATTTTAGAATGAGAAATTTTGTATAATAATTTATTAGTTTAAATGATTTGGTTGTAATAATTGGATTGATTTATTGAGAAGATTTTTTTTCCTGAATTAAGATATTATTTTAGAATGAGAACTTTTGTATAATAATTTATTAGTTTAAATGGTTATTACATTTGGTTATAATAATTGGATTGATATATTGAGAAAAAATTCCTTAGTAAAATAAATTTTCAAGATTCATATACCCACTATGATATAAAATTGTTTTAAGAGAAATATGAACAAGTAGCATTGGATGGATCCGTAGTTGTTTTTTATCATCTGATCAACTTGTAAGTCATTATACAAGCAACAACTCAACAATTTAGTTTTCAAGCCTCCCAAAAACTAACAAAACAAAAATGTGGTAGGAATTCAAAATTATCTTAATGGTCGCACAAAAGGATAGTTTGTTTGTTTAGTATTTATGTAATTATATTCTAAATTCTAGAATATTTAAAAATTTTAATTTATAAGTGAAGTTAAATAAATAGTTAACTTTTTTTTTTAATATTTATGAGATTCCTAAAATATTTTAAAATCTACATAAAAATACCTTTACAAAAGAGTGTTTTTGTTTTCCTTTGAAATCCTATTGAACCAAGAAGAGCAGGGGAAGGCATGTTATTCACCCTTTTATGAAGTGTAGGCACCTATAGTAATGCTAAGTCATAACACTAGCAACCTCTAGTTACTCAATAGCTCATTGAATGAAGGCATATCACAGGGTTCAAGTGTCATCATAGTAGCATTCTCCCTATGCTTCTTAGTTTATATCATCCATCATCTATCCATACTATACAGATCCATCATCTCACCTGTATCATAAACATAAATTCACCACAAGATATTCAAATAAAAAATTAAAATATATATAATTTAAAAACCAAACTGAACAACTATGAAAATATTATCAGAATGCTTAGGGCTTGTATGTGGTAGCAACTCGTATTCATTATGGATTACATATCCAATCAATTTCTACCTCCAATCAATCCTCTCTCACAAAATTTTCATTCAGCAAAACAACTGTGAGTATTAAAACATATAAAATTTCATTATCATATTAGTATTCGTTATGGGATTAAATATCCAATCAATTTCTACCTGCAATGTGCCCTCCCTCACAAAATTTTCATTCAGCCAAACAACTTTGAGTATTCAAGCATATAAAATTTCATTGCGATATTTATAGTAGCTTTTGAAATGATCTTAGAATTATGACAAACTGAGAATTCTAATTTATAGCCTTAAATTATATTTTAACGATATTTTCACAAAGCGTGAATAAATGTTTTAAGAAATATTTAGCCCGGTTGACTTCCTACCAAAAATTGTAGCTCTAGAAGTAGCATAATTGGCTAGGCGAGCTTCGACAGATACTGGTTACTCAACGGAAGATCAAGGTTCTACCTAACACCTGGTTATGCCGGAGGCGTTTTATTTGCGGGCTTGGGGTGAGCAAACACTGTTCACCCGAGCCAATAGGAGAAATACCGTACCGCCCTTCTCACTAATCAAATTTTCCCACGTGTTTGTCATATGTTGGTTAGCCTGTTAGTAGGATTTCTGCGAACGTTTCCCTACCGTCTGTCTCTGTCCGAGGTTGCGGAGATGGGCGTTGTGGACCGCCGTGCAGGGCTTCGATCTGTGGTGCTTGAGAGAAAAGGAGATCCCGAATTTAAATTGAAAACCTGCAAATCACTGCAAGTGGCTCCCCCAGAAGACGGATAGATAGACGGAAAAACCACTCAAGAAAACCTGTAGAATAAAAAGGACAATACTTTTCTAAATATGGCGTAATTCCTAATGATGAATCCATGCATATGATCCAGATTTTATGCAGGAACGCAACAGAATACAGATATAACCATTGATACAGAGATGCAGCAGAAATAATGCTTCATTTTATTAATAAAATAATGACTGCAATAAGCTTACAAACATAATGGAAATAAGCTAGGGCACTGGTAGCGTATCTTTGAGAAGAGATGTGGCATGCACAAGCCTCTGAGCTGTGTTACATTGAGGCTTGCAGGCCTATTACAGACATAATGGAAATATATGAGCTAGGGTACTGGTAGCGTATCCCTGAGAAGAGATGTGGTGGCTACCAGCCCCTGAACTGTGTTACAATGCAGACATGATGGGAACAAGTGAGCTAGGGCATTGGTAGGGCTTATCTCTGAGAAGAGATGTGTTGGCTCCCAGCCCCCTAAACTGTCTTTCAATGAGGCTCGAGGGCCTATTTATTGTTGAGAAACAATGTAGAATCCGAAACGTCCAAAACCCTAACTGTAGGAGATGAAGCGCCAAAACTGTGGGCCCTGTTTGGGTAAATTGGTGGTTCAACTTCCCGGGGACGTAACTTTGGCATCCGATCTCCATTTGATGCACTCAATAGCTCGTTAGAAATATCTGTCTGAGGAGTACAACTTTTGAACGAGAAACATTGGTCCATGGGCCCATGTTCCTCTCAGTTTTCCCCAAAAACGTCATTTAGGGCCTCAAAACGGCTCCGGAAGTTCATGACCCGAAAAACTGCTAAAAATAGTAAGTTGTGCTGAAACTTACAAACTGAAAGAACTGATGGTGGGGGTTCAAATGGACTCGGTGGGTGGCCACCAATATCCACCTGGATTATTAATGCCCCAAAACGACTCCGGGTGTGCATGACCCAAAAACCCGCTATAAATAGTAAGCTGTGTTGAAGCTGAAAAACTTGAAAGAATTGATGCTGCGGGTCCAAATGGAATAGGTGGGAGGCCACCGATATCCACCTGGATCATTCCTCCCTCCTTAGGAAGCAATGGTCTCCATTGCATTAAGTTCCTCCATGGGGGGGGGGAATTTTGCTGAACTTGGTGTTGGATTTGTCCAGGATGTCGCGGACTTGTTGGCAAACGTGCTGGATGTAGATGTGCCATCGGTGGGCAGCCATTGAAGGATCTGAAAAAAAAAAATAAAAAAATTTCCATCATCGCGTTCCTCTGTTTCTCGAGGGCATCCTCGAGCAAGATTTTGACAGGATCTCCTGCTCCCTCTTCTTTCTTTCCTTCCGCCATGGGGGGTTGTCGGGGTTACGAGGTTGAACTCCTTATACCCTGGCCGTGTTGGGGACATGAAGAGAAAAACAGAGAAAGAGCAGACCCGCTCTGATACCACTGATCCGGATTTATGTAGGAATGCAACAGAATAAACATATAACCATAAATACAGAGATGCAGCGGAAATAATGCGTCATTTCATTAATATCAAATAACATAAATATGCTTACAGACATAATGGAAACAAGCTAGGGCACTGGTAGCGTATCTCTGAGAAGAGATGTGGCAGGCACAGGCCTCTGAGCTATGTTACATTGAGGCTCGCAGGCCTATTACAGACATAATGGAAATATATGAGCTAGGGTACTGGTAGCGTATCCCTGAGAAGAGATGTGGTGGCTACCAGCCCCTGAACTGTGTTACAATGCAAACATGATGGGAACAAGTGAGCTAGGGCACTGGTAGCGCTTATCTCTGAGAAGAGATGTGTTGGCTCCCAATCCCCTAAACTGTATTTCAATGAGGCTCGAGGGCCTATTTATTGTTGAGAAACAATGTAGAATCCGAAACGTCCAAAACCCTAACCATAGGAGATGAAGCGCCAAAACTGTGGGCCCCGTTTGGGTAAATTGGTGGTTCAACTTCCCGGGGACGTAACTTTGGCATCCAATCTCCATTTGACGCACTCAATAGCTCGTTAGAAATATCTGTCTGAGGATTACAACTTTTGAACGAGAAACATTGATCCATGGACCCATGTTGCTCTCTGTTTTCCCAAAAAACGTCATTTAGGGCCTCAAAACGGCTCCGGAAGTTCAGGACCCGAAAAAATGCTAAAAATAGTAAGTTGTGCTGAAACTTACAAACTGAAAGAACTGATGGTGGGGGTTCAAATGGACTCAGTGGGTGGCCACCAATATCCACCTGGATTATTAATGCCCCAAAACGGCTCTGGGTGTGCAGGACCCGAAAACCTGCTATAAATAGTAAGCTGTGTTGAAGTTGAAAAACTTGAAAGAATTGATGCTGCGGGTCCAAATGGAATAGGTGGGAGGCCACCGATATCCACCTGGATCAGCATACCCATGTCAAAATTCGCTTGGATCGATTAAAATTCCATTATTGGTAAGAGTTGGGCGAAGAATTGAGGAAAAACAGTGTGCCGTACAACGATGAATTCCTATAATGGACAATACCTTCTGAAACTCCTTCTCGGTAGTTTCAACATCTAGCCGCTTGATTATCGCAGGTTTCATGCTGGACAGAGTTCCCTTGAAAATAGTTGGACTAAGCTTGTGGCTAAAGCTCTCTGTCAATTCTTGTATTTCTAAGTAAGTCAACCTGATGGGGACTCTAAAATTTTGATCCATCAATCCATGCTTGGCTGAAAGCATCTCCTGCATTCTTCTTCTTCTTTTAAAAACATACCAACTTAACCCTACTTGTATGGCAAGAAAAATAAGCACAATTGGCAAGACTTCTCTTACAATGCAGATGCGACCATGTATGCTTGAAACTGAAGGTAATGAAGAGAAGGAAGATGAGTCAGAATTTGATGTTTGAGGATACATGGAAATAATATGATTGTTTACTGCTTCTGGTGTAAGGCATACCTTTACAAATGAGATTGCAGGAACTGAGATGTAATGATATCCACTGATGAAACTAGTCCTCTTGATCCTGTAGATGCCAGACCCATCATTCAAGGCTGTTGCAGCAACATAGGACCTGTCCTCGAGGCAATTTTCCATGCAAGCCTTGGTGTTAGAATAGCTATACACATCGTGAGGAGGAAAGATTCCATATAAAAAATTATGATTCATCACCATTAGGGTGTTGCCCTCGTTGCAACTGCCCAACTTCATCAGTTTCCTGCAGGTCCCTTCGGACCCCATTTCCAAACTAATGTTGGCCTTAGATCTTTCTCTCTCAAATGGGCATTTGAAAAAGGGTCTTATGGCATTAAATCTAGAGACACCATACAAACCACAGGTACCAAAAACATCACATTGATTCTCTAGAGTTTACCATGCCACTTTCCAAACCTGAAGTTTCTCAATCCATGAATACATTTTAAGGTTCCCATCAGCATCCAACCTCAAAAGTCTCAAATTCACATTTGGGTCTGTATAATCTTCACTATATCTTGACCAAATGATGGTCCCCTGTTGATCAAAGAGGCCAAAAACTCCAATCCCTTGTAAAACTGCTCCAATGGTGTTACTCGATTTTGAAGAAGAAAATTTCTCTTTAGTTCCGCTTTCCCAGTAAATCACTTCACTGCACCATCTCACCACCAGATTTCCAGTCTCTGTTATATCCAAGTTATAATAACTTGCAATGGCATTCTTAGAAGAAGCTCTCAGAGTGTGATTCATCTCAAGCCTCTGCCCTGGAAGAAGCGTATCAGTGGGTGTTTGAAAGCTATCCCATACAATGTCCTATCCATTATTACTGAGAACAAGATTGCCATTGTCAAGCAGGGATGCACCCACAACACCCCTATTGCTAGTATTGCTAGTCCAAACAGGGACGCCCATGCTATCATAAAAAAGAATTAGATTCCCATCAACAGAGAGCTCAAATGTAGAATTTGGGCTCATTGACACACCCCCTCTTGCTGTCCAGACCATTGCCTGGGCTTGCATGGGAAGGGAATGGTGCCATATCTCGATGCTATAAATTCCAGCTTGCTCTCTTGAAAACATGCAAATCACTGCAAGTGGCTCCCCTAGAAGACAGATAGATAGACAGAAAAACCACTCAAGAAAACCTGTAGAACAAAAACGACAGTAGTTTTCTAAATATGGCGTAATTCCTAATGATGAATCCATGCATACCCATGTCAAAATTCTCTTGGATCGATTAAAATTCCATTATTGGTAAGAGTTGGGCGATGAATTGAGGAAAAACAGTGCGCCGTACAACGATGAATTCCATTAAAATTCCAAATGAAGTGGAGATAATTCATTCCGCCGAAGGGTCTAAGATGAGGGACCATGATTCAGACTTAAGCTCCCTCAGTAGCAACAGTAAGCGTCAGAGGGTCTTGCGCTCTGCAGGTTGGTACTTAGAGCCATTCAATTTTCTTAGAATTCATAGCTAAACACAACCCCTGTTGAAAGCTAAAACCATCAGTATATCACATGGCACAAAAGCGGTAAGCTGTAATTCAGAATTTGAGCGATTCCATAGGTTGGGTGACATGTGGAGGAAGCGGTTTCGCGATACCAATCTCATCGCGCATTATCGTTCGTGCATATAGCCTGCGCGAGATTCGATTGGGATCGTTGGATCGTTAATATGGGTGAGAGAACAGGTCAACCGCCAATTGGGATAGTTGGATCGTGGTTTTCCTTGTTCGTTTTCGCGCGTGCACATAAGAAAAGAGAGCACACAAATTAGGGAAGCTGCATTTTCAATGTAAAAATAATCGATGGGGTTCGATGTAATATGATGGTTGTGTGTATTTTAAGGGATAATGTTGGGTATTATTATATTATTGGATATAATAAATTAAAAATGATATATATATATATATATATATATATATATATATATATATATATATTATAAAAATTTTATTTAAAGTTTGTTTGATTTTAAGGACTTCATCAATATAAATTTAATATTGATTTATAAATTTTCATTAGCTTGTTATTTTATAAATATTATGATAAGATTTGAAAACCATTTTATATTGAAATAGGATCGAAATTCATAGTAGAGTTATTTTAAATTTTTAGTATATTATAATAATATAAATAAATTTAATTATTTAATTGTTTTTAGTTAGATTTTTTGAAAATTTTCTTGTGGATTTAATTTCTCTATTATATGGCAAAAATTTATTGAAATCAAGAATTTGATGAATAACCTTTACACAATCGAAGTGCAATTCAAACACCAAAAAAACACTAAAAACAACTCCATTAATTATTCTTGACCAATTGTATTTTTCATACATATTACATATTTATCTAACAAAAAAAAACTACTAATAATACATAACTTAAGAAAAGTTCCTCTATATAATTACTTCCCAAATAATAATTTAAAATTAACTAGTGAAGTTTGATCCATCATGATTTCTTTTGCTTTGTGATTTTGGCTTACATCTTTCTATTTAGGATATACATTTAGTGTTTCTAATTAAGAGAACATACAAAGCTAATAAGAGATTTTAACCAATAATTTTGTTATTTTGGTTTACATGTTGTCGAGGAACAACATATTGAGGAAGTTGAAGCGGTTGGAATTGTGAAAAGACGGAACTATGAGTGATCAACAGTGGAAGCGGGTTTGAAATATAAAACAGTAATATGAAGCTCCAAGGCCGGTAAGTAGAGTTGATAAAAACGCGATTCCACCGCCCAATTCGACATGTAGCAAAATGTGGTATGCAAAAACCGGGCTCATCATTACAATCACCGTGAATCCGAGAGTCAATTTTGCTAAGGAATTTAAAATTTTCATTTAGTAGGAATTATATTCTATTTTTTAAGTGTTATAAAAATATATTATATATATATATGAAATGCCAACAAAAAGAACAGAATTGTGGGTAAATTGAAACACAGAGAAATTGTGGTAAATCGCAGTGAACTACGAGCAAATGGGGGAGGCAGAATTGAATCCGAAATTGCAAGAGAGCTGTTGAGGAACAACATATTGAGGAAGTTGAAGTGGTCAGAATTGTGAAAAGACAGAACTATGAGCGATCAACAGTGGAGGCGGGTTTGAAATATAAAGCAGGCAGTATCGCGTAGCTCCAAGGCCGGTAAGTGGAGTTGATAAAAAAAAAAACACGATTCCACCAGCCGCTTGACGCGTGGCAAAAGGTGGTATGCGAAAACCGGGCTCATCTCGTGATTTTGCAGCATTAAAGTTCGGGGTCCCAAAGAACGCGATATGCGTTAGGCTCGTTGATCTGGCGGAGGAAGAAATCCAACAACCACTATATCACGCGATGTCGGAAGGTTAACAAGGCATGTGTTATAAGTTGATGTGGGCCCGGGACATTTCATTTTAATGTATCGACATTGACATTCGACGGTGAGCGCGATAATCAAAGGCTCGTGATAAAGGTTTCTTAATGATTCTTAACGCTTGATTGGGAGCACTTATGTGCGTTGATATATATGTTATACAGTTAAGTCGAACCTTGAACGAAATACACTGGTGATGGGCGCATATTAAAGTTAAATACTTTGTCTCAAACGTTAGAATCGTGTTAAGAGTTGTTAATGAAACTCTGAAGGCAGATGTGAATTATCGTTTTATAATTGGGTCTTAACTATCGAATGTGGTATTAAGTCGAATAGATTGAGTTGGTCGAAGTCTTACAAGGTTGAAATGTTAACAAGGGCAACATGTGACCCAAGTCCGTTTCAAATATGCGATGGTTGAGTATTTAAAATCAAGACTGAACCTTGTGTGATATAACAGTAAGTGAAAGGCGCATATATGTGTGACGGTTAAAGGAAGTATGGCCCACCGCTGTGCATTGGTAAATGGATTTTAAACGTTTGGTACAATGTTGTTTGTTTTATTTTTAATAATTAAATGCTATGATAAAAAAAGATTAAAAAAATAAAAATAAAAATAAATAAATAAATAAAAATAAAATAAAATAAAGATAAAATTAAAAATACAAATAAAATAGATAAATAAAATTTTTAATTAAAACATAAAAATAAAATAAAATAAATAAATAGAAATAAAATAAAATAAAATAAAGATTAAAATAAATAAATTAATTAAATAAATTAAATAAACAAATAAACAAATAAAATAAAATAAAAAAATAAAATAAAATATATTAAAATTTAATAATATTAAATTAATAATTTTTATTTTTATTAAAAATAAAATCCAATATTCCATATCCTCACAAACAAACAAAATATTCAGCTCTTTCAATTATTACATATTTTACCTCTCATATAGCACAAAATAATTCACATCTCCTCCTTCCAGCTTTCCCCTTCACCCCAGCTGCAACTGCTAGTAATTATGCTGCAGTAATTGCTAGTAATTATGTTTTTGTATGCCATGTTTTTGTATGCCACACGTGACTATCACACATAGACAGTACTATTTCGCATTAAACATTATTGTTCACACCTCCACTGCTAATTGTTTCAGTCAAAGTCTACCCATTTCACAGAGAAATTCTGTTGATATGATTTTTATTTGACTTCGTAGTTTGAGTGGTTGGCGAACTGTTAAATATATTTTTTAATATTCTATTGACAAATATATTTATAAAATTATATCCAGATTACATGTTTTGTATTCACTTTTTATCGTTTAATAAAAATTTACCATTTGTTTTAAAGAATCTGTTGATTAAGTTATTAATTATTGGTATTGCTGACTGTTCAGTCAGCGTATTCTTTAATGTTATAATAGCAGCTACATCTATAAAATATAAAACTCATACTACAACATATTGAGAATTCACCTTTATCCTAAGAAGATAAAGCCATGTGGGCTAAAAATTAGAGTTTACACTTTCAGTTCTTGACTACCGACTCTTCAATGGAAGTCTAGTACGGGTTGTTCTAGAGAAACTCTTTATTGATATCATTTTTATCTCTCCTAAACATATAAAGCTTCTAAGAAAAACTTCCGCGTTGTAATTCACCTTGTTGATGGATAGCCTACATTTCCATTCCTGGGACTTTGAGGCTCAGAAGTCTCCATTGGGGAGACATATTCCTGCAATCTGACACGGACTCCATTAATTTTCAATCAACTTTATTCAAGACTGTAAAGCAGGTGTGCGCCGGTCTCACCTCTGAAAAACATTCTACCCTCACGCTTTGAATTCTGTGAAATTTCTACAAATTGAGTAGTGAATGGAATTTGATTGGAATGTGCGCCGGTCTCACCACTGAAAAACATTCTACCCTCACGCTTTGAATTCTGTGAAATTTTTACAAATTGAGCAGTGAACGAAATTTGATTGGAAAATTGTTAGTCCTGAAGTGATTGGTCAAATATAGTTAAAAAATTTGAAATATTTGTTAAATATAGTTTAAAAGTTTGGAAAATTGTCAATATGTTTATTTAAAAACTCTTAAAATAGATTAAAAAAATATAAAAATTATGAAAAAAAAATGTGAAAACTGAAAACTATAAAAAAAAATGTAAAAACCAATCCATGAATAAATATATTTTGAAATTCCAATCTTGATATCCATTATTTATTTATGTGTTTCTGTCTTTCTATTTTTTCAACATGAAAAATACTTCTAGTTTATATAAAGTACGAGGACAAAGTCTTAAGATAGTTCAAAATAAGATATGGAAATATGAGTTCCACCGTACATCATTTTTGTTCAAAAGTATGTGAGTCATTCCTCAAAAAAAAGAGCCAAACTATTACATCTTATCAAAAACTTCCTGTAGTATGTGCATGCAATACATCAAACCAGAGGATAAGTGGAAAACCTTTTGTCTTTAGTCTTCGTCTTTCCCTATTTTGAAATATAAAGCATGACATCATTTCATTCTTACTCACAGTAGATAGTGAGTTCCTGTGTCATATAAAATTTACCTTTCTTTTTGCGCCAGGTCAATTTGAATTGAATAACTCGTAGTGCATTTCTTCGAAAATATCGTTAACTCTCTTTTGGATATGCGATCTGCTTCATTATTCTTTTCCCTGTAGATGTGACAAAAAGAAATCGATGTGAAATTTCTCTTGAAAGCATATATTTGCTCAAGCCAATTTGAGAGGTAACCAAGATTTAGGTGAGTTCTCTTGTTCATATGTTCAATAAGGACTTTTGAGTCTCCAAAGACCCACAACTTCTCTATGTATAACTAACTAGCAAACCATAGTAGTCCCCACAATGCTAGCAATTCTACCCACATATTAGTTCTCGACCCCCACTCCAATAAATTTTGTAATGACAATTTCAAAAGGACGTGGTCTCATTGATAAATCGTTTGGTGGCTTTTGCCTAATTTTTAGCTTTTCCCGCGAGCTATAAATTTGCAAACATATTTTTTCCGATGTACAAGGAAGCCCTTCAAATATCTTCCTTTTTTGACCACACCATAGATACCAGTGAAATAGAAAAGGAAAATTCTGAAATATTTGCCTCTCCTAAACCACCATTTAATACATTCCACAGTCGACCTATACTCAAGGGTCTACAACTGAAAATGAGAGCATAACGAAAAGAGATTCTCCCTTGCAAATGAGAGTTTGTAGAAAATGTGGTGGTTATCTTTGGTCTCCTCTCAGCATAATGTGCAAATCCCCAAGCCATGCCATCCTCTTCTTTGAAAGTTGTTCCAAGTGAGATTTTTATCTTTCCACACCAACCATAAAAGTAAATATGTTATATTTACTCTTTTTGATGTTTAGAAGCAATGGATAAGTATGATAATTAAGACCAATCGTGGGACAATGAGTCACCGTCTTTTTATATTTGTTTGTTTGAAATGAAGTACGGTGATTTTAGTCGTTTCAATTTTGTTTACGAATAACTATGGTGATTTTGTCGTGTTTGAATTTTGTTACTGGATAAGGTAAGATCAAATTTCAAAAATACTAAAGCGCAGGTACACATGAGTTCGCGTTAGAATTTTATTTGGTCCGTTATGAATTTACTCAAGAAGATTTATGGACAGTGGATGATTGCTTGAAAGTGAAAAAACTTTTCGCAGTTTTTAACACAGATTTCGTGGTTTTGATCCGACAGTATGATAAAGTCTTTCGTTTTTTAAATTTTAGATGATCATTAATTATTTGATATTGTGTTTATAAAATTATTTCTAAAATTATTATTAAAAAAATGAAATAAATTTTTTTATAACATATGTTTTCTACACTATAAAGGGAAAAATTTACAAGGCCATGAGGTAGCACAATAATTACATTCAATAAGTACCAAAAAATTAGGATTTATGAGTGGTAAAATGGATCTTTCTAAAGCTTTGAATTGGCTTTACATAAAACTTACTCAATATTCATATAGGATTTTTTTATCAATTTGTCATTTGGATAATGAGATATATGATTGTAGAGTTTTTTTGCAATTTTTATAAATGGGACATTTCTTTTCATCAAGTCATAAAGAGGGGTTAAAGTAAGGTGCCTTCTATTTCTCTTTTTTTTCTTCTCATTGTAGGACTTAGTGGATCCTTAAAGGAAGCCTGAGGATTGGTAGCCTCAAAGGTATAAATGTTGGTAAACTCTTGTAATGTCGCTAATCTATTTTTCATTGATGGCACCACCATATTTTGTGAGTGCTCTAGAAGAATGGCGGAGAAACTTAATGAGATCATTGATTTTTTCTATTCACCAACTAGTATGAAGATAAACTCTATCAAATAAATGATCTCTTTATCGGGGTCTCTTAGAGGCAATAAAAGCTCAAATTTCACAATTGAATCCTTACAATGTAGTTGATCTAGGTGATGGAGTGAAATATTTAGGACTTCATTCGAAAGTTGTCTTGTATAAAAAACATTAGTACCACTGGTCCATAGAAAATGTGGATAAAAATA
Organism: Pinus albicaulis; assembly: GCA_034641835.2. Taxonomy (NCBI): domain Eukaryota; kingdom Viridiplantae; phylum Streptophyta; class Pinopsida; order Pinales; family Pinaceae; genus Pinus; species Pinus albicaulis. The sequence continues at coordinate 70,797 of JAXQQM020071621.1, forward strand.
TAAGTACTCGATGCAATCATCGGCTCTTTAGAGCAAGTAGACTAGTACTGATCAAAGTGATCCTTGAAGCTATTTGAGTCATTGAATGCCTCTCACTTGGATTATGAAATGTGTATTGGGAAAATCAAACACTTATGTTATAGGTTCATTGGGTATGGAGAGATAGGGAAGAGAGGAATGGTGTTGGCTTATTGGAAAAAAATAGTAATTTTAAAATCATAAGAAGGGCGGGGCCTCAAGAACATCTTCCTATTCTTGAAGGATCTAGTTGCAAAGAATGTTTCAAGACTTGTTCAAGGTTTGGGGCTATGGGCCTAGGGCATAAAGGAAAAATACATAGCACCTAAGTTTGTGGAAAAGTAGATAAGAAAACATGTAAAAAAAATCCTAGAATACTTTAATTTATATGGAAAGAAATTGCCTTTGCATCCCCTTTAATTAACAATGCATTGACATTGCTAATATGGAAGGGAGACAAGTTCTAATTAGGATTATACCACTAGATATGAAGAAAGGATTCTTACAATATTCCTATTAATCTAATACATGATTTTAAAATTAAAGGATAACATACCTTGAGGTAAACTAAAAAAGAAATTAGAGACATTGGTAGGTAGTGATTATGGATATCTTGGAGAGAGAAAAGTATTAGGGAAGAAGATCTTGAAACATGGGAAACATAAGAAAGTTTTTAATTAGACTCAGAGATTAGGAGGACTAGATAATATGGTCTTTAATCTTACAAGGGATTATGTAAACCTATCAACGTGTGCTTGAAGTTGATTGGCAATGAAAAATTATAGATTTATAGGTGAAAATATATCTAGATATTTAAATTCCCAACGAAATCCAAAATCTTCATCTAGATATTTTTAAGAAAAAAATTGCTAACATTGGAAATTATGTAGAATAAAAGCTTTGAGGGCTTGAGATGTTGTCATATTTGTAGGTTTGACAAGGAAACCAATATACATCTTATTACATCTTGAAATTTTAAAAAGAAAGTTTTATGAGAGATAAAAGGATTGATTGGTTTGAAAAATCCTTGGAGAGGAAATACCATAGAGGAAACCTTCAAAAAGTGGTGTTAAAAAAGGAAATTGAGAGGTATAAAGCTCTTGCTCTTGCTATTTCTTGAGGATTTTGGTTGGCCAAGGATTTCAAAATATTTGAGGAAATAGATACCTTACTTTTGAAATACCTATTCAAAGTTTAAACATTCTATATTCATTTACCTAGTATGAGGAAACTCAACCTACAAAACAAATTGCAAAGGAAACCATAAAAAAGAAGATGGCATAGGATTTATTTGATGGCGCCTCTCAAGGAACCCTCCCTAGAAGAGGGTTTTGGGGGGATTTGCATATTTCTTCCAACCATTATTTACCTTTCAAACTGAGAATGGGAAATCAACAGGAAAGAGAAAAAGGTGAATTAATGGCATTTAAACTAGTGTTAAACTAGTGCTAATGCTACCATAGGTAAATTGAGTTAGTCAAATTCAAGTTTTTAGGAATTCTATTGAAACCTTTGGTTCCTTGTAATCACATCTTGTTGGAACATGGTTGATTATATCTGAATCTAAATTTTAGATCCATGATTCCTAGATAGTTACAATTATGTGGTTTTGTGGTTGTTGGTTTGGCTCATGGCTAAACCTACTTATAAATGGTCATTTTGATTACTCTCACAACCATTGTGACATTCTGATTTGCACTCTTATGGAGCATGTACTTTGTGCTTCAATGCAATGGTGTCTTTAAATACAACCACTACAATTATATTATTTTTTATTCTTTGTTATTATTTACCTATCCCAACATGGTATCAGAGTTGTTAGGTTTTTGGTTCAGGATTTTACAAAGAGAGAGAGAAAGAGAACCTGCTTGAGCTCCAAATCAATGGTTTAATATTGTTTAAATGTCATACTATGATTTTTCCTTGATTAATCATCGACCAAATTTTCACACTTCATGCCCTAATTTATTGATGGAGATATGCTACTCATCAACTTGCTTATAAGGAACAATTTATAATAAGTTGTTCTAGGAATGAGTCCCTATTTTTTTTCCATGATAATGGTTTGTCAAAATTCCTCTAACACATGATTCGCTTTTTACTAGAATGTAACTTGATTGATGATTGATGTATGCATTGGAATAGTTGACTTTCTTTGTTTATTTGACTAAAAATTTTCTAGTTGCATTATGTCTTAAAGTGCTATAGTTTCTCTACATTGGAAGTAATTGAGAACATATTTCAAGTTCTAGTCTTATCCTATAGCATAATATCAACATGGTAAAATTCGATTGGTGGTACAACCATGCATTGAGTGTAACGATCAAATATTAATCTATGAGGGTTGTGATTGAGCTTCAACTTGTCCAAACTTGTGCATCAACTGAATTTGTTTTTTGGATCAACTGACTTGTCAAATGTGTTATAATATGCAACTGAATAAAAACATACAAGCTAGCCTATTTGATATTTTTGACATAGGCATTGACTATTCTATTGATACATGTGCATTAATAAATGACCAATTTGTAATTCAATTAGTGGCTCGATTGAGATTTCACTAAATCCTGGTTCATTGATCACTTGTGCTGATTGAGATTGAACAAGTGCAATACCTATGACTTTCAATATATCATATCTATGTGCTATTGTATTTGATTGTATGGAAAGGAATATCTGTTCGAGATAAGTTTTATTGAGACTAGAATAATCGACTAGTGAGACTGATGACTTGTGATTGATTAGTTAAAATGGCTCAATACTAGCTTACTTTATTGTTGATGAATTCCTATGACCATATTTAAACTTGGTAGTAGACCATATTCCCTTGTTAATTGTCATATACTTGAGTCAAGTAGAATTTAATCGATTTTATGACATTGATTGGAGGAGTTAACTATGGATATGTCAATTGGCTAGCTAACTTACATGTGTCACTCAACTATTGTTTATGGTCATGTTTCAAGTGAATTGGACATGTTTTTGTTGATTATATTACCCATGTATTGAATCTAGTTTGGGATTTTATTCCATTAAATTTTGCATGGATATTTGACTTACCCTATGATAAATAGTCACTATCTTTAACAAGTGTTTTATATACTTTACTAGTGGACTTAAGATTTTACTATCCTTTCAATTTGGTTGATTGTTTAATGCCATATGTGTTTTGGTGTTCTGGTTTATTAATATGGGTAAAATATTACAAGAAATTCACGAGAAGAAGGATATTTATTAACTTCATTAAGAGCTCATTACCTTGCAGCTTGTTGTTGCTCTCTTGCAAACATAAAATGAAGGACTAGAAAATCAGTTGAAAAGTAAAGTTCTTTTGTTCCAAATTGTTGTCACTGAAAAATATAAGAATTTTTTTAGATTAGGCATCACCATGGAAACCTTCTTCCAAAAAAATTAGATGAAGTTGAGGACAATGATGACCTTTTTGATGATCTAGAGGAAGAGGTTAAGGCTCTTCATCATCAAGATATCAATCGATTGAAGAGGAAATTCGTAGGCTTGAAGAGACACAATCCCAACCAACTAATGAGGTTTCCCATATATAAAACTTAGTTTATTATGTTAGTGAAAAAACCACTCCCTTCATGCCCTAATTTATTGATGGAGATATGATAATAATCAAGTTTCCTATAAGGCGCAATTTTTAATAAGTTGTTCTAGAATGAGTCCCTATTTCTTTGCCATGATCATGGTTTTTCAAAATGCCTCTAATACATGATTCTATTTTGACTAGAATGTAACTTTTTCGATGATTGATGTATGCATTGGAGTAATTTACCTTCTTTGTTTGTTTGACTAAACATTTTATAGTTGCATTATGTCTTAAAGTGCTATAGTTTCTCTACGTTGGAAGTAATTGAGAACATATTTCAAGTTGTAGTCTTATCCTATAGCATAAGCTCAACATGGTAAAATTCAATTGGTGGTACAACCATGCACTGTGTGTATTGGCTAAATATTAATTTATGAGGGCTGTGATTGAGCTTCAACTTGTCCAAACTTGTGCATCAAGTGAGTTTGTTTGTTGGATCAACTAACCTGTCAAATGTGTTAGAATACTCAAATGAATACAAACATACAAGATAGCCTACCATTTGATATTTTTGACATAGTAATTGACTATTCTATTGATACATGTGCATTAATAAATGGACAATTTGTAATTCAACTAGTGGCTCGATTGAGATTTCACTAAATCTTCGTTCATTGATCACTTGTGTTGATTGAGATTGAACAAGTGCAATATCTAAGAATTTCAATATATCATATCTATGTCCTATTGTCTTTGACTATATGGAAAGGAATATCTATTGGAAATCAGGTTTATTGAGACTAGAATAATCGACTAGTGAGACTAATGACATGTGTTTGATTAGTTAAAATGGCTAAATACTAGCTTACTTTATTGTTGATGAATTCCTATGACCATATTTCAAACTTCGTAGTAGACCATAATTCCCTTGTTAATTGTCATATACTTGAGTTGAGTAGAAGTTAATCGATTTGATTCCATTGACTGGAGTTAACTATGGATATGTCAATTGGGTAGCTAACTTACATGTGCCACTCAACTATTATTCATGGTCATGTTTCAAGTGACTTGGACATGTTTTTGTTGATTATATTACCTGTGTATTGAATCTAGTTTGGGATTTTCTTCCATCAAATTGTGTATGGGTATTTGACTTACCCTGTGATCAATAGTCACTATCTTTAACAAGTGTTTTCTATACTTGACTAGTTGACTTAATATTTGACTATCCTTTCAATTTGGTTGATTGTTTAATGCCATATGTGTTTTTATGCTCTGGTTTATTAATGTGGGTAAAATATTACAAGAAATTCATCAGAAGAAGGCTATTTATTAACTTCATTAAGAGCTCATCACCTTGAAACTTTTTGTTGCTCTCTTGCAAACATAAAATGAAGGACTAGAAAATCAGTTGAAAAGTAAAGTTCTTTTGTTCCAAATTGTTATCACTGAAAAATATAAGAAAGTTTTTATATTGGAAATCACCATGGAAACCTTCTTTCAAAAAATGTAGATGAATTTGAGTATAATTATGACCTTGTTGATGATCTAGAGGAACAGGTTAAGGCTCTTCATCATGAAGATATCAATGGATTGAAGGAGGAAATTTGTAGGCTTGAAGAGACAAAATCCCAGACAACTAATCGATTTTCCCATATATAAAACATAGTTTATTATGTTAGTGAAAAAAACACCCCCTTCAAGAAGATAACAATAGATTCTTTGATGAGTAACAACATTTGAAATAAAATGATGACTCCTTGTTGCTACAATTGTCTGAGAAGATTAATATTATTTAGGATTATTGGTTTGCAGAAAAAACTTGAAGAATAAGTTCACTAACTACAAAGTGTTGAGAAAAAACTATTGAGTTGTCGAACTTACCTACTAATGATATTTCTACTTGTGTATTTGTTTGTAAGGCATATGATGTTTATGTTTTTGTTTCATGTCATGGTTTATTTTCCACTCACAATGGTGTTTCTCCTAGCTTTGAGAAGAATATTAGAGGTATTGGGTTTTGAATACTAAGAAAATTGGGCTATGTTAGAGGAGGACTTGGGAAGAATGAATATAGTATTATTTTTCCTACTGCCCTTAAGATATGTACATCTAGAGTAGGTTTTGGATATAATTTTGTTGTTCTTACATCAGATCTAAATCTTAGGGGAACTTATAGTCTAAATCTAGATGTATAAGTCATAATTCATATTTCTATGTAAAAGGGAACTTGATATATATGTAATTGAAAACATAAAAAAAAATTAAAGTTGACTTCATCAACAAGACACCTTTAAATGACAATAGAAAGAGAGTGAAGGTTAGGAAGGAGAGGTTCCAAAATTGACCCCATTGCAAGTAATGGTTTTCTTAAAGACATCTATTAAATGACAATAGAAAGAGAGTGAAGGTTAGGAAGGAGAGGCTCCAAAATTGACCCATTGCAAGTAATGGTTTTCAGTCAATCCTTCTGGATCTTAGCCCCCAAGATCCTAATCGTTAGTATAAAAGTAGGTTACCACTCCATGGGAACCATGGTTTGAATCATAATTTGGTTTCAAATTTTTGCATCAATATCCAACCTTCTTTTGTGACTTTTAGATTCCATTTGTTAAGTTTCACAATTGGTCCACAAGCATTATAGGGTTTATACCCTAGGACCTTCATTCAATACCATAGGAGTATCTTTACATGGATTCACTACATCCATTGGCCTACAATATGGAGGTTGCATGACCTCTACAACAACCCATGTCACTCTACAAAATAATAGCATCCTTCATGGTTCTATGCACTTATTGTTCCCAAATTAATTATTATTACAAATTCATACAACCATGGCATAACTTAAAAAAATATGTATGCAGCATATAGAAGCTTGGGTGACCCGATTTTATCCATTTCTCAGTTTTTCCACAATGGTATGGCCACCATAGAAGCACAGTAATAGATGGATCATAAGGCAACAATATTTATTGAACTTAATGTCAGTTCCATGACCTCTATAAAGTATTTCAAATACTGCACAATAGTTCATTTTAATGCACTTATTGTTATTATTGTTAATTTTTGTTTGTTATATCGCAAATGGTTTTTATTACACAATTGGATTTTGCTACCTAGTTTGAGAGATATCAGTGATTGAAGTCACTTATATATTTAAAGAAACATGGCCATGTGTACCTTTTGCTTCAAGTTTTTTTTCTCACTCCATAGATAATTATATATCAATTATATTATATCAATGGAAAGGTATCTTTATTATCTCAAATGGGTCTTCAAAGGAAATGGATTTCATCACCTATAGAAAAATTTATCAACAAAGTTGCAGTCAGAGCTCCATTTCTAGAAAAGTTCAAGAAAGTAAACCAAGGTTATGAGTGATCCATAAACCCAAGGTTATGTGTAAACCACACAAAACGCTTCTCTAAGCTTATCGTTACCAATTCAGTTATGGGTCATCCAGAAATACACAGTTATGTGTTAACCACACAAAACCATTCTCTTCATTGACTCATAGCATATTGAAATCATGATGGTAAATTAAACGTAGTTAGATCCCTCATTTTTTAACATGGGTGAATAATGGGGACCATTTATTTGAATCTTGGGGGGGGATTATAGTCCAAGTCCAGATGTATAAGTCATGAATCATAAAGTTATAATTTTATGAAAAAGGGAAGTTTATAGATATGTAATTGATGCAATGGAACCTAATGAAATTTGACTCTGTCAACAAGACACCTTATAATAAGGTAATAAGAAGAGAGTGAATGTAATTTCCTTGACCCACTGGTCGGGAAACACCACTACAACTAGTCTGCATGTATTATTTTAATTTCATTAATTTACTATGGAAGTGTATGTATTGAAACTTGCCATAAATTTTAACCTAGCGAATATAATCATTATGAATTGTAGTACCATTTACAAAATCGGGAAATACTATTTATGAAGTGTTCACTATTTACAAGGAATGTGTCCATGTAGAGTATTAAATAGGTTGTGGGGTTAGCATGCTCAGATTGTAGTACTATTTAAAAATTGAGAAATACTATTTATGAAGTATTCACTATTTACAAGGAATGTGCCCATGTAGATTATTGATATGTCTTGAATTCAGGTTTTGGGGTTAGAGAGAGAGAGAGAGAGAGAGAGAGAGAGTTTTTGGAGCCAGTAACAACATGAAATTTTAGGTGTCTAAAAAGTTGCAAGGAAACATGCTTGGCATTAGCATGGCAGGGTAGAAACCAGTATATTTATGTTAATGTGACAGCAACAAGACTGAAAGTCGGCCCCTAAGGAGAGCTGGTCTCTTATCGTAGCTCTGTCAGCATTTTCCTCAATTGACTCGGTTTCTCGCCGCATGGTCTTCCACAAATTCTTGTAATTTTATTTATCAATTTCATAGAAATTGATAAATAACGCATTCAGCACCTTGAGAAAAATTTAAACATATCAACCCTTATAACTCTGCAACATCTCCAATATAGAATCGACGCCAACTTCGAGATTTAATTATATGGTGAAGGTTAAATACTCCGAGTTTACGTGAATCACCTGATTACATCACCAATGGAACATTTGATGTACTTAGGCCAGACCCACTCCTATGATAGATGGAAATTCCATTAAACACACACAACTATACCTTGGTTAACCTCCGGGCTACTTCCGAATGTGATCTTTATCCGATGAGCCTTCCTCCAGATCGACGACATTTGTCAATATCACACTGCCTCCTCAGTCGAACTTTAATGTGCGATGGCATGCGAAAAGGCCGGTTTTAGGGTCCCACCTTTTGCTATGTGTCAACCACTCTATGGAATCGCTCCCAAATTGGGAATACCGCTTATCCCGCAAAAGCGGTGCGATATGGGCGGTTTGGTTTCACAAATCCACCCTCGGTTTTGGAACCGTTATTGACCATGGTTTAATGCCTTCCTGCCTATGCTCTCTTGGTTGCTAACTCAGGGTCAGACCTTGGTTTAGGATTCAATTAACAATAAACAGTCTGTTTCTCTTACGGTGGGATTTCACTACCATCAGAATAGAGTTATTCGACCATGATCATACACAGACTTCGTCTGCGGTTGGGATTCAATTCACAGAGCTTGTTCAAACAATTCAAGAGGAACAGTGGATAGAGGGATGTAGATACTATACAACAGTTCAATTCAATAATTATACATGCGCAGAGTTCAATCGCCTCACAATTAAACAAATTTCCTCACAAATACCAATTCAAGACAGTTTGGTAATCAACGGGAGCTGAAATTTATTCAACCGGAAGAAATTGCTTAACACACAGAATTTATTGCAGAAATATCCTCCCCTATGCATTCGGGGGAATACAGCTTATATACATCATTATGTGCCTCTTCGGTTCCTCTGTGAGGACTGTTTCCGGTAAACCAAAAGCCTAAATACAATTTATTCGATTAACTGAAACATGACAGATGGGATAAACTATTCGACTTCCACAGACTCTAACTGAACTAAATACAACAGACAGCTAAGGTATAGACACCTTGCTGTTACACTCAAAAGATTTTTTTGAACCCTCCTAGCCACAACATGTGGACAAAACCTCCTACATTGTATTGTGATGTCTAAATACTACATCATACCTAGGGCAATTTTCTTCATGGGCTCAATCATGACCCTCTTCCATAGATCTTCTGCTCTTCTGTAATTTCATGCAAGTGAGAATCTAATCCAAGTGGCGTCTTCCTCTAGCTTTTCCTTCCATTTGATTAAGTACTGAAAGTACTCTTGTCCTCTGGTCTTCCTGAACACTCTTTTTTCCAATATCTTCTTTGGTTGTAATGGTTGTGCTGGAGGTAGCTGATTTTCCCACTCAATATGTTCCTTGTCTACTGATATTTCTTCTGCACCATCATCTTCATACTTGTACAAATCTGCAACATAAAAAATGGGAGATATTCCAACATTAGGAGGCAATTCAATCTCATAAGCATTTGCAGAAAACTTTCTAAGTATCTTGCCTGGTCCAATCTTTTTGAACTTTAGTTTGTTATACTGCTTCTTTGGAAATATCTCCTTTCTCAAGTGTGCCAAAACCAGATCTCCTACTTCAAAATGGACTTCTCTTCTACTCAAGTCTGCTCTGCCTTTGTATCTGATGCTGCTGCCTTGTAGCTGATGTTTCACTTGTTCATGTATGGCTTGGATCTCTGAAGCAAATTCTTAACCATCAGCACTTCTTATCTTTGCCCTTCCCAGATTTCTTAACTCTGATATTCCTCTGGGGTGCATTCCATAAACAATATGGAATGGAATCTGCCCTGTGCTTCTGTTTGGTGAGTCATTATATGCATACTCTGCCCGAGGAAAAATATGATCCCATTGCTTGGGATGCTCTCTTGTAAGACTTCTCAACAAATTTCCCAGACTCCTATTCACTACCTCAATTTTTCCATCAGTCTGGGGATGATAAGCTGAGCTGAAACTTAGTTTGGTACCAAGTTTCTTCCATAGTTTCCACCAAAAATGGCCCACAAATTTGGTGTCTCTGTTTGAAACAATACTCCTGGGCAACCCATGCAACCTGACAACTTCTTTGAAAAAAAAGTTAGCAACATGGGTGGCATCACTAGTCTTATAACATGGGATAAAATGTGCCATTTTGGAGAATTTGTCTAGTATGAAAAAGACTGCATCATTCCCTCTCTGAGTCTTGGGCAATCCTAGAAAAAAATCCATACTGACCATGTCCTAAGGCCTGTCTGGAATAGGCAAGGGAGTGTACAATCCTGCATTCTGGCTCCTTCCTTTGGCATATTGACAGATTTTGCATTTTTTCACAAACTTGTCCACTTCTTCTCTCATATTGGGCCAATAATAGAAGTGACTCAGCTGCTCATAAGTTTTTTCAGTACCAAAGTGTCTAGCAAGTCCACCACTATGCTTCTCGTTGATCAAGTTTTCTCTCATGGAGCATTTTGGTACACACAGTTGGTTTCTTCTGAATAGTAAGTCCTCTTGCAAGAAATAATCTAGCCACTGGCTTCTATCTGTTAGAAAAAGGTTACAACATGCCTCAAATGCTTCCTTAAAATCTGAATCTGTCTTATGCAATTCTTTGAGAAAATCAAATCCTACAACTTCAAAATTGGTTTCTTGAACAAGCATGTGCCTCCTACTCAAAGCATCAACTACCTTATTTTCTTGGCCACATATGTGTTTCAAAACAAATTTGAAACCTTGGAGATACTCAACCCATTTGGCATGCTTATGATTTAATTTGGGCTACTGTACAATGTACTGCAAAGCATGATTATCAGAATAAAGTACAAATTCTTTGGACATCAAATAATGCCTCCACTTTTTCAATGTTTGAACAACTGCATAGAATTCCTTCTCATAAGAGGAATACATCCTTCTGGTGTCATTCAGATTTTCACTGAAATAGGCTACAGGCCTATCATCTTGACTTAACATAACTCCAATGGCCTCTCCACTGGCATCACACTTCACTTGAAATGGTTTAGTAAAATCAGGCAGAATCAAAACAAGCTTTTCAGTTATCTTTTTCTTCAAAAGTTTAAAGTTTATTTCTTCTTCAGCAGTCTGCTTAAATGGCTGTTTTCTCTTCTTTATTGTCTCAATGATGGGTGCATTAATCTTACTGAAGTTTCTTATAAATTTCCTGTAAAAACTGGCAAGTCCATGGAGACTTCTTACCTCAAAAACATTTCTGGGTGAAGGCCACTCCACAATTTCCTTAACCTTTTCTGGGTCCATCTTCAATCCTTCTGCAGAAACAACAAAGCCCAAATACACCAACTCTTCCTTCATGAATGAGCATTTCTTTAAGTTTATCAGCAGTTTCTCTTGGTGCAGCTTCTTCAAGACATAATTAAGATGCCTTAAATGTTCTTCTTTGGTTTTGCTGAAAACTAATATATCATCCAGATACACTATCACAAATTTACGAATGAATTCTTTCAAAACTTCATTCATAAGTCTCATGAAAGTGCTAGGTGCATTTGATAACCCAAAAGGCATGACCATCCATTCATACAGTCCTTCATTTGTTTTAAAGGCATTTTTCCACTCATTGCCCTCTCTTATTCTGATCTGATGATATCCACTTTTTAAATCTATCTTTGAAAAATATTTAGCACCACTCAAACAATCCATTAAATCCTCAACTATGGGCAAAGGGAATTGGTACCTGATTGTTATTTTATTAATTTCTCTGGAATCAGTACACATCCTCCAGCCTCCATCTTTCTTTGGGCTCAATACTGCTGGTACTGCACATGGACTCAAACTTTCTCTGATCAATCCCTTGTCCACCAATTCCTATACTTGTCTCCTGATTTCCTCATTTTCTGTGGGAGTCATTCTGTAGGCTGCCTTATTTGGAAAATTTGAACCAGGGATAAAATCTATCTAATGGCTGATCTTTCTCACAGGTGGCATCTCATCAGGTAAATCATCCACAACAATGTCACAATAATTGTCTAACATCTCTTGGACTTCTATTGGCAAATCAAAAATCCTTGTAGAAGTAAGAACTACCTTAGGTTTACAAAATAAAGAAAAACTTACCTCTTCTTCTTCTATCTACTGCAGATATTCCTTCCCGCTCAGCAACAGGGTCTTTGGATCAACCACTCTGCTTGATGGCTCTCCTTCTTCCATGGGTATCAATGTATGATGTACTCCATCCTTGAAGAACTTGTAAGTGTTCTTCTTGTCATCATGCACCACTGCTCTGTCAAACTTCCAAGGTCTACCCAGCAGTATGTGACACACATCCATGGGCATTAAATCACACAAGACCTTGTCTTTGTAATTTCCCCTTTGCAGCTCTATCTCACATTGTTCCTTTACAATTAGTTGGTTCCCTTTATGCAGCCAGGACACCCTGTAGGGAGTTGGATGCTCCCTTGTCTTCAGCTTCAACTTCTCTATTACCTCAGTGGAAACCAGATTTTCTGTGCTGCCACTATCAATGGCTAGCTGGCAGCATTTTCCCTGGACTTTGCATATGCTCCTAAACAAAGTCTTCCTTTGTGCAGGCTCAGTGACCTCTTTGGCTTGTTTCAACAAGACCTTATTAACCACCAAGGACTCTCCCCTCTCCGGTAGAATTTCTTCTTCAACTACTGCCTCTTCTCCAGCCTGGGCAACAACATCATTTCTTGGACTAGCACCCACATTCTCTGGGCACTCATAGTGCTTATGTCCCACTTGCTAACATCTATAGCACCTCAATTCTCTACCTCTGCTTCTGCCTCATCTTCCTCTATAAGAACCCCTTCTGCCTCTTGCATCACCCTCTGTAGATGCATTTTGAGGTGAGCTACTATTAGCTCCATCCCTGGGTGGGGTAGGCTTTCCTCTACCACCCTGACTTCCCTTTCCACGGAAATTACCTCTCCCTTTGGCAAACTGCTTCCTCAGGAGCTTCTCCTCTGCTTTCAAGGCCATCTGATAGGCCTCTTCAACTATCTTAGGAGACAGAAGCCCAATCTCATCTTGGATCTCCAGCTTGAGACCATTCACATATCTGGAATTCTTCTCTGGTGTGTCTTGAAATTGCCCAGCTCTTACGCTCACTCTGTAGAATTATTCTGTGTATTCCTTTACTGTCAGCAACCTCTGTCTCAGGTTCTGCATTTGTCTGAACAATGTCTGCTGATAATCACTAGGCAAGAATTTACCCTTTAACTTAGCCATCATTATGGTCCAATTCTTGATGGGCTGCTTGCCAATTCTCCTTCTTTTTGCTTGCACTACATCCCACCAAAGTGCAGCATGTCCCTTCAGCTTTGTTACTGCAAACTTGAACTTTTTATCCTCGCTCATTTCTTCATAGTCAAAGCACTTGTTCATTTCATTAATCCAATCCACCAAATCCTATGGATTCAGTCCCCCTGCAAAACTCGACACTTCAATTCTGGGCTTAACCGCAGACCCCAAAACAGTTCTGAGGAGCCTCATGTCAAGAGGAATCTCAACATTTTCTTCCGCTTCTTCTAATTCAGGGTCACTGATGTCTTCAGGATCTCTGGGCTATCTTCGCTCCATGGCATCCATTCTGGCTTCGAACCTCTGCAAGATCCCCAACACTTCTACATTGGCAACAAGTCTACCTCTCCTTCTGCCAGCACCTCTACCGACTCGGATTGCCATGTTAATTCTCTGCAAAAACAACTCAAAAACACCCTTTGATACCACAA
>JAXQQM020068623.1:0-74591 GCA_034641835.2 Pinus albicaulis
TGGAGATCAGATGCACAACATACAAAAAAAAACATATACACAGCAAATAAATCATGCACAGGAAACAAAGAGGTTTAACGTGGTTCACCCAACCATTCTGGGCTACGTCCACACAACATAGGCATCGGCAATCTTATTAATCAAACAGGAGATTACATAACTCAATCAATCCTCACACCCTCAAACCATCCGTATGGATACCTGTTATATAGCAAGGAGAATCTAACTGCCTCATAAATCCTCTCACATCAAATTTAGGATGCATTAACTCTCTCCCAACAACCTGGAGCTAATCTAGCAACAAATTCCTAATTTTTGTCACCTACTGAGATTTTTGACTATTTTAATAAAACAGAAAATCTCAACAATCTCCACCTTGACAATAATTAGCCTGATGCCCTGTTTGTTTATTATTTTATCTTTTCTGCAAGCCAAGAGAAGCCAAACACCAACGCAGCTTCTCCAACAAAACTGGTTTCGTGAACATGTCTGCACAGTTTTCCTTTGTATGCACATTTTCAAGAGAGACTCCCCTTTCAGTAATAACCTGTCTTACAAAATGGTACTTAATTGGAATATGCTTTGATTTACTATGATAGGCCGGATTCTTAGCCAAATGTATTGCACTTTGACTATCACAAAGTAACCTGATGTTGTCCTGTAACCTACCAAACTCACTAAGCAAACCTTTCAACCAAACCGCCTCTTTGCAAGCATGCGAAGCAGCAATGTATTCTGCTTCAGTAGTAGATAAAGCAACAATGTTCTGTAGCTTTGACATCCAGCTGATAGCTCCACCTGCAAGAGTAAAGACGTACCCTGAAGTTGACCTTCTCTTATCCAAATCACCTGCAAAATCGGAATCAACGTATCCGCAAACAAATTCACTACTCTTATTGTAAGTGATACAATAACTACTTGTGCCTCTCAAGTACCGAAGCACCCATTTCACTGCTGACCAGTGTTCTTTACCCGGATTTTCCATGTACCTGCTGACAACCCCAACTGCATGTGAAATATCTGGTCGAGTACAAACCATCGTATACATTAAATATCTCATTACATTAGCATATGGAATTCGAGACATATAATCCTTTTCTTCATCTGTATTAGGACATAAACTCGAAGAAAGCTTAAAATGGGAAGCTAAAGGGACTGACACAGGCTTCACATTGTTCATACCAAACCTCACAAGTATTTTCTCAATACACTTCTGTTGTGATAGCCACAGCTTACCATTGCTCCTGTCTCTGAAAATATCCATGCCCAAAATTTGTCTTGCTGCTCCTAGATATTTCATATCAAACATCCTTGCCATCTGAGTCTTCAACCTGTTGATTTCTTCAATGCTTTTGCTTGCTAAAAGCATATCGTCAACATACAACACTAAGATAATGAACATGCCATTACTTAACTGCTTAAAGTAAACACAATGATCATATTCACTTCTTATATATTTTTGACTCAACATGAAAGAATAAAATTTCTTGTACAACTGTCGAGGCGACTGCTTCAGACCATACAATGAATTCTTGAGCCTGCAGACAAATTTCTTATTGCGATGCTGAACAAACCCTTCCGGTTGTTCCATATATATTTCCTCATCTAAGTCTCCATGTAGAAATGCAGTCTTAACATCTAATTGCTGCAACTCTAAATCAAGCAAAGCCACTAATGCTAACACAATTCTAATTGAAACAATTTTAACCACTGGTGAAAAAATCTCATGAAGGTCAATACCAGCTTTCTGAGAAAACCCTTTTGCAACCAGTCGCGCTTTGTACCTGTCTTCCGTATCATTCACACCCCGTTTCAGCTTGAAAACCCATTTACACCCCACAGTTTTCCTATCTTTCGGAAGCTCAACCAGATCCCATGTGCCGTTCTTACTTAAGGCCATCATTTCATCCTTCATGGCTGCTTTCCACTTGTCACTTTTCGAACCTTCTATAGCTTCCTGATAGCACAGAGGTTCATCATCGTTAGCGGCCAAAGCAACTGAAGTAACATAATCATCATACCTTCTCGGAGCACGTTTTATTCTTGTAGACCTCCTTAAAGCTGTTTCTGGTGCTTCCGCAATTGGCTGACTACCATCTGTAGGAACTTCTTGCCGATCAGTATTTGAGACCTGTTCATGATCTAAACCTGAACCCTGTTCATGTTCTGATTCTGAAACCTGTTCATGACTAGTATCTGAACTATGGTCATCATGACTATCATTAGAAGTGTTGTCAAACTGAATGTGCTGAAAATCAAATACATCATCCTGTTTCAATCTACTATCTGCATCTAACTGTACAAGAGAGGATTCATCAAACTTTACATCTCTGTTGATGATGATTTTGCGGGTAGTAGGATCCCACAATTTATATCCCTTTGTTCCAACACCATACCCAACAAAGACATACCTTTTAGACTTTGGATCTAACTTAGTTCGCTGATGTTTAGGCACTAGAGCATATGCATCACAACCAAACACTGTGAGTTTAGAATAGTCACAAGGGTGTCCTTTCCATACCTCTTGCGGAATCTTGCAGTCTATCGCCGTCGATGGAGATCGGTTTATCACATAACAAGCTGTTGCCACCGCTTCTGTCCACAACTCCTTTTGCAACCCGGCGTTACTCAGCATACTCCTTGCTCTCTCTAGAAGAGTCCTGTTCATGCGTTCAGCAACTCCATTTTGCTGAGGAGTATAAACCGTGGTCTTATGTCTCTCGATCCCTGCATCCTTGCAATAGCTGTCAAACTCCTTCGAAGTAAACTCACCACCATTGTCAGTTCTTAAACATTTTATTGTTCTACCAGTGCTGTTTTCTACTAATGCTCTAAACTGCTTGAAAACTGAAAAAACATCAGACTTTCTTTTGAACATGTAGACCCACACCTTCCTAGAAAAGTCATCAATAAATGATACAAAATAAGACGAACCACCATATGAGGTTGTAGGGGAAAGACCCCAAACATCTGAATGAATATAATCAAGTATCCCTTTACTAGTATGTTTGCCTGTTTTAAATTTTTGTTTACTTTGTTTGCCAAACAGACAATGTTTACAGAAATCTAACTTTCCAGACTTCAGATTTGGAAGTAACTTGCGATCAGCCAAAATTTTCAACCCTCTTTCACTCATATGCCCCAATCTTTGATGCCATAAGTGAATGAAACTACTGTCATGTTCAGACACAGTAGACACAAAATATGACCCTGTACTTCCTTCTAACTGAAACAGATTTCCTACTTTCTTAGCTTTCATTACTAGTAAGATACCTTTATAGATTTTCATAACTCCACCTTGAATTACAGTTTTATATCCATTCGTATCCAATGCTCCTAAAGAAATTAGATTTTTTCTTAAGTCTGGAACATGTCTCACATCTGTTAACAATTTAGTTGTGCCATCAACCATTTGCAGTTGTATACTTCCTATCCCAACAATATTAGATGTGACATCATTACCCATGTACACGACTCCATCATTAATTGATCTATACGTTTTAAACCAGTCTTTATGGATACACATGTGGTTTGATGCACCGGAATCTAACAACCAATGTTGATCATGATTTGACATATTAACAAACAATACTTCGTCGCTCATACCTGAACCAGATGCCGAACCTGTATCTGTCGTGTTAGCTTCCTTCTTTTCTGTTGAAGAGCCTTCTTTAGCAGCCTCTGATACCAATTGTTGGAGATCAGATGCACAGCATACAAAAAAAAAAACATATACACAGCAAATAAATCATGCACAGGAAACACAGAGGTTTAACGTGGTTCACCCAACCATTCTGGGCTACGTCCACACAACATAGGCATCGACAATCTTATTAATCAAACAGGAGATTACATAACTCAATCAATCCTCACACCCTCAAACCATCCGTATGGATACCTGTTATATAGCAAGGAGAATCTAACTGCCTCATAAATCCTCTCACATCAAATTTAGGATGCATTAACTCTCTCCCAACAACCTGGAGCTAATCTAGCAACAAATTCCTAATTTTTGTCACCTACTGAGATTTTTGACTATTTTAATAAAACAGAAAATCTCAACATATAAGTATTAGAAGATAATTATTGAATACCTATTTTTTTACATGTAAGAGCAATATAATTAAAAGAAATGATTTAGAATTATGAATTCATTTTACCACTTATCAAGTTATGCTTTATTGGTAAAGAATTTCTTATTTATGCATCTAAGTTGAAAATTTAATTCTTATTAATGGGAATATATGAATTCCATCGACTTTGATTTTATGATTGTGGATGAGTTAGGAAAGGTAGATTTTAGTGTTTTCTCTTTTCAATTCTTTTTCAATGTCCAATGTTTTTATTTCAATTTTTTTTTCCATGAGAAATATCTTTATATTCGATAGGAGGAATATACATATTTCAATCTTTGAGGGACTATATAGACAATACGACTCCAAGTCATTACAAGTAATACTTATTATAAACTCAACATGTCACATGCTAGAATTGAATTTTTGTGAAGAAAACATCATGTCTCCAAACAAGCCAAGTCAAATTGAATTTACTTTTATTTCAACTTAATTATTAGTGATTATTGTTTTCTTTTAATAGTAATTTGAAAAGCTTAAAATTTCAATTTAAAACTTATCTTGTTATTGTTTTTTTAATAATAATTTGGAAATCTTAAAATTTCAATTAAAAACTTATCATATTATTTAAAGAGATCTTTATCAATCTTAGATTATTCTTTAATGTGTAATGAAAATAATTTTTTTTCGTCTTTATAATTAACCAAAAAGTTCGCCCAATTTTAATTCTATATTAAAATTGCCCATAAATGTATATTATGTATACTTATGACAAAGTACTTTCAATATCGAATACATGACACATTTTCTTTTGCTGAGATATGTTATTAATTAATTTAAAATAAGAGTAAAGTGAAGATAGATCATTGTAATCATATAATTTGCAATATTGTATAAATAATATGATCATTTATAATGTACAACGTTAAATGAGAGAAAATGTTGTAATAAAATATTTGTATTTTATAATTGATTAAAAAAAAGGACATGTTACCAAGAGATGAGAAGTGGTGTAGGTTGCCCTTTAAAAAGTGGCAGGTTTGTAAAATTAAGTGTGAATTTATATGTTTGGTAAGTAAATGTGTCAGTGGTAGTTTATAGTCTCTATCATGGTTATTGGGATGTTTTTGTCATGGTTAGATGTTACATGTAGAAATTTGAGAATAAATGAAATTAGTTGTAACTAAAAATAAATCAAAGAGTAATGATTTAAATTTAGAAATGAAATGAAAATGAATAAATATGAAATGTATAAGGTCGTGGAGGCGGCGTAGTGGTAAAGTCGGCCTCGTAATGACGGACTGGTCTTGTGTTCGATCCCGAGCAAGGCCGTAACTCGTCGTGCGAGTAGTTAGTCTAAACCGGGCCAAGCCCACTACCTTTTAGCCCACATGGTGTAGAGAAGTCGGTGATGGGGTGCACTGTTAAGGCACTCTGTCTGCAAGGTCACCAGTTCGAAACCCATGAGTGATTAGGATTAGTCTAAACTAGCAAATAAATAAATATAAAATGTATGGAATTTATTACTGTGTTGATCATGAATTTAAAAAGTATAGGATTTTAAATTTAGAAATGAAATGAAAATAATAACTACATTATCATGATTTTAAAAATATATGGGATTTCTAGTTATTTTTAGCCATTAAAAATTCAATAATAATTAGTCTTTTTAAATAAGATATGTGTGCAAGATATAAACTTACAACACTGGTTATGAGAAAAAAATTTAGATAAACACTATTATAGCTTGAGGAGAAGTATAGGACTCCATCCTAATTTACTAAATAGCTATTGTAATGTTTGGGTTTGTATAATGTAATTGTAAAACGGAGTGGATCTCATAGTGATGGGAGTCCAAAATTTATTTTTGACTATTATATTCATAAAGTTATTTTATTTTTAATATTTTATTTGAAATTAATAGTGGATATTTATTATTGGTTTTTATAGTAAATGTAGGATAATTTATCATTATTATTCAAGGAAAACCACACACCTGGAATTATATGTTGGTGATTCATTAGGTGGTAGGCTATCACACCTATCAGATGCCTTTAGGTGTTGGGCCATTAAGTTATTTCCATATGTATAAAGAAAACGAGTTCTTAGCTAGACAAAAATAATTTTAAGACATACTTTAAGGCCAATAAAATATCAATTTATTTACAAATAAAATATTATTAAAATTTTAATATTATACTAATAACAACTAAATTAATAACTTAAATTCTATAAATTATATTTATTTAAAAAAAATTTATTTTCTTTATTTAATATAATGATACTAGTATATTAAACATTATTTTCATTCACCATGGATACCACTTTCAATATTTTAAAACTTAACCGTCTTTAAAGCTATCTAATTATTTTAAAACATTTGAGTAAGTTTAGGTTTTTTTCCATTGTATTTGTATTTTGATGTTTTTTTTTTTGCAAGTTAGGCTATTCTATTAATTCGAAAATAGAGAAGTTACATATGCTACAGGCTGGGTTGGTAAGTTGTGCTTAGTCAATCCTAGCCTTAGCTACATAGTTTCGAGGCTGCCTATGAGGAGGAAATCAGCCTGTAAAAGACTTAAAACAGAAAATTACATTATGCGCAGTAGTTCTGGTGCATCTGAGTAGCACAAAATATGCAGTAGAAAAAAAGCACTGATGGCATGCTTGACAAAAAACATGAAAGAGCTGCGCATATGTGCAGGCTTCACTTTTTGTATTCACCATTGCTATTGGGGACCTCCTCCTCAATGGGGCAAGCAGGTGCTTGCGTAGCGGCTTCTTCTAAATCTGCTACTATGCACCTGGGTTTGTGGACCGGTGCGCAGAGGATGGGGGAGTCTGGATCTACGCCATCGGGGACACGCATCTAGTTGTCATCGGAGTCCATCACCCAGAGGTCTGAATCATCATCTTCCTTCTCCTGAACCGGAAGCGGGTTAGTTTTGTGATACTTGGGGTGCATCTGGGGAGTGATGATGGACTTCCACAAACCTTGCCTTCCTCTCTGTGCAACCTGCGCAGGCGTTGCTTCATCATGCTCGGGATCGGGGCTCTGACGTGCAAAAGTGCCAGAGGAGGAGCCTTCCATCGACTCTAGTCGATTGTCCTTGCCACAGTGATAGGGGCCAGGGAAAGCCCCTCTCTGTCCACTGCGGATAGTTCTCTGACGAAGTTTGGGGGTCATTGCGCGAAGAGGCAGGTGGGAGAAATTCAGGGAGGGATACCGATAAGGGAAAGCAATGTAGGGGATAAGGGGGCCAGAGTAGTAGGGGGGGAGGTGCACAGGAGGGGATGCAGCAGCCCATAAGGAACTGCACAGTGCAATTCTGGGAATAGGGCTTCACGACCTTCTGAATTTAGGGAGATGCCAGAGAAGGGGTGAAGAGGCGAAAGGAAAAGATAAAGTACTATAGCTTGAAAGGGGTTGAGAGCTCATCCTTTTATAGGGGCTAGGATGAGTGCGAGGGAGATAGAAATGATTGGGCCTCGCACGCAGCTGCGTGCCATGATTGGTCACTTGATCAGGCTCGAGGGAAGGGGGGTGGCTACAATACCGGTTAATCATGGTGATCATTTATGGTGATAGATTCGAAGGGATGCCCTGGACATGGTGATGCAGTTCCCATCGTCTCGTCATCATTCCTGATTCTGTGAGTCTTGTGTGAATGGCTAACGGTTTGAGGATTCGCAGCATGTGAGGCTCTGCACAGGAGATCTTCGTACTCCGGAGTGTGTGAGATGTGACTGTCCAAAGTGTCAATTATGTCACCCGCATCCAGGGTTATATTTTTATGTTATGCTATGGTTATAGTTACTATTTCTTTGTTTGAAACATTCCTATTGTTTATTCATCATAGGAATAGTTTTTTATTTCACTATTTTTGGTTGTCAAGAATGCTTACAACCATAAAGTAATATTTAAAAATTTTATTTAATGGTTAAAACTTTCTAAAAAGTTGGTTTTTTTTTTAATTACTTTTTATTTTTAAAAAAATTACTGTCTTTATTTCAT
The DNA here is from genome assembly GCA_034641835.2 of Pinus albicaulis. Lineage (NCBI taxonomy): Eukaryota > Viridiplantae > Streptophyta > Pinopsida > Pinales > Pinaceae > Pinus > Pinus albicaulis. The sequence continues at coordinate 8,089 of JAXQQM020068623.1, forward strand.
ATATTAATACTAATTATTGTGTATTTAACATTATTTTCATTAACCATTCATACCGCTTCCAATATTTTAAACCTTAATCGTCTTTAAAACTACCTAATTATTTCAAAACATTTAATATTTTTTTGTTATTTTCCATTGCATTTGTAATTTTATGTTATGCTATGGTTATAGTTACTATTTCTTTGTTTGAAACATTCCTATCGTTTATTCATCCTAGGAATAGTTTTGTATTTCAATGTTTTGGGTGGTCGCGAATCCTTTCAACTATAAAGTAATGTTTAAGAACTTTATTTAATGGTTAAAACTTTCTAAAAAGTTGTTTTTTTTAATGTAGATATTTTATTCAAGTGTTATTATTTATTTTCCAATGTAGAGATTTTATTTAAGTGTTATTATTTATATTTAAATTTAATTAAGGACACATGTCTAGATATGTTTTATATTATAATATTAATTTCATGTAGATATAAGATTAAATTGTTAAAAATAAAAGTAAAAAGAAAGTTATACCTTACTTCTATGTACATTCACCTCTTTATTATAGTCTTAATAATTATTAACATGGTTATTAGGTCACTATAGATACTATCATGTTTGAAACCATTTTGGTTCTAGAGAAGGACCGAAAAATATTTTGAATTTACTAATACTTTGTCTTTTTTGGGCAACAAAAAAAACTTAATGGCCTCAGACTTACAGGATTTGGTAGAAATGAATGTCTACTCCTTTAGGACTATCAATGGGTTATTTTTGGTGGTGTGTTTTTTCTTGAATCAAAACAATGAGTCAAACTACATTTATAGATAGTAGTTAGTGATGGTTTTCCTCACTACAGTTGGACGACCAAGTTGTTGTAGGTTTTTCCACCATCAGAAAAATTTAATTAGACACACTAACACACACATTAAAGAGATTGTGTATGTCTATCTATCTTATGTGACAACATATTTTCATAGGCATACTTTTCACATATTGAAACAATGCAACCATGTAAATAAATATATGTCCTAGGGAGACTCATCTAGGCATTGGGACTGCCTGATGGGCTTAGTTTTTCTTCTTTGATGGTCGTGCGTTGCAGGTCCCATTGTATCCATGCATATGTTTTTTAGCAAAATAAACACATTATTTTCAAAATTAACTCTCAAGTACTTGTTTTTTATTCATGCTCCTTATACTACTCTATGATGCTAAGTAAGGCTTAATGAAATTATTCAATGGTGGTTTTCTTGAAGCCTAGAAAGAACATCTAAAACACTCCTTGGATTCCATCAATGTATTGACCCATATTGTATCCATAATTAGAATAAATAGAAGAGACAACTCTATGTCAAACTATATTCCATTTTATCCCACTTAATTAAGTCATTTGGCGAGGGGACAAGGTTTTCCATAGAGTGTGATGGCTCTTGGTAATTCCTTACCAAGCATTGGAAATTCGTTTGGGGTATATAATAATTGAGCCTAAATAATACTTGAAATAGACTCCAAATTTATGTATGAAGTTTCTTTGACTATTAGGAGACAATCAAAGTCACTATCTCAATGTGGGGGAGAGGAATGTTGTGTTTTCACTATATTAAATAGCTACGCCTTTATAGAATAAGAGGGATACTTGCTATGATCTATATAAAAAGTGTACACTAAATACATAATGCTCAACCAAAATAAAAAGAAATGTGAATCACAAAGTTGTTAAATACTTTTCTATTACCATAAGAATACTCCTTCTCTTTATTCCTTAAGTTTCATCTTGATCTTTTAGAAAATTCCTCTATATTAAAGATAAAATACAAAAATGTTGCACCCAACTTATATCCTAAATGTTTTATTTTCAAGCATTAAGAGATAGTTTTTCAAATGCCTCTTATTTTACATGCAATAATAATAAATAAGGCAATGAATTGAGGTTTTGATTTCATTTCACAACCCTTCATCGTGATGTTTTTCATTGGTGGATCAATCCACCCCCCATGCAATTGAGTTGGGAATGAGATCTCATCAATGGGAGGATAAGAATCCCATCCAACCTAATTTTTGTGATTGTGTATGTGACATCAAGGGGTATTTGAAGGATTCTCTATTTTTAACTCCTTTACAAAATTAGTTTCTACTCATCCTTCTTTTCATAATGAGGGAATTTAAAATTTGTGCTTTGAATATTTTATGAATTGTAACATGATTGGTTATTTGGTTTGCCACTTTATTAGAAATTATTCTAACACACTAAAAAGTGTAGTGACTTAAAAACATTTAAACTCACGATTTCTTTAATTTATCTCTCTCTTTTTCACAATAATGAGTAAGGGTTTGTATTAAAATATGTTGCAATAAAATCATATAGATTAAAATTTTACGAAATGGAGGGAAATTCAACAAGCCACACTCTCTCCTCTTCCAATATTGCTAGCTAATAATACTTAAAAGCATGGCAATTGTTTGAAAAACACCTAGGAAAGAAGCCACAAGAACATTACGAAACAAAATAACCTAACAAAAGAAAAAATAAATAAGAAATTTACATAAAACCAAGAAATATTAGTTATGCCCAAAATGGGCATCCACCTCATGTTATTATTGGGTTGATGTGTCTTTAGATTCTATAACTGCTACAATAGACATCATTGTGTGATTAATAAGAGTTCCATATTCATGATCCGAGTTACAAACAACATGCTCAACTGAATTTCCAAAGGGGTTAATGGACTTTCATTGAATGTGTCCATGTGGCTCAGTTGAGCGGTGCAAAAAATTTCAAGGGGAGGTTAAGAAATTCCATAATGTTCTCCAACATTGATTGTATGTATGTAATGTTAGAGGACATTTAACTCTATCTATCCTACAACATTACTGATGTTTCCTTCCCATTTATGAAGGTTGAGTATCATGTATCTTATATTAATTGTACATTGCTCCCTAATTTTTTTATGTTCCTTTAATTGCTTCTCAAATCCCTCCTTCCAATGATTCCAACGAAGAAAAGATAGGTTACATTCCCACTTAGAGTCCCTACGAACTCCTCCTCACATTTTTAACCCCTTTCCCAAGTTCATTAGATCTCTAAGGATACAACATCTATTCCTACAATGATAGTGTGCCATGGAGATGTTCACTCAGTGAAGAGGTATTCCTAAAATGGCAATGCATAAAGTAATTTGCAAGGGAATATTATTTTTCTTCAAATGATAATATTGACCCTTCCATTCTAGTATTAATCTCCCCAAAACTCCAATTTTTTCCTTGCATATAAACCTATCTAAACATCATACTATTAAATATGTCATTTGTATAAAGAATGAATGAGGTAGGGTACTAGTAATTTCATATCCTTCACTCTTGAATGTACATAATATGAAGAATAATGTTTGTCATTCCTTTGTGTTTTATTTCCATAAGGGGGGCATGCATGGAGGTATGATTACCCCCTACCCCTTAACCTCTTATCCTAACACCTTCACCCCAACCTTTTTGGATAGTAAACCAACACCAAATCTCGTTCTTATATTTTATTGCAAATTTTCCTCCATTTTTAGATTCTGGAGGATATCGAAAAATGATATGGAGGCATAATGTTTTGTAGGTTTTAACCTTATACAATTAATTCCTACAAATACATTCTTAATGAAACATAAAAATAAGCAATGGAAAACACACACATTAACACAATTATTTCATCTAGGAAATCCAAACTGAAAAAAATAGAAAGATATTTTCAAAATATATGCTTTTGTACAACATTGCACTAAAATATATATCCCATGACACCCATAAACTACCAATCCATTTACCATATTGGATTAGAATATAATTATATTTCCTTAATCGAAACTACAAGATCATTATAATACCATGGAAAAAATCACCATGGACCACTAAAGCACTAAAGGAGAAAATTGTGTGCTAAAAAATGGAAAAAATAGGCACAAAAAACTATTGTGTAAATAATATAACACATACCCAAAATTCTCCTAGTTTTTGTTGTATTTTCACATAGCGGTTCGTACCTGGAGTACATGGTAAAAAAGCCAAGGCAATGATGCACATTGTTTCTCTACACCAAGAGAACTTCTCAGTGCTCACAAATAGTGTTAATGAATATCCAACATTATTCAAAGTGTCCACCTTCACTAGAAACACCTTGTTGTCCTTAATCATATCTCTCCCAAATTGATACTAAACATCAATATGATTTGTCTATGAATGATAAGATTGGTTCTTTTCCAATAATATTGCACTCTAGCTATCACAATCTATCATTACCACTTGTTTTACCAACCCAAAACCTAAACACAATATCTATAACCTTATTAATTATTTTCTTGCATAAGTGATTGCCATGTATTTAGATTATGCAGTTGAGAGTGGCACTACAAATTATCTCTTGGTCATCCAATTGATTTCTCCTACAAATAGGTTAAACACATACCCACTTGTAGATATTATACAATCCATATCTCCAACCCAATCTGCATCACCAAATCCATGTATGTCAAATTCTTTGTCTAATCATGGTCTTCCTTGGTAGCATAATTTGTTGTCAATAGTTCCACGTAAATACCTAAAAACCCTCTTTACCATTGTGAAATGCTCCTTCGTTGGTTTTGACATATATTGACTTTACACTTCCACTACATGTGCAATGTTTTTTGTAGTATAGACCATTGCATACATCACGCTTCCAACAACATTGGCATATGTAACATGAGCCATGTCCTCTTCCTCTTCCTATGTCTTGGGACACCATTTTGCAGATAAATTTGCACCTACAGGAATAGGGACGTAAACTAGTTTACATTATTGCATATTAAACCTTTGCAAAATTTATTCGACAAATTGAATCTGATTTAACCAAACTTTCCTATGTGTCTGGTATATTTTAATTTCCATGCCCAAAATAAAATTTACAGCACCAAGATCCTTCATGTCAAATATGGACAACTGATTTTTCACTTCCTCGATGATTTCCCTATCATACCCAATCATCAACATATCATCCACAAACAATACCTTATAAATAACATGATCACCAATTAATTTGGAATACACATTGTGATCCATTTCGCTCCTTCTGAAGCCAAGTCCCAATATATAATTATAAATTTTTTTATACCACATCCTTGGTGATTTATTTAACCCATATAGGGGATTTTTCTACCTGCATACCAACTCTTTCTTTGTTTTCACAAAAAATCCTTCTCGATTTTTCATGTAGATTTCTTCTTCCAAACCCCTATGTAGGAGTGTTGTCTTCACGTCCACTTGCTCTACTTCAAAACCAAAAGAAACATCAATATTTAAAATAAATCTAATAGAATTTAACTTGGAAACAAGAGAAAAAAATATCAACAAAGTCAATCACCTCTTCCTGAGAATAACCTTTTACTACTAACTAAGCTTTGTATTTCTCCACTCTACCTTCTAGATTCATTTTCTTCTTAAATACCCATTTTTTTCCAATGGGATTTCTTCTCGCCCTTAACTCCCCATATCCAAATCCTCATTCTTGTCCAAGGCTACCATTTCTTCAACCATGGCCTTTTCCCATAAATTTCCATCCTATGAATCCATTGTGTCCCTAACAGTTCTAAGATTATCAATAATAATAAACAAAGAAAATTTTGAATGGAAATCAAGTGGAATATACCTTTTTAGACACCTTATTTCTTGAACCAATATCCTCATTGCCATAGTTTGTGGTTCATCCTCTTATTATTCCTATTCTTATGTAGAGTCAAATTCATCATCCTTCAATTCAAACTCTATCTTCTTTGGTTCTTTCTCCCGTAATAGGACTTCATGTTTGAAAACATCTTTTATTTCTATGAATACCGGATATCTACTATACACAACCTTCTTGTTTTTTGGGTTCCAACACTTATAACCTTTTTTATCCAGGTGATTGTAGAAACACTCAGTGAACAAATAGGGCTCAGGAAAAGCTAAAAATCAAATTTATTGGATTGTCATGAAACCACGATCATATTGAAGATCTTGTCAAAATATTTCCAACGGCATAAACGACACCTCAATCTGACATGGTATGTGAAAGTTATGGTCAGCCAAACGTTTGGTTAACCTAGGTCCATGGGCTAAATTTGGCAGTGGCGGAAACTAAATTTGGAGGACTGCTAAATTTTGGGGACTGAATAAATTTTCCAGAAGTTGATAAATTTGGCGGCCAGTAACAAGGCCACAATTTGGCACTTACCAACGATGGATTCCAGTGGTCGGAACAAGTGAATTTGTTGTCTATTTAAATTTTCCAGTAACCCCCAAAATCTAGCAGAAAAATTCAAAAAATCTTATATTGAAAAAGAAAGGAAAAATAAATAAATAAATCAAGTGGCGGGTCACCAATGAGGGCGGGTTTCCATTGGAGGACCTGCCACCTGACAATTTAAATAACAATGACACAAATACAATGGGGCCAGTGGGGATCTAACCTATCTGACTAGTTCGAGTGGCCCCACTCACACATATCACACCGTCCAACGGCTCCCAAAAAATTCCAAACAAACCAACTAAAAGATACGTCATTTTAATACTGATGGGTGTGTCGTGGGTTGGAACCTAGACCACCCTCCAAATAATCGCCATAATTAACCAATGTGCCAGCACAAGCATATTAGGTAATTCCAAGTGAAAAAATACTTTAAAACCAAAATCATTCATTCAACTAAAGAATAAAGGAGAGCATCCAATGAAACCCTGTTCAAGCACAGAGAATGAGGTGTGGAACCTTGACGTAGGGGAATTATGGGCAATCTTTAAGATTCCTTTAAGAGATGATTTTTTACACAAGCGAAAACATATCAACTTTATACTCATTTTTCTCAGTTTTCTGCAAGGAATATGATGGTGTAATAATTTTACTCATCTAAGCAACAAATCTCCATTCAACTTGCAGGGATTAATTATTTGGGAATCACGAGAAATCTAAAAGATTCCCTTGGGGCCAATTTTTCACAATTTCAAAACCAGGCTGATTTTATACTCATTTTACTCAGTTTTTAGCAAGGAGCAAAGTGGTGAAGTTAGATTGGTCATCTGAGCAACATAATTCTATTCAACCATCGAAAAGGAATATTTGGGGGAATATTTCAGATTCCTGAGGGTCTAGATTTTGACCAAGCCATAATGGGATTGAATTTATAGTGATTTGACATGATTTTTCACCAGGAGTTAAAAGGTTCAATCCATTTCTTCAGCATATGTGTGCATTTTTAGGCCATCCCCGAAGTGGAGGTATAAGGTGCCTTTTGTACATCCATGTAATTTTCTTTTTGCTCACGATTAATGAAAGCGGCCTCCCCACTTTAAGTAGAGCCCTGAGATGTAGCCCTCACTAGGTGAACTCCATTAACAATATGTTGTGTCTTTTCTTCTCATGGTTTCATTTTATTTTCTCTCCTTTCATGTGATATGCTTTCATGGTTGCATCCTCTTTTATATGAATTTTGTATGCATCTTTGAATTAAAAATATATGGATCAAGTTTGGTAGCAGAGAAGGTCTTATGTTGATTTGAATTGCAAGTGTATCATAACCATGGGAAAGCTCCAAAATAGGTGAAGGAAAACTTAAGTAATTTGATCCAAAAGCAGGGCATGTAGCATGAAGAAGGAAAATGGCAGACGAAGATGCTCGGATGGAGGAAGAGGGAAATTATTGCAAGGCCTTCTACACCACGGCAGAAAAGGTGGAAAATTTGTTTACAAAATATGAGAAGACAATGAAGCAAGAGAATATAGAACCATATGATCATGCCTTAGTAAATCATGAAGGAGGAGGAAAAGATCCTCCTGAACCTCCCTCTCCATCTTCTAGAGAAAGTTCTTTTTCATCCTCTTCTATTCATTGTAGAGGTAGAAGAACTCATAAAAATCCATTTTTCAAGCTAGATGTAAAATTTGATTTACGAGTGTTTAATGGAGAATATAATGCAAAAAATATAGAAAACTAGATCAGAGAGGTTGAGGCATACTTCTGCATATAAATAATGAAAGAGAATGAATCCAAGATCCAACTAACATCCCTTCCATTGAGTGGCACTGCTCTCATCTGGTGGGAAGGAAATCTACAGAAAGGTGGTAAGAGTTGTCGTAAACTTCTTTCATCTTGGTCTGAGTTAATTTATGCTTTGAGAGTACCATTTTATCCATTGGGTTACACACAGAAAGCCATTATGGAATGAAAACATTTGAAACAAAGTAAAGGTCAAAATGTTTAGAATTTTACAGAAGAGTTTATGAAACAAGCATTAGCATTGAATGTTCCACAAGACACTCCTAAGACGTTGATGAAATATATTGGCTCTTTGCATAGTTGTTTGTGTTATTCATTATTATTAATTAAACCTAAAACTCCTGATGAAGTTAGTGTGAAGGTTGTACATATTGAAAGAATGGGGAAGTATGAGCAAGAAGACCACCCAAAGAGGACAATAACAACTTAAGAGAAAGGAATAAAATCACTCTTGTACTCATTGTGATAAACAAGGGCATGATGAGGAACATTGTTGGAAAATTCATTCAGAATTAAGGCTAACGAGGAACGATAGAAAAGAGAAGCAGAAGAGAGTTGCAACTGTGCAACAAAACCAAGAATCTGAATCAGAAGATGATGAGAAGATCACATCTATAGGATTTATAGGCATTGGACCAATTGAGCTGGGATCAGACGTAGGTGATGAAATGAAGATTGTAGCTCTTGGGATTGTAGAAGGTGGACCTATTGACTTAGGTTCTGATTCAGGCGATGAGTCAAATATTTCATCAGAAGTTGTGCCAAAGGTGAGAAGGGAAATATAGAATGCATTGCTCCAAGAACTCAAAGAGGTCAACCGAAGAATCCAAGTGGATAATGTTGAAATAAAGAGACTCCTACAAAAAGCAAAGGAGGAGAAACAAAGGTTGCAACATCAGTTACAAGCCAAGGAGGAGGCCATGGAAAAATTGCAGCATAGGAAGCCTGAGGTAAAAAGTGATTCTGTTGTAAATGTTGTCATTGATGGCAAAGAAGGCAGCAAAAACAGAGACAGACAATGGAGGCAGCCAAGAAGCAAACGAAGGAAGCAAAGGAGACAGGCAGAGGTAGAGGAAGAGAATATAGAGCCAGAACCGTTATCAGAAGCAGAGGCATAGCGACAGAAGCAGCAGAGGTAGAGGCAGAGTCATTATTTCGGGAATCATTATTCGTGATGGATACACTGTTCTAACGTATGAATTGATGTCAAGTCTGGCTATGGACTACAATTCGAACCATGTGTTTGTATGAACTTTGTAAGGGCGATAATAATACAATGGAGTTGATTGGAGCGCTTCTAAGCTTAATTTGCAGGTTGGTCCGTGCTAACTAAACCTTTGAGATTTGGTTGGAATCGATTCCTGTTCTCATTTTTTAGCCTACGGAGGAACAAAGCCGTGTATTGACTGGAGCGAGCGCGAAAGGGAGACACGTTGTTTGACGTGAAACTATGTGACGGAGTGTAATGAAAGAAATACAAGTGGACGGAACCTGACGTGTCAAAGGGGAGTGGAACCATGAAAGGATGGAACCTTGCGAGAGGAACAATGACGCGGTTTGGAGTGAGCAGTAAAGGCTGGAAGCGGATTTCATCACACCACCTTTCGTCGGCAAGCGGTAATTGAGGAGGGGGGAGCGATTCCATAGAGTTGTTGACACGTGGCAAGGCGGGACCCAACGAAACCGCCTTTCAAAGAGCGCCATCGCGCGTTAACATTCGTACCAAGAGGTGGAGCGATATTGTCGAGTGTCGTCGATCTAGCGTAGAGCCATCGGACGATGACCGTTTGACGGAGATGCACGCAGAATAAGCAGGTACGGTGAGTGCATTGATTGGGTGATTGAACGTAAATGCGGGGCCCAGAGCCAAGGTTTATTCAAAAGTTAATTATGCAAAAAGCGTGTGTATCAATATAAATTCTCAAGGTTTAACCATTGGTTGTGAAGCTTGGCACATACAAATAAATTGAATTCCCGTGATAGAAGGAGTATAAGCGTGAGGGGTTATAACCTTAGTTCTAAGGTTTGGAGTCAAATATATAAACCATGGAAAATATGTGGGTTAACCATATTGTGACGGTTTAATAATTGAACGGAGGTCGTGACTATATATTGATATAGCATCATATGCGAGTAGGGTGATGTCATTTTAGATATATGATGAAATGAACGTGGTTTAATATATATACATGCCGAGGGTCAGTTTACATGGTTTTAATAGCCAAAGTATTATGTCGCTTATATTTGTGGGCCCGGAGCCAAAGGTTTTAAGACCGTGACCATATATATGTTGGGCGCTAAACAAAAGCCACAGTTTATTAATAATCGGGAATATGCATCCATGACGACACTTATTCCAGGGGGGTCTCCTTCCCTTATCTGCTTGAGTCTGCTACCCCCGCGGAATTAAAAAGGAATGGAGCTCCGTTTGATGCGAGTTGATCCGACTATGATTTAAACCATATATTCTTCAAGGAGGTAAACTTCAGGATATAGTATTGAAATTGCCCAGATCGACAGTTGGATTGAGTACAAATTTGCTGTATTCATTTTATATGCACACAGAAAGAGGAAGAATGAGGCCTGACAGAGGAAAACAAAGATTGCAGAGTTGAAGAGATGTAAAACAAAGGGATTCAAAAGTGCAGTGAACAGGTGGAATATGCAGATGACAGTGAACAAAGAGTATGCAGAACATGATCTTAACAACAGCAGGAAAAGACAAATCCAGAAAAGGAGCTGAGTGAAATTGAAATATGTATGTGAATGTAAATGTTGTAATTAATTTTTTATTGTTTGTGATGCAAAGGCAAGTATCCTAAGGAAAAGATAACTCCCACTGTAGCATGGAAATTTTTTCATATTGGTATAATCTTAAAATTGAGTTGGATAAAGGAATGAGAAGACGGAAGCCAAAGAGTCATGACTGTTCACTCCAAATTCCTTGTGAAATACAAACAATCATGTGAGGAACTCTATAAATAATGTCAACTGGATATATAGAGGTTAAGTACGTCAGAAGGCAAAATAGAAACATCGAGGTAGAAGATTAAGAAGAAGAGCATAAAGCTACGGAGAATAGAGTGATGTCAAACAAATGCAGAAATCGGCAAACATTGGGTTTGATAAATTGAGAAGTTAGAAACTTCCCTATCTTCCCCTTTGACTTAATAGCTTTCGATTTATGGTATTGGGGTTGGAAGAAAGCCTCAGCAGGTTGGTGCCTGCAGAAAATTGAAGGTTGGTGCTTCCTTTCAGGTTGTAGCTTACTGAGAATTGAAACCAGGAGCCTCCTGTAGGTTGGAGCCTACAGAAAATCAGTTGTGAAAGCGAGTTGGAGCTTGCCTTTGCATCACAACAATAATAAGATGTGGTTTTCTCCCTTTATGGGTTTCCACTTATATCTAGTGTCTTTGTGCATGATGTTTATGTGTTGATATGATTTATATCATCTGCTTAATACCTGCTGCTCCCATATTAAGTCTGTTGTTATATTATATTAAAACTTGCTGCTCACATTCTAAGATTACTCACATATTAAGTTGGACATGAAATGAAGGTGTAAATAAGGTTTAATAAAATTTTTAAAAGATTATGAATGTGTTAAACTGATTCACCCCCCCTCTTAGTTTAACTAAGAGTTCAACAATTGGTATCAGAGCAAGTTCCTTTGTACCAGTCTAACAACTGAAAGGAGATCCTAGGTTCCCAAGATGGTTAGTAAAGAAGGATGCTCAACCAATAAAGCCCCTTTCTTCACTGGTGAAAATTATGCTTTCTGAAAAATCAGAATGAGGACATACATAATGTCTGGAGTGATCCTGGGCTGTAGTGAGATATGCCCAAAAATAGCCAGTACGAGAAAAAGACTCAAAACAAGATTTTGTGGCTAATGCAAAAGCCATGAATGCCATCCTGAATGGATTATGTGAAGCAGAGTTTATTAAAGTAATGCACAAAGACACTGCCAAAAAAATATGGGATAGTCTTGAAAACATACATGAGGGAGACCATAAAGTAAAAACTGCCAAACTTCAAGTATATAGAGCCCAGTTTGAAAACTTAAAAATGAATGATGATGAAGACATTGCCATTTTTTTCCTAAAAGCTGCAGAAATTATTAACTGTGTAAGCTCTTGGAAAAACATACCGGAAAGTATAATTGTGCACGTGTTTCGCGTAACTCTTCCATCCGAGGTTTAACCCAAAATTATGTATAGCCAGAAGAAAGCATTCAGTTGGAGTGATGAAGCCACTGAACACGACCTACTTGGAAATACAACAACTGTGGAGTCCTGGGGGCTCCCAGAAGAAGCCCAAGAAGCCAAGTACGAGAAACAGCAACACAAACGAAAGAAAATGAGAAAGAAGAAGAGGGAGACATATGCTCTTTCTCGGATGAAAAAGAGGAAAAGTTTGTCAAGAAATTGGATAGAGGCTCAGGTAAATACAAAGGTAAACTCCCCTTCAAATGCTTTAACTGTGGAAGAGTGGGACACTATGCTGCTAAGTGTCCTCACAAGAAAGTAAGGAATCAGGCTCAAGAGTCAGAGAAAAATAAATCAAAGAACTGGCAGAAAGGAAAGAAATTCAGCGGAAAATCCTTCTATGCGCAACAAGACAGCAGTACATCTGAAGACTCAAATGAATCCTCAGGAGAAGAAGGAACCTCTGAATTCTTATTGATGGCCATAGAAGAACTTGAAGGTCTCTTGCTAGAAGATGAAGAAGAAGAAGGTGAAGTCGACCTTGAGGGGGAGCTAAGAAGTTCTCTAGAAGAGATTGATAGATGCAGAAAACAAAAGGACATTCTCCTCAAGTATGTACGAGAAGAACATAATTCAGAAGTCCTTAAGCAGCTAAAATTAGAGCTTGAAGAGGCCAAGAAGATAGAGGACATGTTACTTAAGCAAATCAAAGAAAAAACTCAAGAACAAGAAAAATTGGAAGAAGAAGTAGTGTGTCTCAGGAAGAAATTAGAAAATGCTCAAAGGAAAGTGGTTATAAACTCTTCTCAAACAACAAGCTCTAGTAAGTTGAATGAAATTCTGGTTGCTCAAAGATCCCCTATGATAAAGACTGGAATAGGTTATGAAGGAGAATCAAGTAAAGGAAAAGAAAAGGTTGACAGAGAGATTATTTTTGTAAAAGCAAAGAAGAATGATGAAGCAGCTCAAACAATTCCTACAAAAGAAGAAATCTGCAACAAGGAAGACAGAGATCAGAAGAAATCACTAGTAGCAAAGAATGTAATAAATACTAAGACTCCTGAATATGTAAAATTTGGAAACCATCAAAGGAGATTCTTCCCTCCAATGAAGAATGCCACCTGTTATGTCTGCCACAAGCTGGGACACATTGTTGCATATTGTCATGCAAGGAGGAGTAATTCAAACTAGCAAAATATGCAAACATTGAAGAGACTGCCCCAAGCAAACAAATGGAAGAGACAACCTTACATCAGGTATGCAAATAGTTTCCATGGTTACTGTTTTTATTGTAAGTAATTTGGCCATAAAATCATTGAGTGTAGAAATTATGCACAAAGATTGATGTTTAACACCTCAAGAAGGTTTATGAATCAAATAAATTATGTTCATACTCATAATTCTACAAAAATTATGATCAAATGTTGTGTATGCAATCAAGTTGGACATATACCTTCCAAATGTCCTCTAAGAAGATATAGTTCATCTCCTTACAAAAGATACCAAACAAAAGGGCGTCTGCTGATAAAGAAGGTAATAAATGTGACTTGGATCTAATCGCTATAGACCCGAAAATTCATGGTATTTGGATAAAGGTCACTAAAAACACATGACTGGAGACAGAAGCAAGTTTATAACTCTTGATGAAAAGAAATCTGGCAATGTTACTTTTGGCAATGATAAATCAGGTAAGATCAAGGGAAAAGGCTCAGTCAGCATAGACAATGGAATAGGAAAGGCCCAAGATGTACTATTTGTAGATGGGTTGAAAGAAAATTTACTAAGTGTCAGTCAAATGTGTGACAAAGGCTGTGAAGTTCTTTTTAGAGCACAAGATTGTGAAGTTAGATCAAGCACTACTATGACTCGCCTGTGTCAAGAGAGCAATGTTTATATTGTGAAATTGGAAGATGAAGCTATGCCAACGAAAAGTAAAATTGAGGATTCATGGTTATGGTATAAAAGATTGGGACATCTCAGCCTTCGATCACATCATCGACTTTTCAAGAAGAAAGTCACGAGACATGCCGTAAATAAAGAGGCCTTCTTAATACCATATGCAACTCATGTCAATTGCAACACCTACACACATCCTTTAAAGCTAAAGAGGAATTGTCAACAAGAAGACCACTCCAGCTTGTGCACATGGATCTGTGTGGACCTGCAAGAACTAAAACACCAAGTGGAGAATCCTACTTCATGCTGATAATAGATGATTTCTCCGGAATGACATGGGTTTCTTTTCTCAAGAATAAATCAAAAGCTCTGGACAAATTCAAAATATTTAAGGCATTAGCAGAAAATCAGACAGGATGCAAGCTGAAATGCATCAGATCAGACAGAGGAGGTGAATTCACTGATTATGACTTTGCTTACCTATGCAATGAACATGGCATAAAACAACAATTCACTATTGCAGGAACACCTCAGCAGAATGGAGTAGCAGAAAGACAAAACAGATCTGTTCAACAAATTTCCAGAGCCATGATGCAAGAGAATAATATTGCTCAAACCTCTCCGCAGCTAAAGCACACATCAACATATCCCGCACAAAGCGAATTTAAGGCCAAGCAGTGACAAGACTCCCTACGAACTGTGGCATGGAAAGCCAGCTTCAATCAAACATTTCAGAATCTTTGGTAGCAAGTGTTACATAAAGAATAAAGATGAAAATCTTGGAAAATTTGATGCAAGAGCAGATGAAGGAATATTTCTAGGATATGCATCCAAAATCAAAGGGTACAGGTGCTACAACAAGACTCTTCGGAAAATAGTAGAAAGCGTTGATGTGAGATTTGATGAAGAAATTCCAAACAATACAAGAGATACTGACTGCTGCAATCCATCAGATAACCATGAAGAAGAATACCAGAATGATGATGAAACAAGCAAGACTACAGAAGATGAAGGGTTGAGCTCGAAAGCCCCCTCAATATACACTCAGAAGAATCATCCCGAAGATCAAATCATAGGAGATAAGAAAGCAGGGGTCCAGACAATAAGGGAGCTAACAGAACAAACTGAAGAAGTATACATAGCCATGTTGTCACAAATAGAGACAAAGAAATTTGAAGAAGCCAGCAAGGACAAGTCTTGGGTAAAATCAATGAATGAGGAATTGGACCAAATTGAAAAGAACAATACCTGGGAACTAGTTCCTAGACCAATTGAGAAAAATATCATTGGTTCAAAATGGCTATTCAAAAAAAAAATGAATGAGCAAGGAAAGTAATCAGGAATAAAGCTAGGCTGGTCTGCAAAGGATATTCACAAGTCGAAGGACTTGATTATGATGAAACATTTCCCCCTGTAGCTAGAATGGAAGCTATCATAATGTTCCTTGCATTTGCATGCTACCAGAATTTCAAGGTATATCAAATGGATGTAAAATCTGCGTTTTTGAATGGAGACTTAGAAGAAGAATTCTACATGGAACAACCAGAAGGCTTCTCATTGACAGACAAAGAAGATTCTGTGTGCAGACTAAAGAAGGCCCTATATGGACTGAAACAGGCTCCTCGTGCTTGGTACTCAAGACTGGATAAATATTTGCAAAAACAAGGCTTTAAGAGAGGCGGAGTAGACATCAATCTGTACATAAAATCCCATGAAAATGAACTCGATTGCTAGTATATGTTGATGACATTATGTTTTGAAGCAATAGAGAAGAACTAGCAAAAGAGTTTGCTGATGAAATGAATACAGAGTTTGAAATGTCGATGATTGGAGAGCTCAGTTTCTACCTGGGACTGCAAATTCAGCAAAAGAACACAGGTACATTCATCTCTCAAGAAAAATACTTAAAAGAAATGCTGAAAAAATTCAAAATGGAGGACTGCAAACCTGTGACAACCCCCATGATCACGAGATGCAGCCTAAAATGATGATGGATCTCACGATATGCATCAAAAACTCTACAGATCCATGATAGGAAGTCTGCTAAATCTGACAGCATCAAGACCAGACATCATGCTAGCTGTAGGACTAGTGGCTAGATATCAAGAAGCACCTAAACAAATTCACCTTCTTGCAGTCAAAAGAATATTCAGATATCTACAAGGAACTGCAAACCATGGACTTTGGTATCCTAAAGGCAAAAGTTTCACTTTAATAGCATACACAGATGCAGATTGGGCCAGCTGTGTGGATGATAGGAAAAGCACAAGTGGAGGTGCATTCTATCTAGGAGAAAGTTTGGTGGCATGGTTAAGCAAGAAACAAACATCTATCTCTCTATCTACAACAGAAGCAGAATATATAGCAGCAACAACATGTTGTACACAAGTCATGTGGATGAAACTAACCCTCCAAGACATGAAGGTAAGCATTGATGAACCTATCCCAATCAAATGTGATAATACAAGTGCTATAAGTATATCTAAAAATCTAGTGCTTCACTCAAAAACTAAGCATATCCCAATCAAGTATCATTTTCTCTGAGAACAAGTGGCTCAGAAGATAGTAAAACTGGAGTATGTACCAACAAAAGAACAGATAACAGATATATTTACTAGACCACTTGCTAGAGAGCCATTTGAATATTTTCGAGATAGACTGTGGGTAGTATATGTAGATACTACTCTCTGATATGAAAAGAAAGCATAGTTTCAGGGGGAGAATAGAAACAAAAATATCATTCTCAGGGGGAGATCAACCAGTAAGGGAAGCATGAAAACAGGTCCTCAGGATCAAAGGGATTATGGCAATAATACATTCAGCATAAAAGAATCAATAAAAAGGAAAAAGGGTCAATGGTGCAGCAGAAGAGTGGTGAACCCGAAGTAAACTGAACACGGAAAAATAGTGAAACTGATGTGTATCTCATCCAAAGCTTGGAGCAACAGTGTACAAAGTCAGGAAATTTCAGAGAGAGGAAATGCATGAAATGTTGAAAAAGGATAAATACACAACATCAAAGAATAAAAGCTTCACTAATAATTTGAACCCCTTGCCATTGATGTCAAAGGGGGAGGAAGAGTAAGCAACATAAGGAAGAGCACACAAAGAGCAAGCAACAGGAGGAAGAGCATGCAAACAGAGAAAATGTATTGCCATCAATGCCAAAGGGGGAGACTGTTGGAAATGTTGTCATTGATGGAAAAGAAGGTAGCAAAAACAAAGATAGGCAATGGAGGCAGCCAAGAAGAAAATGAAGGAAGCAAAGGAGACAGGCAGAGGCAGAGGAAGCGAATATAGAGCCAGAACCGTTATCAGAAGTAGAGGTAGAGGCAGAGCCGTTATCACAGCAGTAGAGACAGAGGCAGAGCGATAGAAGCAGCAGAGGTAGAGGCAGAGTCGTTATTCTGGGAATCATTATTCGTGATGGATACACTGTTCTAACTTATGAATTTATGTCAAGTCTGGCTATGGACTACAATTCGAACCCTGTGTTTGTATAAAATTTATAAGGGTGATAATAATACAATGGAGTTGATTGGAGCACTTCTAAGCTTAATTTTCAGGTTGGTCCATGTTAACTAAGCCGTCGAGAATTGGTTGGAATCGATTCTTGTTCTCATTGTTTAGCCTATGGAGGAACGAAGCCGTGTATTGACTGGAGCGAGCACGAAAGGGAGACATGATGTTTGACATGAAACTATGTGACAGAGTGTAATGAAAGAAATACAAGTGGACGGAACCTGACATGTCAAAGGGGAGTGGAACTCGTAGAGAAATGCTGGACGCGGTTTGAGTGAGCGTTAACATTTGTACCAGAGGTGAGCGATATCGCTCTAGTGCCGCCTGATCCTGCGCAGAGCCATCGAACTATGGGACTGCTTGACTAAGATGCACGTGCACAAGGTGTGACGGTGGAGGCGTTGATTGGGCATTTAAGTGTAGATGCGAGGCCTAGAGCCAAGGTTTATTCAAAAGCTAATTATGCAAGAAGCGTGCGTATCAATATAAATTCTCAACGTTTAACCATTGGTTGTAAGTCTTGGCACATACAGATAAATTGAATTCCTGTGATAGAAGGAGTATAAGCGCGAGGGGTTATAACCTTAGTCCTAAGGTTTGGAGGCAAATATATAAACCATGGAAAATATGTGGGTTAACCATATTGTGACGGTTTAATAATTGAACGGAGGTCGTGACTATATAGTGATATAGCATCATATGCGAGTAGGGTGACGTTGTTTTAAATATATGATGAAATGAACGTGGTTTAATATATGTACATGCCAAGGGTCAGTTTACATGGTTTTAATAGCCAAAGTATTATGTCGCTTATATTTGTGGGCTTGGAGCCAAAGGTTTTAAGACTGTGACCATATATATGTTGGGCACTAAACAAAAGCCACAGTTTATTAATAATCGGGAATATGCATACATGACGTCATTTATTCCAGGGGGTCTCCTTCCCTTATCTGCTCGAGTCTACTAACCCCGCGGAATTAAAAAGGACTGGAGCTCCGTTTGATGTGAGTTGATCTGACTATGGTTTAAACCATATATTCTCTGGGTGAGGAACTTCAGGATAAAGTATTGAAATTTCGCATCGACTTGCTGATTGAGTTTACAACTTCTATGTATTCATTTTATATGCACACAAAGAGGAAGAATGAGGTCTGACAGAGGAAAAAAATATTGCAGAGTTGAGGAGATGTAAAACAAAGGGATTCAAAAGTGCAGTAGTCAGGAATATGCAAAGATGATAAAGAACAAAGAGTATGTAATGTGTTGACCTTAACAAGAGGCATATACAGACAAACCTAGTGCCAAAACCTGTAAAAGGAGCCGAATAGCTCCATGTGTGAATGTAAATGTTGTAATTAATTTTTTATTGTTCGTGATGCAAAGGCAAGTATCCTAAGGAAAATATAACTACCACTGTAGCATGGAGATTTTTTCATATTGGTATAATTTTAAAATTGAGTTGGATAAAGGAATGAGAAGACAGAAGCCAAAGAGTCATGACTTTTCACTCCAAATTCCTTGTGAAATACAAACAGTCATGTGAGGAACTCTATAAATAATACTAACTGGATATGCATAAGAGAGGTTAGAGAGAGTAAATCTAGAGAAGGCAGAATATAGAAGTGTGAGGTAGAGAAGATTAAGAGAAGAAGAGCAGAAAGAGAAGCTACAGAACAGAGCTGATATCTGAGGTAAATCAGCAAACATTTAGTTTGATAAATTGAGGAAGTTGGAGCTTCCCTATCAAGTTGCAGCTTAATAGTTGTCAGTTGTAGCTGACTGAGGTTGGAGCCTCCTGTAGGTTGGTGCCTGCAGAAAATTGAAGGGAGTTGGTGCTTCCTTGCAAGTTGTAGCTTGCAGAATTGAGGTAGGAGCCTCCTGTAGGTTGGTGCCTGCAGAAAAACAGTGGTGAGAGGGAGTTGGAGCTTGCCTTTGCATCACAACAATAATAAGATGTGGTTTTCTCCCTTTATGGGTTTCCACTTATATCTGGTGTCTCTGTGCATGATGTTTATGTGTTGATCTGATTTATATCATCTGCTTAATACCTGCTGCTCTCATATTAATTCTGTTGTTATATTATATTAATACTTTTTGTTCACATTCTAAGATTACTCACATATTAAGTTGGACATGAAATTAAGGTGTAAATAAGGTTTAATAAAAAGTTTAAAATATTATGAATGTGTTAAACTGATTCACACCCCCCCCCCCCCTCTCAGTTTAACTAAGAGTTCAACATGTTATTTTTATGATGATCATTTCGCTACTGTTGAGAAACATACTATAGTAATTGGATCAAAATTGTTGAAGAAAATGGTGAAATTTTAAGCATGGAAGTTTATCTTAAAGTTTAGAAACTTTGGCGAATCTTACTAGTCCCTAATATGAAAATTGTAAAAAAAATTTACAAATATTTAGATTTCCAATGATTTTATATTAGTCGATAATATTTTGGTAGTTTTTATGGTAAAAAAATGGTTTCCTATAAAATTTGGGTGAATCATTTTAGAAACAAATGGAAATTGATGAATCTTTTTTTTGGAAAATTCATGGAAAATTGGCCCACCTGCGAATATTAGCCCCTAAAATTTTTTCATGGAAAGGTACTCAGAATTAATGGCCAAGGAATTGTGAATCCCATCAAAGTAGAGGAATTGCCTCATTATGTAAGACTTGGATATGTTAGAAGAGAGGTTGGGGAATTCTCTAAGACATCCATTGACCAAGCAATTAGAGATGAAGAAAGAACTTCATCACCTTCCAGTGATAATGAGGACTCCATGGGCACTTATCAGAGGTGCACCAGGAATAAGACTTCCAATACGATCCGAAAAGTTTGGAGGAGAAATAATCATTATAGTTACTGCAACAAAGATGGGCACCATAGAGCCACATGTTAGATAATCCATGCCCAGAAATCACCTATGAAGAAACTAGCTGGTGAAAATGTTCAAAAAGTGAATCCACCATAGGAAGATGATCCATTTACTTTGTTGAGAAAGAGGTGGTTTTACTAGATATAGTCACCTTGTCATGGCCGTATTTTGTAAATCATGCGTTGTGATTTAATTGTAAAAGTGATGATGTGTTTTCCATCAATTCTTAAACCAACGATGATGTTTTGGAATTTTTATTGATAATTGGGGTATTAGTTTTTATTATGATGTAAACTTGACCAAAGACAGTGTGTTATAAACTCATGACAAGTATGGGGTTGTTTGAGTCATGTTTTGTCTTTTATTTACTTTGAAAAGAATGTACTATAGGTTTGCATGGAATGAAGGTGTTGAAAGTGTGGTTTGATAAGGACACATGTAGCGTATAGAATGCATTCATGCTTTTGGAGGACCAAAATCTCCTCAGTGGGGAGGAATGGTCCAAGCAGCTCCAAACACACTAAGTGATCAAAGAGGGCTCAGGAAAAGCTCAAAAATAAAAAATATTAGATTTCCATGAAACCAAGGTACGATCAAAGATATCATCACAAGCTTTCAAATGGTGCAAACGACACCTCAATCATCATATGTGAAAGTTATGGTTAGCTAAAGTTTTGGTCAAACTAGGCCCATTGCCTAAATTTGGTAGAGGTGCCAACTAAATTTGGGGGTCCGACTAAATTTGGAAAAAGCCACTAAATTTGGTGGCCACTAATGAGGCCACAATTTTGCACTCACCAGCGATGGATTCTAGAGGCCAGAATGGGCGAAATTTTTACCTCCTTAAATTGTCTAGTAACCCCCAAAATCTGGTGGAAAAATTCAAACAAGCTTATATATATATAAAATCAAATGGCGGGCCGCCACCCCCCAACGACCACTTGTTCTATATATATATATATATATATAGAACGGGGGTGAGCCGCCATTGGCAGACCCACCACCTCAATGTTTAAATAATGACCACGCAAATACAACAGGGTCGGCATGAATCAAACCCGCCCCACAGGATGCCCCACTCACACATATCTCATCGTCCAACAGCTCCCAAAAACTGCCAAAAAATCCAACTTAAAAATTCACCATTTTAAAACTTATGGGTGGGGCGCTGGTTGGAACCCGAGCCACCCTCGAAACAATCACCATAATTAACCAATGTGCCAACACAAGCATCTTGGGTAATTCCACCCATAAAAATTACCTTAAAACCCAAACTTATTGATCTGCACAGAGAAGAAAGGAGAGCACCCAACGGAACCCTAAGCAGGCACAGAGAATGAGGCATAGAACTCTGATGTAGGGGAATCATTAGGAATATTTCAGATTCCTTTCGGAGCTGATTTTTTACAGAGGCAGAAACATATCAAATTTATACTCATTTTTCTCAGTTTTCCACAAGGAATATTATGGTGTAATCAATTTCCTCATTTGAGAAACATATCTTCATTCGACTTGCAGGGAAGAATCTTTTGGAAATCATGAGGAATCTAAAAGTTTCCTTTAGGGCCAAATTTTCACAATTTCAGAACCAAGCCAAGTTTATACTCATTTTACTTAGTTTTTCGCAAGGAGCACAATGGTGAAGTTAGATTGGTCATATGAGCAAAATAATTTCATTCAACCAGCGAGAAGTAATCTTTGAGATTCTAGAGGGTCCAAATTTTGATCGAGCTAGAATGGGGTCGAGTGTATAGTCATTTGACACGATTTCACACCAGGAATTCAATGGTGCAGTTGATTTCTTCAGCATAGATGTGTATTCTCAGGACATCCTTGGAAGTAGAGGTATAAGGTGCCTTTTGTACATGCACGTAGTTTTATTTTTGCTGAAGAATAATGAAAGCAGCCTCCCAACTTTGAGCAGATCCCGAAGACGTAGCCCACACTTGGTGAACTCCTATATCAATCTGTTGTGTATTTTCTTCTCATGGTTCCATTTTGTTTCCACTCCTTTCATGTTATATTATTTCATGGCTACATGCTATTTTATATGAAATTTTGTATGCATCTTTGAAGTAAAAATATCTAGATCACATTCAAACCATATTTATATCCACCAAAGATATACTTTTCAAATTTCTTATCTAACTTACTCATATTATCCTTTGGAACGTGCACATAAGCATCAAGAAAAAACACGTTGAGGTGTTTTAGAGAAGGCTTATTATTAGTCTATACCTTATGTGGATTGTTTTCATCCAACGTTGATGAGGGTGATTTATTTACCAAATAACGCGTAGTGTCCACTACCTCTGCCTAGAATTCTTGTCCTAACCCAATGCCACTGAGCATGCTTCTTGCTTTCTCCATCAACATCTTGTTTATTCTTCTTGGAAATCCATTTTTTTGAGGTGTGTATGGAGTATTCTTATGCCTTGCTATACCACACTTCTTAAAGAATTATTCAAATTCATTCCTACAAAATTCTCCACCATTATTTGCCCTCAACACCTTAATTTTAGTCTCTATTTAATTTTCCACAAAAGCATTAAAATCTTTGAAATTTTTAAATACGTCATATTTTTTTAGGAAATAAATCCATGTATTCCTCCAAAAGTCATCTATAAATGAGACATAATGCACAAATTTACCCAATGGTGGAACAAACACGGGTCCAAACACATCATTGTGCACCAAATGTAATCTCTCCTCTAACCTAGTAGCACTTATTGGATAACCTTACCTGATTATGCTTCCTATTTAAACCTTCTACAATAACATCATCATGTAGTACTCGAAGGCCCTTCTCTCCAAGATGTACCAGCCTTTGACACCACAACATAGTCTTTTCTCTAAATATTGTAGGACTTTTTCCTTATCCTACTCCACTCTCGAGAAAAATGGAATTGTTGTACCCATCACTAATATTGCTTCCTAGTAGCTTATACAAAGTTCCAATCTGAACTCCACTTAACAATACATTTTCTCTTTGAACCATCGTGTAGACATCGTTTTCAAACATTGTTTTTACACTTACATCGCTCATATTTCTTACAAAAATAAAATTTCTAGATAATCATGGTATGTGTAGAGTAACAAGGAGTGTTCTAATCCTTCCACTAATAAGCTTCAAAATGAATTTTCCTTGTCGTGTGATTCTAGTTGTAAAATACTCTTCAAGGAAAACATCACAAACACCATGTATTTCATATTCATAAAACCACTCCCCATGAGGAGTCATATGAAAGAATTCACTTGAATCAACTAGCCATGTCACCATGAACTGCTTGTGTACTTGAAGAAGTGAAGTTGTAATGAACCTCATTACTACACTAACGTACTAATTTATGTTTTTTTAAATAAGTATAGTTCATATTTATATAAATTTCATCTTACTGCTATAGCTTCATAGTAATTTCTAGTGAATGTTCTTGATAACAGAGAAAATTTTCTTTATACCCTTCTTTTTACTACTACATCCTATTACTATTTTTATTTAATAATTTCCAATTTCAATTCGCTATATTGGTATATGAATGTTTTCACCAAGAGATATAATATTTTGTCTCAATGGATTTCATTTCCCTTATAATAAAGTCATATTTATTTTTACTTGTAATAAAGGCATAAAAAAATTGTATTTAAACTATGTATTGTTTCTAATGAAAGATCTCATATTTATTTTTACTCGTAATAAAGGCATAAAAAGTTGGCTACATGCCATATGCATATATTCCTAAATTATATATATCTAAATATATAATTTGAAACCCAAATTCATATATTTCCCTATTTTTTAATATCACCTTTAAGCCCTTTTTCCTTGTCATTGTGATTATATATCTAAATATATAATTTGAAACCCAAATTCATATATTTCCCTATTTTTTTAATATCACCTTTAAGCCCTTTTTCCTTGCCATTGTGCGATGATTCGTTTCCCCTTCTAAAAATGTGTTTGTATACCTTCAATGATCAAGTCTTCAACCTTAAATTTGATTAATCCTTTTATTATATTGTTTGTGTTGTGCATGAGTTCATTTCCACCACATAAATTTACATTTATTGCTTAACATAACTTTACAATAACATTACACAATGTCTACCTTTCTAATTGGCCATACTATACATTGAAAAGCATTTGCACGAGCCATACATGTGGTATATTATTATGAATACCTTCGGGGAAGATCGGAAACATGGAAAGTTAATCACGCTCTACATTTTTTCTTCTTGTTAAGCCACAAGAGTTGGTACAACCCCTACAATTCATGTTGTTATGTTTTGTAAGCAATAAACAGTGATTATTGTGGTTAGGGTTTAATCATTTCGATAGACTACCACCACCATCGACATGTGAACTCATTTTCTCACTTGTATTTGGAATGCTCTGAATCTTTTGGGTATAGTGTATATTGTTACTTTTTAACAATTTCAATCAAGAGATATGGTTAAATTCTTTCGTCTATTCTAAACAATTAACTAGGTTTTCTCGTGATCATGGTTCACGTTTATTCTGGAGGTATTTCATTTGTTTACCAAATTGTATTTCAATTATTTAATTTACTGCATCTCTTTCCATTTAAACATATGGTCTAACATTCTAGTGTGTTTTATTTGTAGGTGTACTGACTTACTGCATTGTTATAACGGTAGACCATATTTTGGTTAAGATTTTTCCTGCAAGGTTGTTTGTTTCAAAAGGGTTGGTACAAACTATAAAATTAATGGTTGATATTTTTTTTATAAGCAATCAATGATGATTATCGTGGTTAGGGTTTAATCGTTTTTATAGACTACCACCATCATAGACATGTGAACTCATTTGCTCGTTGTCTTCGGACAACACTCTATCTCATTCTGGTTTAGTGTATATTATTACTCTTTAACGATTTCGGTTGAGAGATATGGTTAAATTTGTTTGTTTGTTTCGAACGATTAACCAAGATTTCTAGTGACCACAGTTTACGTTTATTTAAGAGGTATTTCATTTATTTACCAAAATTTCCTTCAATTATTTAATGTAACAACATTCTCCTTTTGTTCAAACATATGGTCTAACTTTTTGGTGTGTTTTATTTACAGGTGCACTGAGTTACTAGATGTTATAATTCTAGGCCATATTTTGGTTAAGATTTTTCCTAGAAGGTTGTTTTTCCTTTCTCCAACTTTGGTATATTTACCAACATATGAAGGTTATTCCCAAAGTCACTTCTATCTAGGTTAATGCTTAGAATTTACCCTTCATAATTATTTTGTGGGTTGAACTTACTCACAAGGTTACAGATTTGTAAACCATAATACATTAGTCGAAAGGATTTTAGTGGTTTTTATGCAAGAGAGCATGTTTATTTACTGGGTTATTGATTTTTTTCAATTTCATTTTTAATTTGATAATAAATTAATTCTTTATTATAAGCTCTTGTACCATTCAATTTTTAATTTTGCTTATTCTTTCCACGACTTGCTTTTGTAGGTACATACATATTTTTTATACTCAAGTTTACATTTGTAGAATTTTACAGGTTATCATCCCAGTCGACTCAACCTTTGGTCTCATTAGTATAGAATTCCATGTTTCTACCAGAATGGCTCAAATATTTTAGGTATATTTATTGTAAAACAATTTCTTTCCTTTTGTTTCCTTTATGCAAATTTGTTGTCTATGGCTAGGGTTTTTTTAGCAACCCTAGAACTTCCACAAAATTATATTATTTATTAATTTTGATTTAACAATTTACATTTTAAGGGTTAATAATTTCATAAAACCTAACCATTAAGGTATATTAGAGTATTTTGAATCCTTTGAATGATTATAGACCTGGGTGTGGTCTCGTAAATTCATGCATTCGCATGAAAAAAACCTTTGTTAAAATTTTCGACTAGGGTTTTTAGCCCTACAAAGAAAATACCCATAATCCTTTATGTAATATTGTTGAAGTTACAAATTAGAGTTTACTACACGGTTTACAATTTTTCTTTCTTATGGTTAGATTCTTACTATGGGTAGGAATTACTTTTCATTGTATAGAGTTTATGATCACCCTCCTTTGTAATCTAGCTAATTTATTTCTTTTGCCATATGTGTGTATGACTAGGAGTCATGTAACATGTATTTTGTTCAGGTAATTTCTTCATAATCTTTCCATTTTTTTATAATTTTTCTATAACTTTTTTTTATTTATATTTGCATGTAAATCATTTTACATATTCTAATATAAAGTTCGTAATTTGCGAAATGTTCAAAGGTAATTACAATTCCATAAAATTTATGGAGTTTAATTTTGTTGTGGATATTCTAAAATCTTCTTATTTCTCACAGGAGTTTTGATTATCATTTACTAGGTCGAGTGACCTAAACCCTTGGTTTCCTCCTCTGCTTGAGCATGAATTTTGTGTTCGAGAGCATGATTCCAGGGTTTTCAGTCCTGAATGTATTATTAGTTAACTTGCTTATTTTTTTCAAGTATTTCCTCCATTCAAGAAGTAAATTTTTCAAAAGCTTAAAACCTATGATGTAATAGATTTATGGGACAACCATATCCCTTGTTTTATTTTTTGATAAGAATATTTATATGTTTCTCGGATGGTTATTGTTTTCTGGTAACATATGACCCCTAATGTAATTCTCTTCAGGATGATCTTTAATTCATTTAACCTTGATATATTATGAAATGAATGTGCAGAAGTGTCCTCAGACACACAACTTTATTGATCAAGAAAAAACATTACAGGGAAAATTACAGGAGTTTACACACATAAACTCACTCTCACATTCTCTCATTACACATTTTATTGAAAATAGGAAACTAACCTATTTATAAGCTCTATGCTCTAACTTAATCTAGTTATGGATCACTTGGAAAATAAACAAGTGTCCATTTACAATAAATGATCTTCTAACCAAACTACTAACTTTACTCCTAACTTAGAGCCTAGGAAATGACTCTTTTCTAGAGTCCTAATTTCTAATAACAAATTTCTATTTCTAAGTATCTCACAAATATATTAAACATTCTAGAATAATAATTATTAATTTAATATCTTAAATTAATAATTATTTTATTCAAATACTATAACCTAT
This sequence comes from Pinus albicaulis, assembly GCA_034641835.2. Lineage (NCBI taxonomy): Eukaryota > Viridiplantae > Streptophyta > Pinopsida > Pinales > Pinaceae > Pinus > Pinus albicaulis. The sequence goes on from JAXQQM020068623.1 coordinate 35,702, forward strand.
GATAAAAATTATTTTTGGATCATCTAACATTCCCCCATATGATCCAAAGATACATTACAACAGATACCAAGTTCATCCCTGAACTTAGCAAACTTTATTCTACCAAGAGGTTTTGTGAAAATGTTGGAGGTCTGATCTTCTGAAGGGAAAAACACTGGCTTGATGACGTCCTTTGCAATGAGAGATCTGATATGATGATACTTGGTGTCCACATGCTTTGTCTTTGAATGGAAAACTAGATTCTTGGCAAGCTTTATTGTTGATTGATTGTCGATGAATAATGAAGTTGCTTCTGCTGGAGGAATCCCCAAGTCCTGTAAAACTCGATGTAACCAAACAATCTCACATGCTGCTTCCCATGCTGAAATGTACTCTGCTTCTGCTGAAGAAGTGGCCATTGTACTTTACTTCTTGCAACTCTAGGAAACTGCAGCTGACCCCATGTTCATTAAGTAACCCGAGGTTGATGCCCTATCATCCATACTGCCAGAAAAGTCGGCATCTGAAAATCGACCAAGTACAAAATTTTTAGTCTTTTTGTAAAGAAGATCAAAATATTTTGTTCCTTGGATATATCGAAGAACTCTTTTGGCTGCATTCCAGCGGTGTCCAATGGTTCCTGCATAAAACGTGAAAGAATACTGACTGCATAAGATAGATCAGGATGAGTGGTTGTCAAATAAATCAAGCTACCAATCAACTGTCTATAAGTCGTGTTGTCCACTCTTTCCCCCCCTTCAAATTTTGAAAGTTTTAAGTTTTGTTCCATAGGGGTAAGGACGGGCTTACAATCCTGCATTCCAAATCGCTGAAGAATTTCTGTTGCATATTTAATCTGGGAAATGAAGATCTGATGTGGATGTTGGAATACTTCAACCCCAAGATAGTAGTGAAGTAGTCCCAAATCTGTCATCTTAAAACCTGCATGTAACTCCTTTTTCACTTGTTCAATGTGATCATCATTGTTGCCTGTAATGATCAAATCATCAACATACATAATGAGAATGACCAGATATTTTCCCTGTTGGCGCACATACAAAGTATCATCAGATTCACTGCGATGAAAACCAACTTTGCGAAGGTATTCATCCATTTTGGCATACCAAGCGCGGGGAGCTTGTTTTAATCCATATAAAGCCTTGATTAATTTGCAGACTTTATGTTCTTGCCCTTTAACTTCAAACCCTAGTGGTTGTGTCATGTATACATCTTCCTGTAAGTCCCCGTTGAGAAAAGCGCTTTTGACATCCATTTGATGAACTTTCCACCCTTTCTGAGCTGCTAAGGCAAGTGTAAGGCGGATGGTGTTCCATTTGGCTGTGGGAGCAAAGGTCTCCTAATAATCTATCCCTTCCCGTTGTGCAAAACCTTTAGAAATAAGGTGTGCTTTATACTTGTCAATATCACCATTTTCTTGTACTTAATTCGATAAACCCATTTGCATCCAATAGGTTTAACATGCTGAGGACAATCAACAAGTTGCCAAGTGTTGTTGTCTTGAACTGCCTGATATTCATCAACCATTACTTGTTGCCATGCTTTATGTTTTACTACCTCTTGAAAAGAAGAAGGTTCAGTAAAATCATTTGCTATCAAAGCAAAATTGCCTTCATTTTGTTTTGATCCCCTTGTTCCTGTTTTGTTTTGTTCATTAGGCCTTACATATTTCAAGAGTTGAACTACCCATTTTGGAAGTTGTTGCTCACTTCTTTGAGGTTCTGAGAAGTCTCCATCATTGTAGAGGGGATTAATGTAAACCGACGTTCGTCGTTCAGGAGGTGAATCTGGAGAATCACTGTCAGAAGAACTGCTGCTGATTGGAGATGCTGATGAACTGCTAGAAGATCCAAATGATTTTGTTGAAGTAGATGGACTGGATGACTCATCTTCAGAGGAAGGAAAATCAAGTTCATACCAAACTGGTGAAGTTGGTTGACTTTGCATATTTCCTTTCCTTTTACTGCCCTTAGTTTCTAACTTGTGAAGAAGACTTTCTATTTCTTCAGCACTCTTACTCTCTGTTTCATAAAAAATGCCATCCCTGCTCACAATACATTTTCCATTGGTCAAAAGATGATACCCTTTCTTTTCATCTGAATAGCTAATCATGGTGCATTTTAAACTTCTTGAATCAAGCTTAGTTCTCTTTTCTTTAGGAACTAAGGCATAAGAGATGGATCCAAAAACTCGAAGATGTTTAACTTTACGTTTGCAACCAAACCAAGCTTCATAAGGGGTGATTCCTTCTAACGAAGCAGTTGGAGATATTTTTCTTAGATAGACAGCTGTATGGATTGCTTCCGCCCAATATGTTGGACTTAACCCTTTGAAAGTTAACATGGATCTCGCCATGCCTAACAATGTGCGATTCATCCTTTCTACGACTCCATTTTTCTGTGGAGTGTAAACATTTTTAAGATGCCTTCTGATGCCATTTTCACTGCGATAAGTTTTGAATTCATTTGAATTGAATTCTCCCCCATTATCTGTCCTGAGAGTACCTATCTTTTCTTTGGCCTCATTTTCAACAAGTTGTCGAAAAATTTTAAATTTCTCAAATTCTTCTGACTTGTTTTTCAAAAAGTAAACCCAGTTCATTCTACTGAAATCATCAATAAATAGCAAGAAATATTTGCAACCACCAAATGAAGGTTGTAGTGGACCACACACATCGCTGTGAACTAGTTGCAGCAGCGTGTTTGCGCGCCATGTACTTGTTGGAAAACTTTCTCGACTCTGTTTGCCATAAATGCAGGCTTCACATTTTACATTTTCCTTGTTGAAAGTCAGAAGTCCTTTAACCATCCCTTATTTCTGCAATTGAGAAAGACTGTCAAAATTCAAATGTCCATATCTTACATGCCATAATCTTATAGGTGTAATTCCTGTAGTAATTGCCCCTGCAAAATCAAAATGTCTTGGAATAACTGTTCCTTTCATCCTTAACAGTTTTCCGTCTTCATATCCTGTCATCACTGTTTGGAAGTTCTGTTTAACTGAATTAATCTTAACTGATCCATCTTCCATAATTATTTTATGTCCTGCTTGTCGAATCATGACCAAAGACAACAAATTTTTCTTAAAGGTGGGAACATACCACACATTGGAAATCAATTTTTCTCTAATGTCAGGGAGAAAAACTTTGACTGCACCTTTTCCATAAGGCGTATGTTTTGTATCATCTGCTAGAAAGATGGAGTTAAGATGGCACTCTTGAAAATTCGAAAAGAAATCCCGTCTCCAGGTCATGTGCTGAGTTGCTCCTGAATCCAAAATCCAAGCATCTTCATAATCACTCTTAACATAAGAGGAAAGTTGGATTGCTGGTGAAGAAGTGAAGACATATTCTGAGTCATTATCATCTTGATCTTGATCATTTGCAAACTGTGCTGAAGGCTGTTGAAACTTAGAAATTTTATTGATAGATGTGCGACAATCTGAAGCATAGTGACCAACTCTGTTACATCGCTTGCAAACAATTTGACTTAAATCAGTGCCTCTTCCTTGAGACTGTCCTTTGCCTTCAGACTATCCTCAACCTCTGCTTTGTCCTTTGTTTTGAGATTGTCCTCTTCCTGGATTCTGTCCTGTGCCTTGTTGAGATCCTCTGTTTTGATTGTTGCCTCTACCTTGAGAATTGTTTCTGCCTAAATTGGAGCCTCTGTTGGAGTTGTTTCCTCTGTGTTGACTGCGACCACGACCTTGCGCTGCTTGATTTTGATTAAAATTACCTTTGCCTTTGTTTTTAGAATTTTCAGCTGGGGAGTTGCTAGTACTGGCTTCTGTGAGAAAAACATCTTCACCAAGTTTCTTTTTCTTCCCAAAATTTTTATCATGTTGAGTCAACATTTCGCAGAGCTCATCAAACTTTAGCTTTTCTAACTTACCAGTGAGCTGTAGAGTTTCTAAAAAATGTGTGTAGAAAGAAGGAAGCCCAGCAATTAAAATTGTGACCATAAAACTATCATCAACTGCTTGAAAACCAAAATTAACAATTTCCTGCTTAATATTCTTAAGTCTGGAGATGTATTCAAGAATATCTCCTTCTTCAGTCAATTTTTGATGCAACAATTTTAATTGTAGATCAACTCTTTTTGATTGAGGCTGAGTATCAAACAACTCTTTAAAAGTTCTCAAAGAAGACCATGCATCTTTAGCATTTTCGATATGGACATACATTTCATCATTGACAGAGGATTTAATGAGAGCTAATGCTTTGGCGTTTTTAACTTCCAATTTTTCTAGCGCAGCTGCATCTATAGGTTTATTTGGCTTTACATCTCCATCACAAATATCATGCCATAGCTTATTATAAACAAGAGTGCTTTCAATGAGGCGTTGCCATGTTTTGTAAGATTTTGAGCCTTCAAGTTTGTCAGAATCAGAAAATAAATTAATCAACTTAGACATTGTAGTGTTTAAAACTTCACACCATGAATCAAGCTCCAAAAAATATCAAGATGCGCAACACAACAGCAACACACGATGCAAAAAAAAGAACTATCGGGGCTTGGCCTTGACCCTCGAATAGTCGTCAAAACAGGAGAAAATTGACTGAGCTTTGCACTTGGCTCTAGTGAAGTTCTCAAATGTTTACAAGGCAACTTTCAAAATTTGACTTTTACAATAATGCTCCTGCACAAGCTGGTAAAAAAAAGTTACCCCCCCTCAAAGTAAAATTACTTTGAATTACAATATCACTTGAGAAAAAATCTCCTTATTACTCCAAAAATATTTCAAATAGCCTTATTACTCCAATTAATTTCAAAACCCTTATTACTCCAACAAATATTACAATAAAAAATATATTTTATATCTCCAAAAATAAAATATGTTTTATCTCTCTAAAAATTTACAAGAGAATAAAAAAAAATCTTATCTCTTCAAATTCCGGCGCAAGACTAGTTTTCTCTTGAGCTTCGAGCAGGTGGCAAGATTGAGTCTTATGGCACCTCCTGCATCACTAAAGTCCAATACATTGGCGTGGAGGTTTTTGACGTTGCAGAGGGCTTAAGGTTTTAGGGCCGGTTTTGAGTTTCATGATTGGTTGAGCAATTGAACACTTCTTACGCTGGCTGGCAGAGACGCAAACGCTGGCATTTACCTTGCTGAACGCTGGCATTTACATTTACATTCAACGCTGGCATTTATATTAAACTAATTGCAACACATGAAACTACAAAATCGATGCCAGAATTGATGCAGAATTGATGCCAATCGATGCCTCTTAATGCTGAATCGATTCTGCTTCCAAAACATGTAGAACGCTGGCAGATTACAACGCTTTCAAGTGCAGATTAAAACGCTTTCAAGTGCAGATTACCAAATGAAAAAAACGTTGTTTTCAAATGCTGGAAAACTAAAAAAAGTTGTTTCAATTATTTTCAAAATTTATGTCAAACGCAGAATGGATTAACACAGAATCGATATTGGTAGATATCCTCTGGATTTCGGTGCAGTTGATTTCGATTTGAAAAACTCTATAGCCAAGACTGTCACTTGTTTCACTATCAATGATGAAACAACTGCAGACGCTGCTCCTGCTGCAAGTTTATCGCAGTTCAGCTGGAATTTGCTCCTGTTGCAAGCTTAACACTGGCCTTTAATTATTGGTGCAAACGTTGGTTCTATTCAGAAAAATGATGGTTCTAATCATAAAATGCTGGATTGATGTAGAATTCGATGCCAATTGTAATGCTGTCTAATTTAATGCAGAATCCACTTACAAGAAAGTGCAGAATCGATGTTCAGAATCAATTCATTACACACTATGCAGAATCGATGTTCAGAATCGATTCATTACACACTATGCAGAATCGTTCCAGGGGCAGAGGACGTGGGCGTGGAAGGGCGATTGACAGAGGATTACAATGCAGAAAAGGTGAATCGATGGATGTAAATCAATGCCACATATAAATCGAAAGTGAAAAAGCGATGTGAAACAGTGCTTTAAAAATTAAATTATACATCGCTTTCCCTTTTTTTTTGTTTTTATTCACTCAAAAAATTTGAAAAATTCACACAGATTTGCATTTGTTTCTTTAAAAAAAATGATTTTAGAATTTGCAGATCTAAAATCAATAAAAAAAATTTTCAAATTTCATACCAATATTTTGCTGATCACTTCAACGGAGTTGAGTTTTCCACAACCTGATAGAGCTGGAATCTCCTCCTCACAGCGTTATCGTGGCTCTGATACCACATGAAAGTGCAGAAGTGTCCTCAGACACACAACTTTATTGATCAAGCAAAAAGATTGCAGGGCAAATTACAGGAGTTTACACACGTAAACTCACTCTCACATTCTCTCATTACACATTTTATTGAAAATGGGAAACTAACCTATTTATAAGCTCTATGTTCTAACTTAATCTAGTTATGGATCACTTGGAAAATAAACAAGTGTCCATTTACAATAAATGAGCTTCTAACAAAACTAACTTTACTCGTAACTTAGAGCCTAGGAAACGACGCTTTTCTAGAGTCCTAATTTTTAATAACAAATTTCTATTTCTAAGTATCTCACAAATATATTAAACATTCTAGAATAATAATTATTAATTTAATATCTTAAATTAATAATTATTTTATTCAAATACTATAACCTATGTTAAAAATTATTGTTGGATCATCTAACATGTGTGTGTGTGTGGAATTCTTTTTCTAGTAATTTGTTTTTCTTTTATATTGAAAAAAACATATTTGGAAAGCTTTTTTTTTTTACACTATGTTATTTATTTATTGTATATAAAATACTGCTCATATTTACTCTAAGTATTTTTTATCTATGTAACAAAATACCATGTTTTTATTTTAATATTCAAGGTTTGTTTTCTAAGAGATTGCATATCTCTATTTATATCTATTATAGGTCTTTATAAGACCACTATCTATAAAATGTATTCCATATATATATATATATATATATATATATATATATATATATATATATATTTCTCCCACTTGTCGTATTCTGATTCTCAAAATGAAAGCCTCATGTGTTTAATTACTATTATACTAACTGAGTAAAAGTTTAAAACCTAACCTGTGTAATAAGTGAACAATATAACCATATTTATATATACCTACACTTTATTTTTATAAACAAAATTTAAATTCTAGATGATTTTACTATCATTTGATTACCCATCTATACTTGCACAGAGCATTGTACATGTATGTATTAAATATACAAAAAAGGTAAAGTAATTTCCTTTAGATTAGCTACTACAAAACTTTATTTTTGTACAAACACTCAAAACATACATAAATGCATATAAAATAAAATTTGTCAATTAATAACATAGCATCATATTTTTTTAAATCATTAAGAAATTTATCCACAAATGAGAAGTTTAGGGTACTTACTTGATAATTTTAATTCTAGAACTGATACAATAATTCATTGTCTCCTCCCAACCTTTGATACTTTCCTCAACAATATCCACCCAAGCACTTTTAACTGCAAGTAATCAACATTGTTCACTTTGTCCTTTCTTGATTTTCTCACTAGATTATCTTTGTGTGATTCTCCTTCTCAACAAGATTACCAAAAGATGATTAACCTTTCTACCATTTAGTTGGTAGTTGGTAAGTAGCTTCACCTTACCCCACAAGTGGCAGGTATTTACTAGCTCATTTATGAGCTCCACTTCCCCACTTTCCAAGACAACTTCATGTCTTTTAGGGAAGTTATTGATCAATTATTTAGATGATCATTAATAATTTAATCATTTAGATTAAATTCCTTGGACTTAATGAGTGGTAATCAATATCAACAATTAACTTGCAGCCATAAATCATCGAACCTAGTGTAATTCTAGCATCAGTTCCAGATATTTATTTTATTAACAACATTATAAATCCAAGATTTACGTTCAACCATTATTAGTTTGTCACATTAATAAAATATTTCCAAATAAATCTTTTAAATTATGACACAATCATACTTGACCACATTTACAAACTTATAACAAAGGCTTCAAGTCAAGGGATATCACAAAAGTATGCATCCCCTCCTTCATTTGAGGATTTTTTTGCTTCTATAGAAGAAGCATCTTCATATCCCTTCCCTTTCTTAGTAATTTTAAATATATGGTCTTTATTTTAATTCCCTTATTTTCCACATCTCCAACATACGTTAACAAGTTTTCCAAGAGATTTAGGTTAAAAGTGTCTAGGTAGTTTCCCTACTGCCAGATAATTTTCCACATCTGCATACCATGGTGTCTTTACCGCTACGGTAAACAGATGTTTGTCAGGGAATTGATCATCAACTGTTAGCATTTCATCTGTCTTGGGGACCCTGGACAGGAAGTCTGCGACCACGTTTTCCTTCCCTGGATGGTCTTTTATTTTTATATTGAATTCCTACAACAACAGTAACCAACGAGTTATTCTCCCAATCGTGATTGGTTTATTAGCTAAATATATAATAGTAGAGTGGTCAGTATACGGGAACACTTGATAACCAGTTATATATTGCCTGAATTTATTGATAGCATAAATGACAGCCAGGAACTCCTTTTCGGTCACGGTATAATTTAATTTGGCAGGAGTAAGGTTTTTTCTGATATAATAAATAGCATAAGGTTTTATGTCCTCTTCTTGGCCAAGGACTGCTCCTATTGTTGTATCAGATGCATCTAAAGAGATGTGAAAGGGCAGTTTCCAGTTAGGACCTCGCAGGATTGGTGCTGTTGAGACCAGTCTCTTCAAATCTGTAAAAGTGGTGTCACATTTGTCAGTCCAATGGAATTAAACATTTCCCGTCAATGCATACAGAGGTGCAGCGATTTGTGAGAATTTTTTTATAAATCTGTGATAATATCGTGCATATCCCAGAAAAATGTGTACCTCTGTCTATGTACAAGGTGTGGCCAACAAAAGGATTACCTCTATCTTAGCCGGATCTACCTGTATTCCAGCTGCATAAATGTAGTGACCTAGGACTACCCCTCAGTCATCATCATGTGGCATTTTTCTTTTCTTAGACATAATCTAGTAGCAATACATCATTCTAACACTTTTTCTAGCGTTTCTAGAGCTTGATCAAAGTCTTCTCCATAGGGTGTGAAATCAACCATATAGATTTCAAGCCCTTCGTTTATTAAGTCAGAAAAAATTATAATTATGGCTCTCTGAAATGTTGTTGGGGCATTACATAATCCAAACGGTAAAACTCTGTAAGAAAAAGTGCCCTACGGGCAGGTAAAGTTTGTCTTATATTGGTCTTCGGGAGCTATTTGGATTTGATTGTAGCCGTTGAATCTGTCAAGAAAGCAGAAGAATTGTTTCCCAGCCAATGTATCAAGGACTTGGTCAATGAAGGGGAGGGGGAAATGGTCTTTCTGTGTTGCCTTATTTAATTATATGTAATCTCCGCAGATTCTCCACTTCCCATTCTTTTTAGGGACGAGTACCAGAGGGGAGACCCATTTTCTGTCTGAAATAGGATAAATGAAATTTACATCTAACAGATTTTGTATCTCCTCTTTTACAATATCTTTTAAGTGCGGGTTTAATCTTCGTTGAGGTTGTCTAACGGGGCGTGTTTCCCTATCGGTATAGATATGGTGTGTGCATAATTGTGGGTCTAAACCCTTCATGTCTTGGTAGTCCCATGCAAATGCCCCTTGGTGCTTCCGGAGGACTTCTATGAGTTTTTGTTTTTGGTCATCATCCAAATTGCCATTAATATTCAAAACCTTTCCTGGCTCGATCTCAATAGGTATGTTGTTATGAGCAGTGGTTATGGAGATATGTTGATTCTCAAAGTTTGTCACAGGATCCTCTTGATCTTCGTGTTCGAGGATTTTTTTCAACATCTGAAATTTTAGATTTCCAGGCGTGGGTCACTGATTCATAAAATTATTGATTACATCATCTTCAGTTTGATCCTTGAATTCGAGAGCTTCTACTAGTATCAGAGGTGGATGGATGTTTTTCTCCCAGTATGTATATGGATGTTTGTGAATTTTTATCATGAGTAAGCTTGGTTTGGCAGGCGGATAGATAATGATATTTTTTATAGAATCTCCTCTAGTGATAGTCATGCTACCTATTCGGCAACCTATGTAAGCATCTGTTGTGGCCAGCCAAGGTCGCCCAAGAATCAATGGGTGCCCTTCCATCCTGTTTTTTGGATTAATGGCTAAAAAAACAGCTGGGTATTCCCATGATTCCACAGAGACCATGATGTCTTGCACTATTCCTTCCAGTCTGATAACAGACCTGTCGGCCAGTTCTAGAAGTGTGGCCCTAGATTCCAAAGCTGATATGCCTAGTTTTTCACAAGCTCCAATAGTTAGGATGTTAATGGCTGCCCCCAGGTTGACCAATGTGTTTGGAAATGAGTGGCCAAATATTTGCACAATTACAATGGGGTTTCCCGGGTCTTTATATTTCATAGGTGATTCCCTACCTAGAAACAAGTCAGATAGCGTTCCTACCACATGAATGGTGGGTGCAACCTTTGTTTTCTTGACTTGTTTTTTTCCACATAATTCTTTGATTGTCTTTGCATAGATGGGAATGTCTTGGATGGCCTGGAGAAGAGGAATTTTGACGCAAAGGTTTATTAATTCCCCTAGGATGTCAAAATTTGGAGAGATTATAGGCCTGGCAGATTTAATCTTTTAGGAAATGGAGGCGGAATCACCCTAAGTTCTTCAGGTCTTTTTTGATCAATTGTTTCCTTATCTTTACCTGTTTCTGTTATATTCATTAAGCTAGGTTCTGTTGAGGTTTCAATTTGAGACTAAGGTGGAGTCATGGCTTCTATAGGTAAGAAAGTACGTCCCGACCTTAGCTTTATTTCATTTCACTGTTTCTATTCGGCATTGGGTTTTGGATTTTCTATGATCTGAATTAGTTGAAATGGTCTATTATTGGGATTAGGATTGGGTTGGGCTGGAAATTGGGGGCGTATGGCATGCTGCTGTTTATGCTGAACTGGGTAGGGAGCTGGAAACGTAGGTTGATTTTGGGTCCCTGCTCCTATTAGCAGATTGGCCATTCCCATGGGTCATTGCCAATTCCAATTGGTGTTTTGAGTAGGGGGGTTTGGTCACTGGCTTTGATACGGGACATTTTTCCAATAAGGGGGAGAGCAAGGAAAGTTCTGCCAATTATTCCCTGATGAAGGTTGTGTAGGCTAGGGTGGCATAGGAAACGCCTGGTTTGGCTAGGTTGGGAAGGGGTTTTTAGTTTTCCAAGTTGTTGCAGGGTTTTGTTGGCTAAACTATGACGAAGAAAAGAGTTGAGGCATGTCTTGTGGTATGCTAGGTCATGCTTGCCATTGCCGACGCTGATTCATTAAATAGACTGGCTCTGTCTCTTCGTCTACTTCCGTGTAGATGGCTTTCAGCCCGAAAAGTGAAGGACACTGGTCCATGGTATGATCCTTAGTGCAAATAGCACAAGTATGAACCATGTCTAAAGGGAATTCCCTCTGGCTATGCTTCTTCCAACAGCTTGGGAAAAAGATGGCCAGGTTTTGTTCTGTTATAGCTTGTTTCTGTTTGGCTTGTAAAACATCTAGTTGTGTTGTCAAGGTACCCAGGATGTCAGTTTTGAAATTTTCTAACAGATTTCCAAATTCTGCTCTAGTTACATTTCCATTGGTCTACTTAAGGTCTTTCTTCATAGAATCACGCTCAACTGGCCTATTGCGTGAGCTACCCCGAGAGAATATAATACATAAGGAAATAATCTTGTCATATTCTTCCTGGTAAATATCTCTGTTACCCATTATGTTAAGCATCTAAAACCATTCTTCCTTCATCCCTTTAAGCATCATGGCTTTTAAAATGTCCTTGGATAGAGTGTTATATGGGGATCTTTGTAAATTGTATTGAAATATTTCTACGTATTCTTCTAATGTTTCATTGTCTTTTGTAGACATATTGAAGATTTAATCTTTTAGATCTCGGGTTCGGCAATAGTCTTGGTATTTGGTAAGAAAAATGTTCTTCACTTCGTCCCAGTTATTTACAGTTCCCCCACCTAATCCCATGAACTAGCGTAGCGCAGTTCCTTTTAAGGTAGAGGGGAATAGTTTTAGTTTCTGGGGATCGGTGGTGTAGTCATATCCTCTGCATAAGACATCAAATTCAAATAAGAATGCATCAGGATCTTCCATGGTTAATCCATGAAAGGTGGGAATGTTGTGCAAGGGAATGGCTTTCATAGGGGCATTGGCAGCATGATCATCAATGGGGTATTCTAATGTTGATGTCTGCCTTTGATTCTGATTTTGATTATTTGCCATCTGATCAAAGAGGTTCCAGAAATCTTTGGGAATTTCTTGATCTGGAGGAGTAATTCTAATAGGCTTGGGAGGCGAATGCGGTGAGGGTTTTATAGCACTTCCCTGATCTGGAATCCTGAGTATTTATGTTTCGATCACTCCTTCAGGGGACATAGGTTCTGATATTTCTATGTGAATTCCTCCACTAGTTTCTCCCCCCCCCCCCCTTCCTATAGGTTACAAGAGCCTCCCTCTTTTGAAGGGTAAGTGCCTATATGATCGGCAGTATGCAGGATTCGCTTAAACCCCTCTGTCTCACAGTGAATATTGGCATAGGCTACAAATGGTGAGGCTGCTACCTGACGGAGTGTATTAGGACTTTGAATGGAAATAGTTCTGGGTCCTATAGATGCCTGAGATTCAGCTTTCTTAATGATTTCGTCTATATATGGTTTTCTTCCAAGGATCATAGGTCCTTTGGATTGTGAGGATGTTTGCAAATTATTTTGGATTGTTTCTATCTTTTTCTTCCTAGACATAAAACAAGAGCACCTATCTTACGGGTCTTTGCACTACTTGCTAGGAAGCGGGCTAGAGGGCAAGCATGTTGCTTGCCGGTATGCAGGTTCTTACCTCTCGTTTTCAATACCCAATTCTTCACAGCAATGGAGAAATATGAATGAAGGAGATGACTCTTAACACTCTCCACGGCAACGGCGCCAAAATTTTGGTCTCATAGAGATGGCTTATTATGGACAACTCTAGTGCTTTATCATTTAATTATCAAATCGGGGTAAGTCTTCTTATTTCAAGAGTGTTGGCACAATATATGCGAGTGAGATTGTCTAATAGTTACTCCTTGTTACTTATGAGGAATAATTTTCTAACCTCCTAAGTTCACATATCCTAACGAGGGGTATCTTGGATTGATTCTTAACCTAAAATTGAATAGTAGGATTGAACAATTATCAAATTGAATTAAACAATAGTCTAAATGAACTGAACAACAATCTAGATGAATCAAACAACAATTGAATTGAATTAAACAACAATATAAATAAACCAAATAGCAATGGAATTGATTTTAACAACAGTCTAACTAAAATGAACAGCAATGGAATAGAATTGAGTAGAAGTCTAACTAAACTGAACAACAATGGAATCGAATTGAACAGGAGTCTAAATAAACTGAACATTAATGGAATCGTAGTATAATTGAAGCAATCTAAATGAATTGTACAACAATTACTTATGTAATTTTTCAATGGAATTCTCTTTATGAACTAATTAATCGACATTGATCAACAGTTGAATGCTTCGCTATGCATAAAGATAGAAAACATTGAAATCAACTTATTCTATGATCTAAAACTCAATTGCAATGATATCAGAAGAACTGGAACCATCTACTGGGGATGAAGCATTGTTATAAGCCGGAAAACACGATTGCGATTATCCTAATTCAAGAACATGATTGCTAACAATCACAAAGAAAAAGAAATTGTAACTTTATTGAATGAAAATATACGTTACAAATGCTTCAAATACTTAAGCATTGGTTCTGTGACTACACAGAGTATGAGGATTTGCGAGGAACTTCCAGGGGTTGGACCCAGACCGCCAGAAGCTCTGGCGCAGTAAAAACTTCAAAATATTATCATTCCAAGATCTATATTACATCTAGTGATATTACAAAAATACAATTAGACAATTTGGTTCTAATGCGTCGATTGCAGAATGAATTTCTTATTCTCCTCCTCCTTTTTGTTCATCCTTCGTCCTTTTAAAGGCAATTTCAAAAATGAGAAAGTATTTCCCAAACGACAGCCCCTTGCATGTGGCTTTCGTTTGATTTCTTGGGCTCAAATTCGTCTGTCCGCCTTCTATCGGCCACTGGGAGTTACCGAGATCTCACACGTTTGCGCTCATTGGTTATCTTCTGTTTTCTATTGGTCCAACCACTCTGCCTTCCTACATGTGGAGATAAGAGAAGTCAATTTTCCATTATAAAAACATCATTTTCATCATTAACCTAGTTGTTCTAGTTTTCATAATCTTTCCTCTCTTTATTGTTAATATAAAGGGGGATTCCCCCAAAATTGTAACATAATTTGAAGTAATTACAAGGTGAGAACATACCTTAATTTGGGCCCAACACCAGTCGTGGATATTCCCTCGTGCACCTAACATTGGGTGTCTCATAAATCTCACATACTTATTTCCCAAAAGAGGTGTTGCATTCTCTTGCGTGTAATCATAACCAAGGCATATATTTGAAACCTTCCAATGGTGGTTGGACCGTATGACCGGATGGGACTCCAATAACAAATAGTGTGAGGTATAATTGATACTTCACATTGGGGAGATCCCCTTACGATGTTGGCAGCATCCAACACAGTCAACAGAACCATTTCTCTCTTTTGCAATTGTGAGTCTTTTGTCTTAACATCAAGTTGTTTAGGCATATTTCTCGTCAAGCTCTTCTCCCTCACTACCAGGGTTTGAACATCTATTCTTTGTTGCATTTTTTTGCCTTGCCATCTTTCTTGATTTTCCATTTTCTCAAGTTCAGGAATTATTTCATGAATATAAGGTGTATAACTTATATCCCCTCTTTTATTTGAAATTATAGGATGAGGGTCATATTTCCAGTTCTCTCCTTGATCAAATGCAAACTCCTTCATCTCTTATTCAAATTGTAGGAGGGATAGTTTGCTATTCATGATGAATGGCCCAAGATTTATTTCTAACTTAAAAATATACCCTTTTCATGCAAGAAAAAAATGAACTTGGTCAACATTTAGAACTTTCCTTATAAAATCAAAATAAAATATCCTCATAGGAAAAAACATGGCCAAATGATATGGTGGTACTTTAGTCCCATACAACCTTATCTCAATGTAATATTCAAAAATATGCCAGTTGTCTACTCAACATAGTGTTCCTAAATTGATGTCATAAATTGTCAACCAGGGCTAGTAAACTGTTGAAGTGAAGTGCACTATATGTGCCTAGGTATCTTCTTCCTTCTTCATTGTGTTTAGTGTTTTTCTAATGTTTTTGGTTTTTTGTTTTTATGCTAAGAGGAAAAGAACTAAATTGTTGGCGAAGAGAAGTTATTGATCACACTAAAACAGAACAAAACCCACTCTAAACTATGTATGGCACTTAAGAACAGAAAATGCTAATCCACAGATTGTAAAGCTTGACAAGAAGAATAACTCATAACATTAAACTCAGTCCAATTCATTTCATTAGAGGTATGTTGGAAGAACTTGAGAAAAGGATAAGTTTGATGTAATGAATTTCTCTATAATAAACAACAACTTACAATATCACAGAAAAAATATCATCCATAGTTAGAAATTTGTTGGAACATTTTGAGAAAATATTATCTGCAACATAGTAAGGAACTCTATGCTAAAATGACTTATGACACTAAAATTAACCCATTTTTCCACTCAAAATTTTACTATTAAGCCTCATTCAAGGGTTAGAGATCTCTTGGAATAGCTTTGGTAAAAGGTTGTTTGTAAAATTATGAGAAATTGCAGAACAGTCAAGAACCCAAAATGATATAACTAATTCTTGTCCATATGATAATGATGTATTAGAAGAGACTAAGAACAAGAGCAGCTTGTAAAATAATGAGGGTCTTTTAAATCTAATTATCAAGAATAGAATGCAAATAACTAATAAAACTTGAAACACAATGAACATAACTGAACTAAAATGCAATTAACCTCCGAAGTACTACAGCTCTATCTCATTCACATGTTAGTGATATATTGGAACAGTTCATGAGAACAAGATTGATTGCAATATTCGATGTAAGTAAACATAAAACATGATGCTCAGAAAACTGCCTAGATTAAGAACGAAACAGAGCTAAAGTTACTTATCTAGAAAATATGCACAAAGCCTTTCGGATAGTAGGGGCCCTCTACCATCAGATTGGCACATGAATCCTTAAATCCTCAAAATTGCTTTAGATCATGCATCAAATTTGTACTTCTTTCATTAAAAGAAAAACGCTCAGAAACAGAATATCATAGTCTTTGAGAACTAACAACAAAGCATCAACTAACTAACTGTCTCTCGGTTCACCAAGTTATTCTTATAAGCAAAATACATAACTATCATTGAGTATAAATAGGCATAGGTGTCTTTTTCAATCAAAATCGAATTAGAACTCCTGTTGAGGACTCATACTTTGCTAAAGACATCTGTAGAGTCCTTATCCTTGTAGAAGTCTACTTCTTAGTTTTGGCTTCCTCCACTTGCATAACCACTTGCATATTTTTGCTCAGACTTCGTAGAGGGTAAGGAATTATGTAGGAGAGTTCTGGAATTTAACCATATGCGTTTTTCCTTGAAATTACACCTGTAACCTGTGTGAACATAAATATGGCCGCGGAATATGCGACTAGCTACAGAATGGCTACATTTTGTAGCTAAGTCTAATCAAAAATCACTCTGACAACAAAAGCACAAAAGTTTAGTAAGTCAGTCATTGCATGCATTATTAAAGTAATTTTAATCATTTCTATTGATCTTTTAAGCCTATAACTGACAAAGGACAAATGGAATGAAGTGAAATTTGATGAAAGGAAAGGACATATTTAGGGCTCAACATACCCCCACTGTAAAGATTTTGCATGTCCTCATGCAATCAATCCATGTATTCTGAAACTTTTGCTAGGACATCTAACTTCATTTTTCTGCTTTGCTTGGTGTTGAATGGCATCCTAGGCTTCCTTATAACCAATTTGAACCTCAGATTTATAAGTGCCCTGCTCAGCTTTTTGTTTTTCTTTTTCAGCTTCTCACTAGCCTTGTACAATTTTTCCATTTGCAGAGAGAGTTGTGTTCATATCACTTTTCAGCTTGACTTGCTCCTTTAAAATTTCATTTTCATTTTTTATATGCCTATTAAGTATTTCCAATTCATATTTATCTCTTATTAGCACTACAATTGAAGATTCTTGTGGGCTAGGACTTCTTCCTCTGCTTTCTAAGGCTCTCTTTTCTAATGACTCAACATAATTATAGATTTGTTGTTGGGATGGGTCTATCTCCAGAGTTCCTCCATCAAGATCTTCTTCGTACTTGTACTCAGGAGATCTATTAGTTGGTGGCTCTTCATCTTCAATATCTATGATTCCTGTTTGCTTAACTCCGGTCTTCTTCAATATGCCTCTAAGCCTATGGCTTCTTCTTAGTTTAGATGGTCCCTCACCTCTCTCCTTAGCATACTTTCTTATTATCTTCTCCTTTTTAAGTTGTTTCTTGATTTCATCCAATTTTTCAGAGATAATCTCCTCACTGTCTTCTTGTATGGATTTACTAGTTTTAATTTCAACAGATTTGGAAATTTTTCCTCTCCTGCTTCTTCTTACAAGTTTTCCTTCAGATGGAGTTTCTTTAGGTTCTTCAAAATGATTCCTCAAGAGGAACTCATCCCAACTGTCTCCCACCTTTTTTAAATGATGCTCAATTAAGATTTTAACTAGGCCATGGTGATATAGGGTGGTTTCCAAGAACTGAACCCTCTTTTGGACATTAGAAGCCATTCTCTTTAGGCTACGAAGTAAGAAAAAGGGTAAATTTATCTCTTCATTTAGGAAATGCATCATAAGTCGAATGTGATAAACATATAGGGTACCAAACCTTCCCTCACAAGTTATAAACTTTTGAAGAATTAGCAACATATTTCACCATTTATTCTTCAATGCTGAGCTAGGAATGCCCTTCTTAAAAACTAAAATATCCATACCTGGTGTTTTTAGCATCTGCCTCCATGCTTCATTGTGGAACTCTTTGTTTTTGAACCATCGTTCACCTTGCCTTGGTAATTTTGCTGCCTCTGCTATGAATGATTCTGTGATAATGAACTTGACATCACCTATTTCAACTTCTGACCCGTTGAATGACCGAGCAAATGACTTGGTGACCTCCTTATGAAAACCATTGAACTTCTCCAAAAACTGTAGCCATCCAACCTGCTGTAACATCTCTTTAATTTGTGGGTACCCTTCTAGGTATTTGGTTCCGACTGGTTCGGACCTCACAATAAGTCCCATGGATTCTTTCTTCAACTTCAATTTACTGCTCCGTCACTGCTTTCTTATGCAAGGTAAAAATGGCTGTAGGGGGTTGTTTTCACCCTAAAGATGACTTTTCTATTTCTGCAGACAAGCATTGGCTATGGAAAGATGACATGAAGTGGATATGGAATGAGTGAAATACGGTGAGGGTAAATCACATGAATAAATGAGTTTGAGAGCTGTCATGAAGTAAAATATCGCGGAAAAATCCCATGAGGTTTTCAAAATCATCACTGAATATTTCGGGTTAGTGACGTGACCTAATAGGTCACTTCAAGTACTAACCGTTAACTTTTAATAAATGATGATTTGATATGGCAGAATGGAAGGGATTTTGTCCAAGGATTTTATGATAGGCTTGATCAATACAAATAATCAAAATAACTTTATGAAACATACATATAACTTAACTATACTATATCTTTCATAATCTGTTATCATAATAATTTCACAATTTTACCTTAGCCCTTATTTTGATTTTTGCTTTTTCAATATGCTTGGTATTTCCTTTGAAAATCATTGATCTTTCAGTCTTCATAATCCTTTTGATTTTACTTGTTGAAATAGGTGTGCAGGATCAATTTTCTGTTGAACACGTGGTTGCTGGATAGTTGGTTGCATAATGCCTGGCTGCAGAATGTCTGGCTGCAGAATGTACCTGTGAAAGCTTTGAAACATGGAATGAAATGTTTTGAAATATGGATGAAATGAAGTATAGGATGAAAATGGATCATGAACTATAATGGAATGAAACATGAACAAAGTGGAATATGATGGTCTGAAATAGATCACAAATGCGAAGTGAAATGAAATATGAAAAGTGGCATGCAACTTATGATTTGTAATACTCAATTGCAGAAAGAGATCAATTTTGAAAATATGAAATGAAAATGAGATGGATCATGAAATGGAATGAATGAAGTATGGATGAATGGAGTGAATGGAATATGGATGAAGTGAGATGTGATGAAGTGAAATGGATCATAAGTGGAATGTGATATGTAAAGTGGGCATGCACTTATGATTTTATGATAGTTGTTTGCAGGAGAAGAAAATTTTTGAAAAGCTAAAGTGTCAGAAGGATTCTGATTTTCACTTTATCTTTTCTGTATAAACATGCTAATCAATGATTAGTTTTCATGTTTATACTTTTTTTTCTTTTTTTATCATCTGATTTTATAAAATACAATTAAGTTGATGAAGAAGAAGGATTCTTCTTCATTAACTTCACATCACTGTTCTCTTGGAATCTCTTGACAAATTCTTCTCTTGAAAGTGGCTTATGATACAACTTCAATCTATAACCATTTACAAGAAAAGTACCTTCTCTTCATCTATTGTCCTGATTTTTATTGCTCCATTGTCAAAAAATTTCACGATTTCATATGGTCCAAGCCAATGTGTTTGGAATTTACCTTGAAAATATTTGAACTTTGAATCAAACAAGAGGGCCCAGTCACCTTCTTTGAATTTATTTTCCTTAATGTACTTATCATGCCATCTAGTCCTTCACTATTGGACTATATTTGTTCTCTGGACTGCATCCTGTCTGATCTCATCCAATTCATTAATCTACTCCAATCTATGCTTTTGTGCTTCTGTTAGATGAAGTCCTAGCTGGACTGTCATTTTAAAAGTTTGAATCTGAAACTCTATGGGAAACAAAACTTGTTTTCCATAAACAAGTTCATAAGGAGTATGACCTGTTGTGCTTCTCCATGTAGTTCTATAGGCCCACAAAGCTTTAGGAAGCCTATCTGCCCAATCTCTTCTATGTAAATGAACAGTCTTTGTTAGGATCCCGTCAATTGCCTTATTAGTATATTCCACTTGATCATTTGCTTGTGGATGATAGGGAGTAGATTTTCTGTGTCTGATTTTGTACTTCTCCACCATTTGTTCCACTAGCCTTGATGTGAATTGAGCTCCTTGATCTATAACAATTTCTCTTGGGACACCAAAACAAGTAAAAATATCCTCAAAAAGAAAATTAACTACAGATGCTCCAGTAGCAGAAAGTAATGGCTTGGCCTCTACCCATTTGGTAACATAATCAGTGCAAACTAATATATATTTCTTTTGTCTTGATGGAGGACTAATAGGTCCTACAAAATCTAAAGCCCACTTCTCAAAAGGTTCAATATGTACCTGAGGCTGCAATGGAATTTCACCTAAAGGGGAAGGTTTCCCTACCCTTTGGCAACTGTCACACCTTTTGACATACTCTTTAGCATCTTTAAAAAGGGATGGACAATAATATCCCAAATGAAGGATCTTATAAGTTGTCCTTTTATCAGCAAAGTGTCCACCACAAGGTTCATCATGACATGCTTTGAGGATCTCAGGCATCTCATCTTCTCGAACACATCTCCTAATGATAAAGTCTGGACCTGTTTTGTATAACTCATTAGCAACCCATGAATATTTTTCACTGTCATAAATGATTTTTCTTTTGTCTCTTGCATTCAGTATTGAAGGAAATTTCTTTGAAACTAGATAATTAGCAATGTCAACAAACCAAGGAGTTTGAGTAGAAATTGAAAAAAGATATTCATCAGGGAATTGATCTTCAACTGGAGTGTTGTATTTAATGTTTTGGAGTCTAGATAGGAAATCAGCTATGGTATTTTGTTTTCCAGGCCTATCTAGAATGATAATGTTGAATTCCTGTAAAGCAATAACCATCTTATGACTCTGCCATTAGTAATTGATTTGTTCATTAGATATTTAATTGCAGAGTGATCTGTGTGAACAAAATTTTCATAGCCTATTATATAGTGTCTGAATTTATTTATGGCATGAACAAAAGCTAAGAACTCTTTCTCAGTTACAGTCTAATTTAACTCCGAAGGAGTCAAATTTTTACTTGTGTAGTAGATGGCATAAGGAATCAGGTCTTTTTGTCCCAATACGGCTCCTAAAGTTGTATCTGAGGCATCTGTTGAAATATGAAAAGGTAATTTCCAGTTAGGTCCCCTTAAAATAAGTGCTTCAGAGATTTTTGTTTTCAAGGTTTCAAAGACTAACTGGAAATCAGGATTCCATTTGAATTCACAGTCCTTGGTAAGTAATTTGAAAAGTGGAGATGCTATCTTGGTGAAGTTTTCTATAAACCTTCGATAATATCCTGTAAATCCTAGAAAACTCCTAACATATTTTTGAAAACTTAGAATAGATAAGTTAGAGATGACTTCAACTTTTGACTCATCAACTCTAATCCCATCCCCTGAAATGTGATGCCCCAAAACAATTCCTTCAGTAAACATCATAAAACACTTCTCATGACTTAGTGAAAGATTTGCTTCTTTACATCTCTTTAAAATTTTTTCCAAGTTTGCTAAGGCTTCTTCAAATGTGTTTCCATAGACTGTGAAATCATCCATATATACCTCTACACAATCATGTATTAGATCTGAAAATATTCCTAGTACTGCCCTTTGAAATGTTGCAGGTGCATTGCATAGTCCAAATGGAAATACTCGATAAGCATAGGTACCCCAAGGACAGGTAAATGTGGTTTTGTCTTGATCTTCAAGTGCTACTTGAATTTGATTATAACCACTAAACCCATCTAAAAATGAGAAGTAATTTTTGCCAGCTAATGTATCTAACACCCGATCTATGAAAGGTAGGGTAAAATGATCTTTAAGAGTAGCTTTGTTTAATTCTCGGTAGTCAATACATATTCATCCGTCTCTGAGGTTGTCTAATTGGTTTACAATTTTCCTCTATGTAGATGTGATGAGTGAGGGTCTTAGGGCTTATCCCTTTCATATCAGTGTACTCCCATGCATATGCAAAAGGATCTCTCTGTAATGTCTTGACTAGATTTTCTTGTTGAGATTTCTCTAGGTTCTTGTTTATGTTTAAAGTTTTACCTGGAAATATCTCAATTGTAGAGCTGCCAAATTTATCCATGGAGTAAAGAGACATCTGTCTTGATGATAAAAAATCAATGTTGTATTTTTCTTGAAATTGTTCATGTTTGTATTCCGAAGAGGATTCAAAGTTTTCTAAGGTATTTAGAATCTGGCTATCTTCACTAATTTCTGAAATTGTGAAGAGAGGTTGTATGTCTTCTTCATCCTCAATCCATTGAGTATCATCTAATTATGTAATTGTTTTCGCTGGAGGATACAAGGTAAATTTCTTGGTTGAAATACCATCAGAGATGTACATATCATCGGATCTACAGCTAATGAAAGCATCAGTTGTAGCTAACCAAGGTCTTCCTAATATAATTGGATATCCTCCTAGATTATTTTTAGGAGTTAGGATCATAAAATCCACATGATACTCCCAAGAATCTAGGGACACTGGAATGTCTTCTATTAACCCATCAGGTTTGATCACAGATCTGTCTACTAATTGTAACAATGTGGGTGTAAAAAGAAGATTAGGAAGTTTTAGTTTATCCATGATTTTTCTACTCATGATATTGATTTTTGCTCCTAAATCAATAAGTTTGTTTTGGATCTCAGTTCCATTGATGTGTATTTTAACAACTGGATTTCCTGGGTCTAGATACTTTGGAATAGAAATCTTACCCATCATGATGTCTGCTATTTTTCCTTCCAGTTGAATTTTCTTTGTCTCTTTGATTCTTTTTTTTTTTTTTTTCATGCTCAACTCCTTTATTGTCTTTGCTAAGATTGGAATTTCCTTGATAGCTTGTAATAATGGGATCTTAATACGAACATTCCTTAGCTCATATAGGAAATCATAATTAGACACCATAATTTGTTTTTCTACACCCCTATCAATTTGTAATCTTTCTGGAAAGGGAGGTGTAGAGGTGGATGTTGATGGCTGCTCTAATATAGGAGTTGAAATTATTGGTTCTTTTTGTTTTGATTTTTCAATGTTTGGGTCTTGAAAGGATGTGTTCTCTTCAAGACTTTTATTTACCCGTAGAGAATCTTCCTCAGAGTTTTTTTGCTCTTGTATGATCACAGAAGGTTTCTTCTTTTCAAGTATTCTTCCAGACCTAAGTTGAACATCATTAAGGTCTAAAGGAGTAATAAAATAGGTTGGAAACTGTTGGCCTTCTATCATGTATGTGTTCTGAGGATTTTTATTGTTGGGGTTTGGTATGGGTTGGGCAGGTAACTGATTTGCTTTCTGAGGAAATGGTAATGGAAGTGGTGGATTTTGATGTTGTGGATTTTGAGGATTTTGTTGAGGATTTTTTTGAGGAGGGAAATTTGGATATGGTGGATAAGATGGTGGATATTGATAGTACTGAGAGTATATTCCATAGGGATTTTGTACTCCTTGTGCCCAAGTTTGAGATTGATTTTGGAATTGGGGCCAAGGTTGCTGCCAAGAATTCCAATTTGGTGGGGGTTGATTATACAGTTGATCATGGAATCCTTGTGGTTGAGGTACTTGCCAAGGTCTCCTAGAGACAAAATTGAGAGATTCTGTGGAATTTGTAGGGGTTTCTTCTTGAAAGAAAACTTTAAGACCAGGAAGTGAAGGAAAACTCTTGGTCTCTTGCTTTTCTGAACAAATTACACAAGTCTCTACTATTTTTTCATCCAAAGGGCACTCTCTCAAGGCATGCTTCTTTCTACATTAGGGACAAAAGATTGTTAAGGCATCAGATTCAGATTTTTGCTTGTTTTGTAATTTAAGGGTGTCTATTTTTTCACTAAGACTCCCTAAAATGTCAGATTTGAATTCATCAAGCATATGTCCTACTTCTGCCCTACTTACTGTCCCAGAAGCATACTTACTTGCCCTTGCAAGAGTAGGGTCTCTTGGTCCTTTTACAGTTTTAGATTTCCCTCTTGAAAGGTTGATACATAATTCAGCTATTTCAGGTAATGTGAGCTGAGATATATCCCCTTTTCCCATCATATTAAGGATATCTAGCCATTCATCCCTTATTGTCTTCAACAAGAGAGCTTTCAAAGTATCTTGGTCTAAGTTTTCCATTTTTTCTCTTTTGATGTTATAGTTAAACCTCTCCAACAAATCTTCCAAATTTTCATCCTCTTTTTGTAACATTTTAAACACTTCCTCCTTATGGTTGATTGGCATACAGTAATCCAAATACCTCTCCAGAAATGCATGTTTCACGTCTTCCCATTTCCTAATAGAAATTTTGATCAAACTCATAAACCATTTTAATGCTGCTCCTTTCAATGTTGAAGGGAATAGTTTAAGTTTTTGGGCGTCTTGTAAGTAATCATAGGTTCTACATAAGACTTCAAATTCAAATAGAAAGGTTTCAAGATCTTCACTTTTGAGTCCATAGAAGTTTGGAAGGATAGAAGGTGAAATTTTTTTCATAGTTGCAATGGTTTCTTCATCTACTATCGGAAACCCAAAAGAGCTTCCCATTTCCCTTCTACCTCTTCCTCTGCCTCCTTCTTCACCTCTACCTCCTTCTCCTTCTGCACCTCTACCTCCTTCTCCTCTACCTCTACCTCTACCCCCTCCAAATAGTGTATGTTCTCCATTAAAGACTCCTCCTCCCCCTTCTTCTGCCATGGTTGATTCTTCTGTGGAAGTAGAAAAGTTTATGTCCCTAGCAAGGGTTCTTCAATCTTCTTCTAAGACAGGTTCAGTGGATGAAGTGGAAGGTCTTTCTAATGGAATATCTGATCTTAAGTCTTCTGTAAGTCTATGATCAGTAAAGTATGGGATTTGGGTTTGAGTTGGAGGTGTGTTGCCTCTTGGTCTTGGTGAAACAAGTGGTGTTATAGGAATCAAGCTTTTGCTTCTTATGAATCTACCCCTTGAGTCTCTTTCTCTACGCATATCATTGTTTTTGGGAGGTAAGAAACAAGGCTACTTAGTTACACTTCCCCGGCAACGACGCCAAAATGTCTCCTCAACTTAGTGTTCCTAAATTGATGTCATAAATTTTCAACCAGGGCTAGTAAACTGTTGAAGTGAAGTGCACTATATGTGCCTAGGTATCTTCTTCCTTCTTCATTGTGTTTAGTGTTTTTCTAATGTTTTTGGTTTTGTGTTTTTATGCTAAGAGGAAAAGCACTAAATTGTTGGCAAAGAGAAGTTATTGATCACACTAAAATAGAACAAAACCCACTCTAAACTATGTATGGCACTTAAGAACAGAAAATGCTAATCCACAGATTGTAAAGCTTGACAAGAAGAATAACTGATAAAATTAAACTCAGTCCAATTCATTTCATTAGAGGTATGTTGGAACAACTTGAGAAAAGGATAAGTTTGATGTAATGAAGTTCTCTATAATAAACAACAACTTACAATATCACAAAAAAAATCTCATCCATAGTTAGAAATTTGTTGGAACATTTTGAGAAAAGATTATCTGCAACATAGTAAGGAACTCTATGCTAAAATGACTTATGACACTAAATTAACCCATTCTGTCACTCAAAATGTTACTATTAAGCCTCATTCAAGGGTTAGAGATCTCTTGGAATAGCTTTGGAAAAAGGTTGTTTGTAAAATTATGAGAAATTGTAGAACATTCAAGAACCCAAAATGATATAACTAATTCTTGTCCATATGATAATGATGTATTAGAAGAGACTAAGAACAAGAGCAGCTTGTAAAATAATGAGGGTCTTTTAAATCTAATTATCAAGACTAGAATTCAATTAACTAATAAAACTTGAAACGCAATGAACAGAACTGAACTAAAATGCAATTAACCTCCGAAGTACTACAGCTCTATCTCATTCACGTGTTAGTGATATATTGGAACAGTTCATGAGAATAAGATTGATTGCAATATTCGATGTAAGTAAACATAAAACATAATGCTCAGAAAACTGCTTAGATTAAGAACGAAACAGAGCTAAAGTTACTTATCTAGAAAATATGCACAAAGCCTTTCGGACAGTAGGGGCCCTCTACCATCAGATTGGCACACGAATCCTTAACTCCTCAAAATTGCTTCAGATCATGCATCAAAGTTGTACTTCTTTCATTAAAGGAAAAACGCTCAGAAACAGAATATCACAGTCTTTGAGAACTAACAACAAAGCATCAACTAACTAATTGTCTCTCAGTTCACCGAGTTATTCTTATAAGAAAAATACATAACTGTCATTGAGTAGAAATAGGCATAGGTGTCTTTTTCAATCAAAATCGAATTAGAACTCCTGTTGAGGACTCGTACTTTGCTGAAGACATCTGTAGAGTCCTTGTCCTTGTAGAAGTCTACTTCTTAGTTTTGGCTTCCTCCACATGCATAACCACTTGCAGATTTTTGCTCAGACTTCATAGAGGGCAAGGAATGATGTAGGAGAGTTATGGAATTTAACCATATGAATTTTTCATTGAAATGACACCTGTAACCTGTGTGAACATAAAGATGGCTGTGGAATATGCGACTAGCTACAGAATGGCTGCATTCTGTAGCTAAGTCTGATAAAAAATCTGTAAAGTTTTGTAGATTAGTGACTAGGTGACTGAAAAAGTTAGTCACCACAATTATTTCAAGTGAATTACTACTAAATTTGAGAAATTTTGAGTGGTTGAACTAAAAATGACTAACTTAAACGACTAATTTAGTTTAGGGATAAAATATATGACTACATAATAAGTGACCAAACTAAAAGCGACTAACTAAAATGACTAATTTAGTCCAGGACTAAAATATATGACTAGATAATAAGTGACCAAACTAAAAGAGACTAACTAAAATGACTAATTTAGTCTAGGAATAAAATATAAGAACAATTATTAAGTACAAGTATATGAATTTGTCATTTATGTCAGTAATTTTTAATTGTGTCACTCTAGAAATGAAAGTTTGCAATTTTGATACTAAAGTGTGGGTTGACCGAATTTTATTGGTTGCAGTGTATTTTGGTGGCCCAATGTGAAGTTGCCACGTGGCCCAACTAGAGGCCACCACGTGGCGCCTCCACATTGGATAAAAATTTGTTAAAGGTTGAAAGGCCTTGGTGGGAATCAAACCGATGACCTGCCATAACAAACTCCAAAGCCTTACCATCTCACATACAGGTGGTTCTCAACCATAATGATTGCCACTTATATTTGAACGACATGTATGGGCACGTTGGGAGGAGGGGTCGAGCGGTGAGCCCTGACCCCTAGTCGTATTGCACCCACAGAACCTGTTGCAGAGGTGGACAGAGAAAAGGAGTGTGGACCAACCCTAACTCATAGTCATGTTCACAACCCATGTTCACTTAGTCATGTTCACAAACCCACATATTTTAACTATAAGAAACATTTTATTATTAATATTCTCTCTCTCTCTCTCTCTTTCTCTCTCTCTCTCTCTCTCTCTCTCTCTATATATATATATATATATATATATATATATATATAAAATTCGTGGACATGGTTGCAATATTCATGCATGAGTTCAAAATATATTTTCACTAATATTTTATTCTTAAGCTTTGTAGGAAAATTATCCAAAAATAAAATCCTTGAAGATAGCTCATACTCTAGTTAATACCATATTTACCATAATTTAATTTCCACTGTAATTTGAATAAATCTTTGTATAAAAAATGGATATGAATACCTAACTAGAGTTACTTCCATCACTATTTATGTGTTCATTAATACTTCTGTAAAACTAAAACTATAAATGTGTAGTTTTATTAATGATTACTACCCACCAAACAAGTAATTTGTCAAGTTCACTTCTCAAATTGTTTTTAATTGCCAAAACAAATCTATATAAGATTGTAAGCATATTTATATAAAATTATATTTTACTATTGAGTGTTATTAATTTAAAATATATATAAATAATCATAGATATTCAATTTCTTAACTATCCAATTTTGTAACTATATGAAAAATAAAATTAAAACAACAATCTATATAAGATTCAATTTTCCAATTAAGTATTATTAATTTAAAATAAAATATATGTAAATAATCGTAAATATTTAATTTTGTAATTATGAAAATAAAATTAGCACTTCAATACATATGATTCTATTTTCCTTATTTATTAATTTAAAATGTATTTAACTAATAATAAATATTCCATTGTATAACTATGTGAAAAAGGGCGCCATAGTTCAAAATATATTTAACTATCTGAAAATGAAAAGGGCGCTATAGTGAATGGCCTTTTAGAAAAATCATTGTTGTCCGCCATTCGACCTCTTCATTCATCTAGATCTAGGGCCAAGAGTAATGAAAACCCCAAAAATAACCAAAGAAAGACCAAGAGACTGGATCGCGCAGAGGAAAATTTACAGCAAAAGGAGGCAGAGAACTGGGCACCACTGCAAATACATGGGTGCAACCTAATGTGAGTGGCAAAGGACCAGCAGCTCGTGAGGGGGACAGTGCTACATTCATTGACCAGCAGCTCGTGAGGGGGACAGTGCTGCATTCATTGATCACCGTCTATTTATATTTGGAGGTTGTGGAAAAGCTCAAGATGAATCTGAAGAGATATATTACAACGACCTTTACATACTAGACATAGGTAATCCACTATGTTGTTAGTCGTAGGGTTATGAAATTTAGTCGGTTTTTGAGAACTTCATTTTATAAATTGATTTTTGGATGCATGTTGATGTTCCCTTCGATGGTTTATTGTTGGATTATTTTACATTTATGCGGGTTTGTTACCCTAGAAATGACATAGCACATACTGAAATTTAATTACATTGTTGGCAAATCTATCTTTATATTGGTAGGACGTATGCCCTTTTTTATATTTTCCTCTTTATTATGTTCTTTTCTTCTTTTAAGATTGTGCAGTTTAATTGTTTTTAAATTTTAACCATCTCTTTCTCAGTTTCTGGATGTTTTTGTTCTACTTTATGGTTACTTGTGGCATTAAGGCTTATTTATCATTTTCTGTGTGGAAATAGGGCCAATTTAATAACATTTAACTGATTAATAAATGACTCTCGCTGTTGAGATCTCAAAGAGTTTTTAGATCTATGGTGAACACTTCAGCAAACCTTAATCCAGCCAAACAAAAAACTTAACAAAAATTGAATGATGATCACACTGGAGATGAACCTATCCCATGAGCTTGAAAAACTTAAAAGGAAATTCAACACAATATTGAAAAGTTCAATGTCCAAACACAATTGCTTAAGAAGATCATAAGGATTTTTAGATTTACAGTAAACACTTCAACAAAGCCTAATGCAGCCAAACAAAAAAAAATTAACACTTTAATAATGATCACACTACAGATGAACCCATAGCATGAGATTGAGAAAGAAATCCAACATGAGAGAAAAGATCACCATCCAAGCACAAGAACTCAAGATGAGAGTGTTATAGGTAATTTGCTCCGAGTATTTTTTCAAGTAAACAACTTGAATAAATGATTTACTGTCGAAAATGTAGCGAGCATGGTATTTTGGCTTGTGCCTTAGCCAGTGAAAACTTCGAATTGTCCTCATGAGTTAGACTCTGGTTAAGATGAGTTATTTCCATTTTACTGGAATAATCATCAAGTTTGCACACGTAGAGTTGGAGCTTCAGTTATAAGTGGAGTTTTCATCAATTTAACTACAGGATTGGGAGACAGTTATTAGTTCAGTTAGAACGTGTTTGGGCTTCAGTATTGATTGAAGGACGAACAAGTTAAGAACTCTAGTGTTTATTAGAGGGATAAAGAGTGTGACTCTCAGTTAACTCGTCAATCAACAACTCGAGCTCTAAATATGAACTAGCCTAATTTACTATTTAGCATGGATCGAATCTATAAAGGAGGACGAAGACACGAGGAAAGAACAATTGTTTTATGCACAAAGGTTTGTGTGAAAAGATAACTCACGAGTTTGTGAGAGGAGCCTTGATTGTGGAGAGTGCAAGAATTGTGTCCTAAGAAATAGGAGGAACAAGAGCACTAGGGAATAGGAGATTGATTGCATGTAGAGCTTGTGTTATAAGCAGTAGTAAGTCACAAGTGTGCAAGATTAAGAATAAGAGAGCAGGGTTTGCAGAGCAAGTCAAGTCGGCAACAGAGGATCAATTGTGTGCAGGAATTGAGATCAAGTTGTGATCAAGGAAGGCCAAGATCAATTGTACTAGTTGAGATTTTCTTGAGAAGCATAACACTTTCTCAAGAGAGACATATTGCTTTGTAATAGATCCAAGTGCTCAATAATAATAAATAAAATAGCCACATCAAGCAAGCAGGTTTTCCCTGTTGGATTTCCTAAAAAAATATAAGTGTCTTTTATGTGACTGTTATTTATCTCTATGACTATCTTTGTTGAGAAATTCTGAGTTTAAGCTTGGCCAGATGCTACATAGAGTGTTTTAGTTTCCTTTCCTAATCACACACATTCCAATATACCAGGACAAAGTAACTAAATCAACTTACTTCACCAAGCATCATCCAAGATCTACCATAAGCATCCTTGAAAACAGATCACATACATTCCAATTGCACCCAATAAAAGTCACTCAACTCTTCCATCCATAGCCAAATTGTAAGAGAGAAAAATCACAAAAGTTTTAGACCTTCTAAGAGATTTCTCCCCCAAATCCAACCATGAGAAAATGAAATGAAATCACCTATATTTATAGAGGAGGTGCTCAACTTCCCCTGCAGTGAAATATTATTTTTCTAAGCTAAAATCCCCAATTCTAGCTTAAGGAGGTGCAAAGGCCCTCTTGTACAATTAATTAACGAAAATTACATGAATTTATGGGAATTCATGCCACATGTACAATGATCAAGGGGAATGATCCCTCACAAAGTTCCCATCTCCACAAATGAATGGGATGAAGGGCTTGTTCGCATGGCATCCAGCCTCCCAAGGCCCATCAATAGCATAGCTTATCTAAGGCCCACCAAAAGCCTCTAAAGTGGGCAGACAACCCAAAAATTCTCCTCCAAGGTGGGTACAAGGGCTCCCAATGCCATTGACCAAGTGGGAGAGGGGGACCTTCAAGTTCCTTCACAGTTGTAACAAATCTTCCACTAAACAAGGGAGTTCCACCTCCAAATATATTTCAAAGTGGGCACTAAACCCTTTTTCTCTGATATAGGCTCATGTACCTCCAATAAATGAACCTTCAAATGGTGTATAGACCTTCAACTATTTATTATAAGGGTCACAAAACCATTATGAAGTGGGCCCATGGCTCACAAAGCAAGGCAAAGGAACAACCAAAGGGAAAACTACGCCTTGAAGATTCCTCCAAGTGTAGAGTGCTTCAAAGTGAACTCATATAGCTCCTTTAAAGGTGAGAAAACTCATCCTCTAGGTTCTCATAAGCTGGATTGAGCACCCCAATTCTGCCATGTGTTTGTTGTGCAAAGAAATGGGCTCTTCAATAGGCAATCGCAGATAGGATGAGAACATTTCTCCTAGAAATGGTCACAAGACTTTACATGCACAGGTCAACACATCATAAATTTCATTTCACGTGTACAAATCACCTTAAATAAAGGTTGGATCCAACAAAAAAAGCTGATTTTGGCCCACATTTAGGTTTCTCCTTGTGCCCCCTCCCACCCTCCCCTTCTTTAATTTTCTTTTTAATTCCAGTGCGCATACCTAGGTATATTATACACAGGAGAGAGACCTTACACCAATTAATTCTCTTGGGCAACTTCTGCTATGAAATTAGGCACTGTTCTCTGTATTCTTTTCCTCCCTTCAAGTTCCAAGTTAGTTCAGGACTTGGTTTATGATTGCAGACAAAAATTTTGTGATGTCCTATTTACATTTGCATGCCCAACTTAAGGTCTCTTCTGAGCCTCTACTTCTATAGCTGACAGGGTTCCAAAAGATGCACCTATAGCCATCATGTTAGTTGTCTTTCCAAATTCTTTGAACTCTAGTGATCATGTGTTTGGGATCTTGAGTTGCTTGATGCTGTGTCATTAAAATAGGGTGGGACTGTAATGACTGCATTTGAGACAAACCTCCCTAGATAGGCTTACAAATTTACACTCGTCTTGTCTTTGTCAAGATGAATCCTTAATTCTGATATTGTAAATATTGGTTTCCATAACAATACAAACATCAGAAATGTCTCTTATCCTCGTTTCACTTCTCTCTACAGGATTACTACTGACATGTGAACAATTCTTCCATCAGACATGTTTTACCCATCC
Organism: Pinus albicaulis; assembly: GCA_034641835.2. Taxonomy (NCBI): domain Eukaryota; kingdom Viridiplantae; phylum Streptophyta; class Pinopsida; order Pinales; family Pinaceae; genus Pinus; species Pinus albicaulis. Next base: position 68,100 of record JAXQQM020068623.1, read on the forward strand.
ACTATCCCTCCTCTGGTCCTTGTATTACTGTGCTATCACCCTCCTTGCATGTGCACTACATGGATTCTGCAGAGGACTCTTCCAGGAGATCAGAAACTGTGATATCATCTTTTGTTACCTTTCTCATGCATTCAAATTCACCTATCAAACTAGAGCCATTCTAATAATACATTTCCTTACACTTCAGGAAGTATGGTCCCATGCCAGTATAGTTGATATGTTTCATAATGTATTACCAACATATATTGAATTGGGATAGCTCCCTTGGTTATCACATTTTTGTCTTAAACAAAAATGTGGGTAATAATAACTCTAGGCTTTGTTGAAACCACTTATACTAGATTATGTTATTTACCTTTAGATATGTAAGATGAATGATTATCTCACTGGTTTGCATTAAGATGATTGTTGTGGAAAAATTGGGTGCCTTCACCTCATTTGTGAGTTTAAGCCTGGCCAAATGTTGCATAGAGTGTTTTAGTTGCCTTTCCTAATCACACACATTACAATATACCAGGACAAAGTAAATAAACCAACTTATTTCACCAAGCATCATCCAAGATCTCTACCATAAGCATCCATGAAAAGAGATCACACACATTCCAATTGCACCCAAGAAAAGTCACTCAAATCTTCCATCCATAGCCAAATTGTAAGAGAGAAAATTCACACAAATTTTAGACCTTCTAAGATATTTCTCCCCCAAATCCAACCGTGAGAAAATGAAAGGAAAGTACCTATATTTATAGAGGAGGTTCTCAATTTCCCTCGCAGTGAAATATTATTTTTCTAATCTAAAATCCCTAATTCGAGCTTAAGGAGGTGCAAAGGCCCTCTTGTACAATTAATTAACGAAAATTACATGAATTTAGGGGAATTCATGCCACATTTACAATGATCAGGGGGAATGAGCCCTCACAAAGTGCCCATCTCCATAAATGAAGGAGATGAAGGGCTTGTTGGCATGGCATCCAGCCTCCCAAGGCCCATCAACATCATAGCTTATCTAAGAAGTCTTTAAATCTGCCCACCAAAAGCCTCTAAAGTGGGCAGACAACCCAAAAATTCTCCTCCAAGGTGGGTACAAGGGCTCCCAATGCCATTGACCAAGTAGGAGAGGGGGACCTTCAAGTTCCCCCACAGCTGTAACAAATCCTCTACTAAAAAAGGGATTTACTCCTCCAAATGTCTTTCAAAGTGGGCACTAAACCCTTTTTCTCTGATATAGGCTCATGTACCTCTAATAAATGACCCTTCAAAGGGTGTATAGACCTTCAAACTATTTATTATAAGGGTCAAAAAGCCGTTATGAAGTGGTAAAATGGCTCACAAAGCAAGGCAAAGGAATGACCAAAGGGAAAACTACACCTCCAAGATTCCTCCAAGTGTAGAGTGCTTCAAAGTGAACTCATCTGGCTCCTTTGAAGGTGGGAAAACTCATCCTCTGTGTCCTCATAAGCTGGGTTGAGCACCCCATTTCTGCCATGTGTCTGTTGTGCAAATAAATGGGCTCTTCAATAGGCAATCCCCCATAGGATGAGAACATTTCTCTTAGCAATGGTCACAAGACTTTGCACGCACTGGTCAGCCCATCATAAATTTCATTTCACATGTGTACAAATCACCTTAAATAAAGGTTGATTCCAACAACAAAAGCTGATTTTGGCCCAAATTTAGGTTCCCTGCCTTCTTTAATTTTCTTTTTAATTCCAGTGTGCATACTTATATATATTATACATAGGAGAGATACCTTACACCAATTAATTATCTTGGGCAATTTCTGCTGTGAAATTAATCTCTGTTCTCTGCATTCTTTTCCTCCCTTCAGGTTAAAGTTAGTTCAAGACTTGTTTTATGATTGCAGGCAGAATTTCTGTGGTGTCCTATTTACATTTTCATGCCCAGCTCAACGTCTCTTCTGAGCCTCTACTTCTGTAGCTGACAGGGTTCCAAAAGATGCATCTATAGCCATCATGTTAGCTATCTGCCCAAATTCTTTGAACTCCAATGATCATGTGTTTGGGAGCTTGAGTTGCTTGATGCTGAGTGTCATTGAAATAGGATGGGACTGTAATGATTGCATTTGAGACAGACCTCCCTGGATAGGCTTACAAATTTACACTCCTCTCGTCTTTGTCAAGATGAATTCTTAATTCTAACATTGTGAATACTGGTTTCCATAAAAATACAAACCTCAGAAAGGTCTCTTATCCTTGTTTAACTGCTCTCTACAGGAGTACTACTGACATGTGATCAGTTCTTCTATCAGACAGGTTTGACCCATCCACTATCCCTCCTCTGGTCCTTGTATCACTGTGCTATCACCCTCCTTGCCTGTGCACTATATGGATTCTGCAGAGGACTCTTCCAGGAGATCAGAGCCTATGATATCATCTGTTGTTACCTTTCTCATGCATTCAAATTCACCTATCAATTTAGAGCCATTCTAATAATACATTTCCTCACTCTTCAAGAAGTATGGTCCCATGCCAGTATAGTTGATATGTTTCATAATGTATTACCAACATATATTGAATTGGGATAGCTCCCTTGGTTATCCCATTTTTGTCTTAAACAAAAATGTGGGTAACATTACCTCTAGGCTCTGTTGAAACCACGTATACTAGATTCTGATATTTACCTTTAGATATGTAAGATTCTCATTGGTCTGCATTAAGATGATTATTGTGGAAAAAGTTGGTGCCTTCACCTCATTCGTGAGTTTAAGCCTGGCCAGATGCTGCATAGAGTGTTTTAGTTTCCTTTCCTTTTGAAAAGTTGCTAATTGACATGTCTGAGAAAATAACTTTGTAATAAAATAAATATAAGGCCCAAGATCTTGCATGAAATACGATGCCACAATTTTCTTGGATCCATTTCAACCACCATCAGGACATAATTAAATTGGCTTTTAGCATGCATTTTTTTATTGCAGATTTAAAACAAACTTTTTCTTTCCATATGAGCTTTCATAAAATTTGGTTCTACCAACTATAGTTTTCTTCATCAAGTTTTACAATAATTAATTCTATAGTGGCTGCATTCCAACAAGAAACATGTTCAAAATCTTTAATTTGTTGAAGCTACAGGTCCTACTAATTTCTTTAGATAGGTTTCACTTTTATTTGACTCATTACTGTATCTTAAATCAGTGGGGTTGGCTTAGAAACATAGAGATTTTATTCCTTCTGGTGCCCTAATCCTTTAAATGGTTAAAACGAGTCCATGGCTTCTGGGAAGGATGCCAAAAATAGAAATGAATAGCCACCTTTGACTCTGCCCTGTTTGATTGCAGTGGTTGTTGCTTGCTCCATTTGTGTCCAGACCTGCTGTTACTGGACATCCTGAGTGTTGTGTCTATCCTCCCTGCCATTCCATTCTATTTGCTTCATGTAATTGAATGTGTCACTTTTGAATCTTTCTCCCTTTGAGTCAATATGAGCCTGAGTCCTCCATCTCCCATCTCCACTTGATTATGTTGGTTGGTTGCCTAGTATGCAGTGAACAATTTTGGAGAATCAATCAGTTCCCTGTTGGGACTTCCAGCTAGCACAACTGTGAGAATTGACGCTTGCATTGGTACATCAACAACATTTAAGTAGAAGAAATGTTGCATCATCTAGGATAACATGCACTGGGAGGATGAGTTATCTGCGTTCTTTCTTATACAATAGAATATTCACAATCATATATGATCTAAACTAAGTTCCAACTAGAAGTGTATTTTATGTATGCATTTGTAGTTTTAACTTTGAAAATTCTTACGAAACTAAATGAACTATACTTTACCTCTTGAAATCGGTAATTTTAAGGCATGGTTCTCCCCATCTTAATTTTATTGTTGCTAATAAGTGGTGACTTTTAGCAACTTTTATGAATGGACAGGTTATACAGTCAGTTATAAAGGGAGATCTAGTGAGTGAAGTGCATCAACAATTTTCCCCATGGGCATCACAGGTTTGTTTCGAAACTACAATCATTTAGAATCTTAAATATATAAATTGTGTCATTATGGATCCATTGTGATGTTGGTAAATCGTAGGAAATTATAATATTGGAGAAATGATTTAAATGGTTTTGCAACTTTTAGCTAGATCTACATTCATATAGAGCAATAATTGAAAGTATTATTTCTCAATGGAAAGATATTAGCAATTTATAGATATAAAATATAAAACTAGGATTTTCCTTAATGTAAATGTCAATACTTAGAACACTACTTTTTCTGAGTTGTGGGCTTCATTATCTTCAATGGGCATTCTTCTTTGTTGATTTGTAGAATCCATGGTCTCTCAAAGTGAAGTTTTCTCTGCGCCTAATCCAAAATCAGACAGGCAGGGTTGTCAATCACTTTTGCCCCTTGAATAAATCCCAAGGGGTTTGATTGGACAGTTAATGAATGCTACAACTGTTGCGGAAAATAATCATCACTTCAAATCATGCTCGTTCTAGGGCATGTCTAGGATAATTGGTTGATCCAGACTCCAAAATCTGTCACTTAACCTTCCAAATTAGTGAATCGGAAGCATGTATCTAGTCTTAAATCCTTCAAAATATGCAATAAATCTACCAACATGTTGATTAAATTTTGAATGATCTGCGAGAATAACAATTAAATATGTGTGATAAATAAATTAAAATCAATGAATGCAACGAGTAAATTGTCCATATATTTGAAATTTTTTTGCAAGGATATGTGTTGGGGGAGAGTGATGGGGAACAAGAATGGCAGTAGGAGACACAGGGTGATGGGCAGGGAGGATGTATTGATGCGAATGGCAGCAAGGGAGATGGATATGGATATTGTGCAGATGCACAGGTCTAGGAGAAAGGGCATAGGCAGAGTTTCACTAAAATGAGGAAAGTTGTTGCCTCGGCGATAGTGGCGACACTTTCTTGTTCCACTGTCCTTATCACCTTGTGAAGGATTTGAGATAGCAGTCCCATTGAATTATTTTGTTCATTTGTGGACATTGAAAATTTGTTTTCTTTATTTTCACATGTGCAGTAGAAAACACTAGTTTGGGATTAAATTCAAAAGAAAAAGTTAGGGCAGATAATTGGTGTGAGATGAGGAAATCATGAAAGTGAAGAAGCACAGAACTCAATGCTGCGTAATTTCCAACTTAAAAATAAGGTATTCAAACTACATTCCAGCACTGTTGGGATCGACCTCTTTCATTGTTAGTTGTTGGTTGGTTTTCCATGTCTTAATCTTGCAAGTTTGTTGGACATAAATGCATTTTGTACTCAATAAAATATTCAAAATATTATAGTTCCACCGCCTACTCGTGAATGTGGTTGCATTAAATAACGGGTTTAAAGTAAAATTAGAGAGTCATTGTCAAACTTCATTTTTCATCTCCATTATTCCAAAATATCATGGTTCACAGGTTGTGTTCACTTGCTACTGCTTCCTGTATAATATTCTACCATCCCAAAAACTGGAATATTCACTTCCTACGCATCCATCTGTAGAGTTTGCTCTTGCCTAAACAATGGATTCTTCCTCAACATTAAATTATAATGGATAGCATGTTAAGATGTGATAAGGGTGAATAGGGATTATGTACTTCAAGTAACTAGCATTTTTATGTGAATGCATGTGTCTGTTTGCACTGGTATTTTACTATTTTTACGTCAATTGTGCCCATGTACATGTCTATATGTATGTATCCAGACAAATTTTACAACAAGAACATACTAACATAGGAAAATACAGCTTATAGATACTGAACAAATAGTCAACGATGGAAGTGTTCCTCTTAAGGAACAGGTAGATATTTATGTTTGTTTGAAGTGATGCCATTATCAACCGTTGAGTGTTGACATTTAAGATTTAAGAAGTTAAAAATTTAGTTCCTGAAGCCAAAATGGAAGGAGAAACTGTGTGCAGCATGTGGTGCATGGTCATAGTCACTCTTGCTGATTGCTGTAGAGTCCAGACCACGTATTGTCCCTTACTAGTTTTGCAATGCAAATTCTAACTATATATCAAGTATTGTATACCTTTGTAAACTTTTTCTTAACAGTGGGAGGGAATAACCAATAATTTTGTCATCCTTTTTGTAGCTTAATAAATTATAGCTTCACAACAGAAAGAACAATAACCATCATGTATCATATGAAAACTTAAAATCTACCTACACCAGACGTACCATTAATGAGAAAATAAGACACAAGCATCTACATTGAAATGTTCTGATGTAACCATTGAATACCTGCCAGTAAAATAAAAGGCTTATTCAACTCCATCACCATGGTGGACATCAATATTAACATCTAGAACTCTGGCATGATGTTTAAGCAACTCCAAAATTCCCAGCACGAAGTCATTAATATAATAGAAACTTGATGCCTGACACTTTTTAGCATGGTGAAGACCACCAGACCAATGGATTGCAGTATAAAAACTATGGTTGTTCAGTCGATGAGCAGCATATTCTTATGAATCAAAGGATATCATCCTTATTAGGCCTCATAACATATATT